>OZ038512.1:22167777-22242777 GCA_964036315.1 Acanthosepion esculentum | reverse complement strand
TATTAAAGCTTTTGTCTGCATTCTCTCAATCTTTGATGAAGCTTTAATAAAAGTGTAACATTATATATATATATATATATATATATATATATATATATATATATATATATATTTGGGAAAACGATGCATAAATTTTTATAGAGAAACAATTTTACGGAAAAAAATAAAATAAAATAAATAAAGTGATCTTATAGAAAATAACAGACTAAATGCATTAGTTTTTCACCATAATGAATGATCATAATTTCAATTTAAGAAAAAAACTGCTACTCTAATTAAAAGAGAAAGCAATTTACTAAGATGAAAATGTATAGAAAATGCTTTAACCACTAGATCATCGACAGTTAATTTACATCCAGGTTCTTAAAACATTTCAGCTTTTTTGGCAGATTTTCTCTTATCACAATGTGGGGATATTTAATAACAAAACTGATGGAAACATGAACAAAAAGAAAAACAAAACTAAATTAAATCAGCTAGACTATGTAGCCAAAACATAAAAACTAATACAACACAATATTCGTCATTTACCAATTTATAAAGAAATAAATACGAAAACAATTTTTTTGTCCATAAATTTATAAACATTTACTAAATTATAAAAGTATGTGAACCGACTATAAGGAAATCCTTATTTAGCATTTTATAAAGTTTGAATCAATTGGCAATTAGCCAATGTTTTGACAACCATTCCAATAAACAATTTAATCTATTACTGTGAATGGTGGAAATTTTTTCAGCAGTTGACGAGTTGTTAATAATGCAAAGAAAAAGATGCAGGTTATTATGAGAACAATATAATATTGCATAATAATGGCATTGTGGACTTTTTGGTTATGCAACTAAGATTTCTTGCTTATAATTCATAGACAACTTACTTGGTCCATGTATTGGTTTCTAGATCCAGAGAATGCAAATCATTGGTTCGCATCTGAAGATGCCGTCCACCAAAGACATAAACAGTGCTGCCAATTCGAGTGGCAGCATGGGCAGCCCGTGGGGACGGAATTTGACCCTAAAAAATAAAAAGGATTTTTTTTTTTAAATTTTACATGAAAATATACTCAAATGAGAGAAAAAGATTGTCTCAACCCCCCTACTAAAAATTCGTTTTGGGGGGGAGGGGGATGAGTATCCATTCCTGTGTGTAAAGATAATGAATCCTTTTCAATATCCAAGGAGATTCTTCTCATACCAACATATGCAGACAGAGGACTTTATTTCTTGGGTGAATTCTATTTTTTAGGATAAGGAGTTATTATTTATAGGGATAATTTTAAATTCAAATAAATTCCAATTTCTGCCTTGCTCTTTGTCATTATCACAATTCAGCCATTGTACTCTTCAGACTTCTTCAGGTCTCTGTTAATCTGGGTAACCTCCAAGGAATTTCAAACTAAACTCTTTACTTTTTCTACAGGAGTAAGTTGTTCTCATTCAACAGTCAATGTCTGCAAATATCTCTTGTTCTTTTCAGTACTGCTCAGTTATTGCTTGTCCCATTTCCACAAAGTCTTAGTACTACTCTACCTAGAGATTGAACTCACAATTACTATGTTATCAAATACATGAACCAATGCTTTAATTCTCCAGGATATTGTTCCATGAGAGCATTCTTTTGCCATAAACAGAAACATAAAAAATGACAGTGCTCCACCCATGCTAAAAATAAAAATAATATTATATATGTCTAGTGTGGAACTTCAGTATCAATGATAGATTGACTGGCAATCAAAATTTGTCAGGGAACATTTTTTCCATGGAAAAAAAAAAACATTTTTTAAGAGATATTCGTTTCAAGATTATCATGAGGAGTTATTAATCAAGTTCAGACAAGGTGACTTAACAGTTGAAAAGGTCAGGACTTGACAAGCTATTTATCCATTTATTATAAAGTAATATGTCAAAGATAAGATTTTGAATTTCAACATAATTAAAACAATTAAATGAATAGAAACCTTTCCTTCATTTATATCATTTTGCCATAAAGTCTATTTCAAAGATAGAATTTTGAAATTCTTAAATCTAATGCATCTGAAATTACATGAATACAAGCAACAAAATTGCTTTTTAACATCATTCTGTATTAAATCAGAATATAGTTAAAGCATTATTACTAACTGAACAGAAACCTTTTTTTCTCTTTATTTTCCTTAAAGTTCTTACTTCATCCTCAAAAATAGTTGTTGATAAACATTCACAAGTACTAATTACTATAATAGTGCAACTAAAATAGTAGAAATTTTGATAAAAATCAGTCACTATGAAAGCACTAGCAACACTGATGACAACAGTGTGTTCAGTTGAAACACTGCACAACAGTTTATTGCTTAAAATTTGCTATATTTATGAGAGGAGAATGCTCAATATTGGGGATAGAATTGATTTGTTTTTATTATACTGCATATCAACCCTTTGTTGTTATTTATAGCCTAAGTATATTTTTAATTGTAAAAATAATTCTTTTTTGCAAGTGAATATTGTATCAATACTTTTTAGAGAATAACAATGATTTTTTGAGATACAAGTTCTACTATTTAACCCATAACTGGGGAAGAGATGGATTCATATTCAAACTGTTCACTAATTTCTTATTCTGAACTTCTATATATTACCCACTTCCTGCACTCCACTATGGGGGATATATTATTTGTAGATATAATCAGTGTGTGTATATATAATATATATATATATATATATATAAAAACAATCAATACCACATGCTAAGTAGAAATTTTTTTTTTGTTTACAATGATGTTCACTCTGTAGAAGGTTAAAGTGCCACTCAAGGTAGAGGGTTACAGAGTAAGAGGCATGATTTATGGGGATATGTGGGGAAGATAGCAGTTATTTTCAAATCTTAAATGATCATCAGTCCACAGTACAATAACTATTTCTATGTCCACATATTATTTTCTTGTAAATTTGCCGTCACCCTGCCAGTGGTGTAGCTCAGTGTAGTCTACAGCATTTACTCTGTTACAGGAAAAGTTGTTGGAAAATGAAATAAAATTTGGATCACATTCATTTACAGTCGACTGATGACCGAACTCTTTACACTTTCCAACACATGACATTTACATGTGTCTTCCAAAACTGCCACCTATGAAGTAAATCAACTTTTGGTCATTTCAGTTCAGTGCAAGGCTGACTTTAGCCTGACCATTATAACCAATTCTTAAACCCTTAATGAGGTTAGTACAAATTTTTGTTTGGTTGTTCCAATTCTGCACAAAGCTGACTAGAGCTCCCCCATTATAATGATGCTTATCCTTACTTATCCTAACTTCTGAACCAGAAAAAGAAAATGAACATACCTAAGAGACATTGAGAATGGTTTCAATACAGTTTATATAAAAAAAAGAATATATAGTCTGTGGTAGAAACAATTTTTTGTAAACTTCTTTAATTGTTTACATATCAACATGCAATCTTTGAATTCCATGAAATAATCATTTGAACAAATGAAAGTGGAGATAATTGCTTAATGTATCTTACCTATGATATCACAAGTAGTAATTATAGGTTAGCCTATCATCCGGTTCACACTCCTCTCCAGTCTTTTGAACAGGAATAGAGGTTTATCCCATGTTTCCTGTTGAGGATTGGGTTCCCGGTTCTTTCTAAAGTACTTCGACTTTATACTTCTAATGTTGCGACTTAAAACATTTTTCCCCTCAATAGGAGTAGATAGGTCTGCCTATCATCTGGTTTACACTCCTCCCCAAACTTTTGAACAGGAATAGAGGTTTATTCCTTGTTTAGGATTGGGTTTCCACTTCCTTCTAAGGTCTTCTCATTCTCTTTCACTCCGACTAGCTCCTTGCATCTTAGTGGCATTATCGCCTTGCTTGGGGTGAATTGGATTAAAAAAGTACATATCTGAAATTTTGAAAACAAAAATGCTCTGAAAAGTCAAACATTTTTTCAGCTGCATTGGCCCAATGTGACCTACATCATGAAATTTAATTCTGCTGGATTAGTAGAAGCATAAGTTATTTCAGCAATTCTCCCACTAATCTGATGTGCTGCTGCTATTCAGATATTTTTTTTTCTTTTTACCTTTGAAGACAGTGGGGAAAAAAAGCTACAGAGCTTACATAACTGATTTGTCTACCACATTATATGATCCCTATATTACAATTTGAAATTTAAAAAATTCCAAAAAGTATCTGGTCCCAAGCATTTTGGATAAGAGATTGTGTAGTAGCAACAGTGACAATGCCAATACAGATAGTGGCACTAAACTCTAGAGCAGTGATTTTCACCAGTAGTTTCAAAATTTTTTAAAGATCATTAAGTTATTTCCAAAAGAAAAAAGCACAATAAGTGTACATATCAAAATTAAAACCCCATTAAATTGATTATACAAGTATATCATTGTTATAATAAACATATACATAAAATATAAGATGCAAGCTTTTCTGCAATAAACAATTTTAAAAACAAAAATCAATCATGGCTAGAATCCTTGGAAGAAGATTTAAGAGTGTCTTCCAAAATTTGACTTTGTAAAGATCTAAGAAAAAAAAAACAAAAAAAACGCCAAGCTCAGATATCTCTTTAATGGTAAATTATAATAAATAGAAAATAAATAAATATAATTTTTTTAAAGAATTCTAATTACCTTTTTATTATAAATTATAAGTTGTTTTGTTTGGGTTAATAAATAAATCATAAAATCTTTCGTTTTTTACTCTTTATTTGATCATAATTTAAGTGTATAATAATCATAATTTTAGTGTATAGTTTAACTATACGTTCAAGTGTGCTGTGAGATAAAAACAAAAGGAGGTTGAAAAAGATTACTCTAGGAGCTAAACTTTATAGATTAGTGTATACTTGACAAAATAAAATCTAGTGGCTATCTAATGTTTACTCATCAAATGGTAAGTAAAA
Source organism: Acanthosepion esculentum (assembly GCA_964036315.1). Lineage (NCBI taxonomy): Eukaryota > Metazoa > Mollusca > Cephalopoda > Sepiida > Sepiidae > Acanthosepion > Acanthosepion esculentum. The sequence goes on along the minus strand of OZ038512.1, from coordinate 22,237,878 downwards.
AATAACTACTTACACTGCATTTTGGGTTTGACCACTGCCCTGTCTCAGTGTCAAATATCAACAACTGGTTGTTCCAGCCACGAGGATAAGTCTAAAAAAGAAAAATAATTAAAAAAAACTTATGTAGATATAAAATTAGAAAATTTATACAAGTTAGACATATTTAATCCAGCAAGCTTTGGGCCTCGCCATTGACAGACCACATAAAATGCTGGAAAACAGAAATTAACCTTTTTGGGGAACCTTCTACGTAATCATATGCTTGACCCATAGTCTTGCTACCTCATTCCATATATACTGATTGCTATGTTATCAACAAATTGATAGTCAGCATCAAATGAATTATTTTTTTTATATGAAAATTTTTGATTTTTCATATTTTCATTGTTGTTGATGTACTTATTCATTTTTACAAAATTTACATTGCTGGCCGTCGACATTTTGATGTTTGCAAGACACCATAAAATGTTTGTCCATAGTATTTGTTTATAAACCAACTAGTGATTAGTATTATTTCCAAACTAACACATATAGTAGCATACAGTATGACCTCTTTTGTAATATTTAGTCTGCACTGTAGATTATCTGATCAAAAATCAAAATGGCAGCACCCATGAGAAATCACCAATGTTATCACTGAAATCACCTCCATATTGTAATTTATTTCAAGTAAATGGCAATTTCCTATTCCTCCCAAAAAAACAGGCCAGCATAGCCAGACAACAATAAGTGAAAGTGTTAATGTTTTTTACAATGATGTTTACCCTGTACAAGACCTAAGAGCCACTCAAGATGGAAATTACAGAATAAGAGGCATATTTTATGTAGATATGTGGAGAAAATAACAGTTGACCATAGACTTGAACAGGCCAAGATTATAGTGATCAGGGAAGCATCCTCTTAGAAGTCAATTCCACAATCAAGCAATTTGTGAGAAGCTGCTCGAGTGGAACTTGCATCACACCAAAGGAATTTCTTTTTTTTAATCATTTCACCCCAAGCAAGGCAATAAAGCCACAAGGAGTTACTGAGTGCGAAAGAATAAAGAAAAAGAAAAACAATATTAAGGAGCAAGAACAATAAAAGAATAGAAATCAAGAAGACAGCAGATAACAATTGACATTGCATTTAAATTTTTGAAGTCAAAGTTGGCGGGAAAGCAAGAAGTCAGAAGTGAGTTCCACAAGTGAGAAGTGTGAGAGAAGAAACTGTTAGCACAGAACTCAGTTACATCTAGCCATTTTTTTTTTAAGGCGGACATAACTAAAAATTACTTAACAAATATAACAAATGCCTTTTCTATATACCATATTTGCCAATGTCAAGGACGCAGTTTTTTTTTCCTGAAATAAGTCTCAAAAATTGACAGTGCTTCCTTGAGTACAAAGATTAGGGTTCTTGTAGACTTATGCTAAGCCCAGAGGAAGGTTATCTATGCCAAACAGTAAACTGAATTCCTGTATGTGATCTCTTAATCAAATTTATAAATTAAACACTTTAAGGTAGTAAATTAAGTATCATAAAAAATATGTATATGTACATAGTAGTCCCCTCCCTTGGCAGACCAGGGGAGGGGATCCAACAGACTAGTAGTATCAAGGAAGTTAAGCAGGTAGCACCACTCCGTCTTGAGGAATATCCTAGTTGGCAACTGCTGAGCTAAACGACACCAACTTGTCACGATACGATAACCATTAACAGGGTTTCTCTATTTTGTTTGCATTATTTTTACCATTTTTATGTTTCCCAATCTTTATCTGTTCTGCTGTTATCTGTATAAGCCTGACAGATTGAAAACTTGTTAGTACAACTTTTTAAAACTTGACATCTTAATTGAGTTTCCACAATCATCAATCTCTTAAAGTGTTGGTCATAATCAAACCTGTACCTTTTCATACTACGAGTGAGCTATAACTTCAGAAGACTTTGGCTTAAAAATTTTAACATTAAGTGCAAGAGATTGATAACGAAATTGGGCAGATTGGAAAATATGGGTGAGGTGGCACTAACATTTGATGTGGCATCAAATAGGATAGTGGATGCTAAAGGGTCCAAGACCATAAGTGTAATGATATCTGGACATGAGGAAACCCATTAGACTGCAGTGCTATTGTGTTGAGGAAACAAAACTGCCAGAGTTATTATAAAGGACCTTTAGCCGATATTTCAGTGAATGGGAAAAACACTGCTAGGGAGAACAATGAATTGTGGAACTGGAGCATCATTGTGGTTGATGCAGTTCCACCATAGGTACATAACCCACTCAGTATTTTATACGTCTAAGAGACAGTAAACTTATGTGTCTCCCTGTTGTAAGGGTAAAATAATAAAATCCATTTCACAAGTGGTCGATATGTTGCTAACCCCCAAGACAAAACATCTTGTTAAGGTAAGGGGAATGTGCTGAGACCTTATTTTCATGTTACTTCTTTCTTCTCAGAAATTTGCACTTTAAACTTGGGATGAATCCTCACAGACAGCAAATTTGGTAATTTTTTTTTTTTAACTATCCAGTAATTCTTAAAATTTAAGAAAATTTTCTAATTTGACATTTTATTGAAGTTTAGATACTTTGGCTTTATAGTCTTTCAAAGACTCTTGTTGAGGAAATGTTAAAAAATTACCAATAATTTTTAGTTTTACTATTATTACCACTCTTATTTTCTGATAATGTTTTGTATGAACATCTGTATTTACAAAATTCAGCACTTTTATGCACAAACAAAACAAAAATTCTAAATTCTTTTTAAATTAGATGTCACTGAATTGTAGTAAGGTTTTCCATTTATGATTAGTAAATATAGTTTTACTTAATAACAATATCACCTAACTGCTACAAATTAATACAGAATTAGAAAAGATTTAAAACTTTATGAATAATTATAGATGTGGATTCATACTTTTTCCCCCAAGGGTATTTGTGCTTAAGGGAATATAACAAACTCCACTGGAATTGGAACTCGGCTCTGATTAACAATTCAGAGTCATTATGCATAATGCCACCCAGACATGATATTCTGAAGCAGTCACCCATATAGGTACAAATCGGGCTATATCAATATTATAATTTTAGTTCGATATTAAAAATCAATAATATAATTTATATAAAAACATTAAAATAAGTGTTTATATAATTAAGTGGATAAAAAAAATATTAAAAATTACTGTTTTTGTTTGTATTTATGGCAGTGAATAAGTGTTCACATATATATATATATATATATGAATAATTGAGTTTTCAGTTGTAGAGAACTCATGATATTCACAGTTATAATTATAAAAAATTATTATAACATGAAATTTTAGTTAACCTGTGTATTAAGTGGTTATAAAATAAGAACATGTATTTTGTCATAATTAATACAAACATTCTTGTCTGTCGATCAAGGAATCACAAAAATCTGACTTGACCTTCAATAATATTGTAAATTTTTATTATTTCCAATACAATGACTATTGCTCTAGATAACAATTGAGCAATTTATTGGCAGAAATTCTATTCACCTTGATATATAGTGAATTATATAACTATGTATATCAATAGGTAGCATTGTTATTATTATAATGTATTAAAGTTTTACTTTATCTTGTCCCTCAAGTTAAAAGGTTTTCATACTAATGTAGGTATACACTCACAAAGTAAGTGAGTACCTACAGTAGTACTCTGGGAGTAAATTATGTATGTAGGTTTCATGTTACTAAAAATCATCTTACAGACTTTTGAAGAATTTTAAAACTAATTTATATAAAAAAATAAGCTTACTACAACACTGCATTGAAACACCAGTTCTTGTATGATCACTGAAGTAAAGCAATGTCGATCCTGGTCAGTTCCTAGATGGTGTGCTTGTTATATGAATCCACCTCTCCCCCCGCCCCTAGCTATGAGCTAATTAGTAAGATTTATATAGCTAAACCATTATCTCACACACACGCACACAAAAAGAAAGAATTCTTACAATTTAGAAATATTTCCTGGTTTTAAATGGCATACAAGGGATTGGTGGGTTGTAGAAAATGAATTACTCAATCAGCAAAAAAACAAAAAAAAAACAAACAACAACACATTGGAAACAATAAACTCTTTTTCTTTTACTTGGTCTTTGAGAAATATTGAACTGTTCATCTGTTTATATGAAAACTTTTACAACCCAATCAGTTTCAATTCTTTTATTACTTTTTACAGTTTGGTACTTTGTGACCAACAATTTCATTTCCCACTAACATCAACGTTCACCTGTGACCACAGGCATTGATCTGTGTCCCAATGTTTGAATCTCCCTCTACATGAGCAAAGCATAGCTAGAAATAGTTTTTTAAATATCTACCAAGACAGTCAAATGAATCAAAATAAGTGAACATTTTATTGATAATAATTATAATTCTTTTTATGAGCCAAACAGAATTGTATTTAGAATTTGTTCTTGCCTAGTTGTTTGGCACAAAAAGAAAAGTTTTGTGCAAGTCTGTTTTTTAAATTTTGTGTTCTGTATTATTATTTATGTCATTTAATAAATGACAATTTCTTTCAAGTTTCTCCTCAGAGTAAAAGCCTTGTTTTTTCATTTGCACCATTCATAATACTTGGGATAAGCGATTTGGCATCTCTTCTCTCCCCAAAAATCCTTTTAACACACCATATGCTGATATTAATTGATGAAGTCTCAAGGCAAATAAACAATTTTACATATGAAATTGTTAGTCTAGTGTTCTTTAAGTCTTTACAACAACAACATTACAATTGTATTAAGTCTTAATGCAAATCTGACATGTTTAAAGTGACTTAGAATCAAAATGAGATTAAAGTTCATCATTAATGCTTTTCAGGTGCCCTTTATGGTGACTTATTTTCTGAATATTGCCTCATTAAATACTGAACATTTTCTTAGAGTTGCTTTTGTGCACAGTTTGAATTCATATAATAGACAAACTCTCATAATTAACTTTTGGGATGCTCATCACGATTGTAGGTATAGGCTACTTAGGCTTATTTAATCATAAATGATGTTAGTTTCATATGACAAGGGATTCCAAACAAATTTGATGTTTGGTCATTTGGATAAATTTTGGAAATAGATGGAGTTATGAAATTTTCAGCACCCCACTCTGATATTTCTAGAACTGTTTTTTTTATAATATTAAAAATTGAGAGAATGTTACTGGAATGAAATAAGTTCAAAATTAATAATAGAAACCAAATAAAATAATATAAAAAAAGTGAAAAGAGAGAGAGAGAGAAGGCAAACATACAGTTCCACTACTGTGATCTTTAACATATTCGCCACTGTTGCATAAGTAATCTTCTATGGCAGGACCATGACCACCAAAACAATAAATTCTGGAAAATAAAAAATATTTCATTAATATATACCTTTTGCTTTTGAAATATAAAAAACAGCCTTGTCAATAAAGAATATAGTAATTAACAAAAGTTTATGGCCACCTTGTAATTTTACTATCTTAAAGTTAAAAACAACACAGTAACAAGTAATTTCTGTGACATGACAATGTTCTCCATTCCTTTCAAGCAAAATAGTTCAGCAGAGAGTAATTTGTATGACCTTCTTTGCTTTGGATTATTGCTTGTATACAGCAGAGCATGCTGAGAATAAAGTTGTTCAGCAGTTAAACAAGATTTTTATCTTTAGCTTCTCTCAATGCTTTGGTACTTGAAGATTTGTTTTTTATAACTTTACATGAATTTTTAATTGGCTTCAGATCTGGGCTGTTCCCCAGCAAATCCAGTGTTGTCACATTGATCGTATTCAAAAAATTCTGAATGACCTTTGACCAGTGGCATGGAGCACCATCATGCATTGTGCACTGATGAAGATGCATATGCAGTTCCAGTTTCTCATACAGTAGTTCCACATACTTTGCACCATTCATTGTTGTTCCTGGAGGCAAGAAGTAAAGTCTAGCTGTTCCAGATTTGGACATGGCGCTCCAAATCATCTGGCTTGGTGAGTAGGAATTGTATACTTTTCAAATCTCTTACCAAATGTAGGGGAGATCTCTAGAAAAGGAAGGGAAAAGAATATGTACGGGAAACAAGTGGATAAAAATCCTTTGTGATTTGTAGTCGCCCTCTGATGTTTCAAAATTTGATTGAATTCATGATATGGATGACCACAGTGACTGTTTCCTTTTGTATATAGACACTCTTCCTTTACTGGCAATGTTCCAACATGCTCATCTTCCCTTCCATCATACTCACCAAATGTTCTCTGTAACTTGCTTTTCATTTCATTGAATTCCAAGGATGCTGTTGCTCTAACCAATCATTCATGGTCATCTGATAAATTAGTTGCTGCTAACAAAAAGTATGCCAACTGAACGAACAGCTTCTCTGGCATCTCCTTATATGCTTAAATAAACTGCAGGTCCATGTCTAGATCTTTCATCCTTTGTAAATAATCTTCAAACTTTTACATCTGCTTTCCAGTCTGTAAATGAGTCACCACAGCCATGGCTGAATACTGGTGGTTGCTTAAGGGAAGCCATCACTACTTAATATCACTAACTACAATCTGCCACCAATGCTGAAGTGGTCTGTCAGGGATTCACCAGACAAATGAATGTACACCCTCTGTAAGAAATACCTTGGGCTTATATTGAGCTCCATGGTAGAACCCATTACAAAGAACAGGTGAGATAGGCCAATACAACAACAACAACAACAAAACATTAGTTTCTATTAGCTGGTGGTTGTGAATTCAATTCCTGTGCTGGGCAATACGTAAGTATATAGGATAATATACTCTAACTTTACAAGAGCTAGATCAGACTCAAAATAGAGTATTGCTGCGATATCTGGGTTGGAGCTGCCCAATCCTCTCTTGACTGTTTTGAAAGAGTTCAAATGAATCTACACAGCCTTGTGAGTGATGAATTATTTTCCACCCTACAAACAAAAAGTTGTGAGCTTCTCACTACTCTATCGCTATTTCTATGACGTGTTCTGATGTGCTGCATTTCTTGGTTTTACCAACCCTGACCTTTGCAAATGGGATTTGCCATGCCACGTTCACATAGATGAATCATCCTCATTCCTTTCTTATTTCCATTAGAAAGAAAGAAGTTCCACAGCTTCTTCCCAAGAACTGCTGCATTGTACAACAGGCTACATGTAGGGTGTTTTCACAATTGCTACAATCTTGACTTCTCCAAGTCTAAGGTTAACCATTATCTTTCCCATACAACCTCATTAATTTCATTTGTTGCCTTTTCTTATGTTCATACAACACAACACAGCAACCCTTTATTTTCAGTGACTCTTAGTTTTAACAAATACCTCACTACACATTAGTAATGGTTTAAGTAAACAAGTTCAATAACCATTAAACTACAGCTAGGCAACCAAGATATTCAATATATGCTAATAGTCTACCTACAGTAATAAATACTAATTCCTGGCTTACAGAAAGATCTCTGCTTTTCAATATACATGACAATTTTTTTTTTTTTAGTTATTGATTGTTGGCTAACTTTTTAATTACTTATATTCAGACTAATGCCATCATCTTTGTTATTATTATCTTTGTGCCATCCAGCCTTCTTCAAGTGCCATGTCAATCTAGATAGTCTTCAGGGAATTTCCAACTGAATCCTTTATTTAATCAATTTGAAAATTATTCTTATTCCATTGTCCATGCCAAGGGAAATCCCATCTTGTTCTTAATTAGTATTGCACAGTTATTACTTGCCCTTGTTTCTAAGGAGTCTAAGTCTTAGGATAATCACTGTAATCAAGAATATCAATGACTATGTCACCAAATTCTTGCAGATTCCTTCAGATATCTCATTTTCTAATGATCTTCTCTGGAATTCATTTAATTATTTATAAGAGATGCGTCTTCTGATCATGCCATCCATGACTGTCTTTGATCGTGACGCAATGCTGAACATATTACACAAGTTATAATCAAACAGACAATAGAACAAAAGTCGGATTGTTATTTCCTTTGACACCTCCTGAAAGACACTCATTATCAGTTGTATGACTGAGTGTGGTCATAGGATTATTGCACAACTCAGCACCTGACAATTTCCCTTCATAAATCAGAGTTGAAAGCCAGAGAGGCATTCATTCACAGAGTGTCTTGTAGAACCCATCCCTCACAGGTCAAACCATAACAGATATGCTCCAAGTTGAAAATCTCACCTTTGTGATGGACATGTGGTTATTGTTAAAATCAAGAGAACACTCCATCCTGGTTATTGACTGGAGTCTAGAAAGCCCTCTACCCAGTGATGCCATGTCATCATTGCACTGAATCCCAGTCTATCACATTGTGCTAGAAGGCCATTGATCTTACAAGAAGGTTCATCTGCCTTTTGACAGGTTTTGTTTTTAATTCTAATGGGTGTCTAGCTACACTTCTTAACAGAAAAGCCTGGTGGGGGAACCAGTTTAGTTACAGATAACCCAACCATACAGCAGGCAGTACTGGGTTACATGATACCAGCAGCACCTAGAACAATGAAGGACACTACTATGTGCTGTGTCTCTTTAAGATGTGGGCAATTATGGCTCTCCCCAATTTCCTGTCTTTGTAGCTCTTAGTAAAATTGTCTTTTGGCTAAAGATTTTTTATTCAGTGATCACTATTTCATTGAAGAAAGTTCAGTCTCAGTCTTAAATTTTTGCCATTTTTTCTCCGTTAAAACTGTGCCTCTATCAAAAACTCAAAATTCTACCGTGATTTAAATACTAACGATTATGAATACTATACACCATACGTTATATGGAGGATACATACAAATATGGCAATTCATATTTAGAACAAATGTAATAAGTATTAGTAAATTTGCACTTGAGAGAATTTAGTATTAGATTAATGCAAAATCTATCAGCACCATCTTTTGACTAATGTTAGAAAAAAGTGTCTTTGACATTTACTTGAGCAATCAATCAACTGTAATATATTATTTACAAGTATTATTCAAAGAGCTCATTGAATCAAAACTGTAGTTGAATACACAAGTTAAAAAGATGGCATCAAGTCATAAAAAGCTAAAGAAATACTCTGATAGTTAAAATGAACTTCTATAAGAATTTTATCAAGAAAATATTGAAAAAGATTTTACATTAATGAAATGTAAAAATTGGTTTAAGAAGGTGGTTTATAGCTATAGAAAGCAAAGAAAATATCTTTAATGACTGAATAATGATACAATGAATTTAATATGGATAAAAGATTATGTCAAAATAAATCTTTTTTTTATCATTTCCCCAAGCAATACAATAAAGCCACTAAAATGCAAGGGGTTACTGAGTGTAAAAGAATGAGAAAAAGGAAAGCATTATTAAGGAGAGAGAACAATAAAAGAACAGGAATTAAGAAGATAGAAGATAATGAATCACATTGCATTTAAATGCAATGTGATTCATTATCTTCAGTAACCCCTTGCATTTTAGTGGCTTTATTGTATTGCTTGGGGAAATGATAAAAAAAAAGACTATATATGAAGTAATACTTACTTATTTTTATACAGCCATGATGCTTGTTTGTCTCTTGGACTTGGCAGTAATCCTTGATGATTGGTCAACAGCTTCTGCCATGTCAGTGTCTGCATATCAAGTCGATATATTGAGTTTGTATTGCCACTTTCTGTATGGCCACCATGAACATAGAAGTAATGGTCAATCATATGTGCAATTGAACCAGATCGACCTTGTGGAACTTCCCCCCTGGTCTTGTAACATTTCCTTTAACAGAGAGAAACAAGAGAAAAATACAGACACAAATATACAATGGGTTCAGATTATCTTTAAAACCAAAGAAAATTTTCTTACTTTATAACAAAACCAACTTATTTCAAATGATGTCCTCATCTTCATTGTTCACAAACAAGAGACCTAAAAGTGATGTTAGTCAAGTCAAGATCCAGAGCTTTGATTATACTGCTGTGGGTTTCTCAGTGACAGGGGTAGGCAGCAGTCAGCTAGCTCTCACTCCTTCTTTCCAAGTATCCTTGTCAAGCGGGCTAATGCGGGCAAGGCCACACACCCACACACCCCTCCTAATGCCGTCCCTTCATGTCTTCCTAGGTGTACCAAGAACCCTGAACTCCAAAACAGTCCTGAAGCAAGACGAGAGCTCGCTGGATGTGGCCAAGCCATCTAAGACAACGGGTGTGCAGCACTAATGTTATATCCACAATACCAAGCCTTGTTAACAACAAGATTAGGGGGGGTTTCATATTGAGGCTTGGTGCCACAGATCCAGTTAAGGGGCCCAGAAATAAGGTGTCATTATGAGAACCTTACTTTGTTTTCCAATAGTAAGCCCACATCTTTAAAAATTTAATACAGAAAACCACAAATTATTAAGCCTTTTCAAATCAAAAGATAACTAGCTTTTAACTGTGGTCCAATTTAGGACAATAAAATGACACTAATGTTTTCCAAAGCCTATAACTCCTTACCCTCGCATATATGAGGTGTGATATTTTAATCTTATGATCTTCTATGTGTTGTGCTCCTTCAGGACCTGGTCGATCATGGGTCTCCACAAACTTCCTATCCCCTGTAGCCTTTAGCAATATTTTTCCCTTTGCCAAGACATCAATTCCTCCATAATCCATTCACAAGCTCATCAGGTATGCATTCCACTGTACCATTATCCTTTGATATTTCCTGTGAATATCAAATCCTCCAAGCCTTTCTTCTTCATTATGTGTTCAAGAAATTTCAGCTCTTTCCTATTTTAAGTATATGTCCTTTTTGTTTCAATTTTCCTTAAGACTTCTTCATTACTGACATGACCTTCAAATTTACGAAATTGAGACCAAACCAACAAAATATAACTGGTCCATTTGTGGACAATTTGTTATCCGACTGTTATAAAGGCATACTGACAGGAATATCCAGTATAGAGCCCATTTGGACCAAACATTAGGATTTAATCATATTTGTTTTTGTATACTACTTTCTAGATGACCTAATTTTCTGCATAATAAGCATCATTTCTTGATAAATTTAGAAATAAGACATCAATATTTAGTCCAATTTTTGAAAAATTAAGACCTTTTTCCTATAGGGTGCTGTGATACAAGCTGAAATCTTGTTCAATCTAAGCATAATCAACTAATTCATTGTTTCATGCCATATAGCTCACTTTTTAATCATCCAGACCATGTTTTGTCCATAAATGAACCCACTTAAGGTTTTCAACCCAATTTATGATGAAAATACATTTTTAAGAACATTTTTGTAGTATTGTCATGTAACTTGAACAGCATTCAATAAAAATTGCACAAAGTATTCAATTTTTCCTTGTTTTTGCCTATGGATTCTTTCATTTATAAATATGTCCTTATGGTCGTATTTCAGCTGTTTTACATCTGATCTTTTTCAGGTATTTGTCATATTTGGTAATATTCTCAGAATTCCAAACCAAATTCACTATTCAACTGGTAGGGAGTAGACTAGAAATACCCCTATCACATTGTTAAATATTTAACTTTAACAACATTAACAATATATTGCAATAACAATCATAAATATGAATGCTGGTTATTATTTTAAGAAGTGGGTACAAATGAAAAGATTGAAATTGATAACTTTTCCCAATTTCACTGAAACAGATGTTAAACACTTATCTTTCTTTCTTTCATTTTCTCACTAAAACAAAGTAGCATATCCAATATGCCTTTTCTGGCTTTCTACACGATCGAAATGAAATAGTCCATTATTTGTGAGGTATTGGCAGAGCATAACAGTCATGCTAACCAAGGAAGAGACCAAGTAGAATTATTATTCCATTGACTATTGTAACATATCCTGTATTAGTCACTATATTTGCCAACCTACGTGCCATTTACAAGAGCTGCAACTCCTACAAATCTCATAAATATCCATTTTAAATGCATTGAATGCAGAATAACATTTTTTCTGTTTAATTGAATAGGCATCTCATATATTGGTAAATATAGCAATTCTTCTTCATTAATTCAACCTTCTGATTGAGCTTCTTTATTAGATTTGAGGTTCTGCCAATTGTAAAGCAACCATAGCAGTAAAAGCGTCTATTACAATAAGAGAGGCTCTCCTACGCAAAAGGATGAAAGCTCAAGTTTCAACAAGAAATCATTCTTTATTTCTGATTCACACTGTTTACTGTTGGCCATAGATTAATGATCTGAGTAGTTGCAATGAAAAACAATTAAAATGAAGATAATGAAAGATATCCTACTCAAAAATGAATAATGGTTGATAATGATTCATTTAATAAAATTCAATAAAATATTAATGCTTGTTTATTAACAGCAATAGACTTATGGTCAGATTAGCTGCAATGAAAATCAACTAAAATTAAGACAAAAGAATACTCATCAAAATTTAATAATGGTTGACAATGCTTCATCTAATAATAAAATTCAATATAATGTTCCTGCTATTTCAATTTATCAGGTTTTATTATTAACTTTTTATGGTATATTTATTTTTCTTCCCCTTCCATCTGTTCATTATCCCAGGTTCTAGACAAAATGGTAGAATAGAATATCTACCCATGTGTTTCTAGATATATAAAAACTACAAAGTGGTATTAAAAACAAGTCACTGACAGATGCCAACACTTTCAAAGTGAAATCAAATTTAATCCACAAAACTGGAAGGAGTTAAACTATTTTTTTTTAACAGAAAATTATTTTAATTACTAATAAATTCTTAGTACACATTACTAAAAAGTTTTGTATAAGATTTATTCCAGGAATTAAACATTTTTCAAGATCTATTTAATCATTTAAAAAAGGTTCATACCATTGTCGTACTAGAGAGTTGTAGATCCAAAGTTCATGAGATGGGCAGTATTTTTCTGAATGTGGCTGAAATAAAACAATTTTGAATATTAGACATAGAAAACAATTACTAGACATACCAGCAAACTAACAAAATTTCTAGTTTATTACAATAAAGAATCAGACAATTTAGTACCAATGTGATTTTAATGTCTAAGTCTTCTCTGCCAAAAGACTTGGGGAAAAAAGTTGTAAATTCTGTAGATTAGCAATAATATCTATTTCAATCCTTCAATATGGGTTATTTATTGTTGAATTGCTTATGGGGGGGGGGTCACTCAGTGATGTCTGAATCCACTACTCAGGAGTAAAGGGTCAAACAGAATAGCCTCATTAACAATTATCCCATATTGAAGTACTTCAATTGAAAAATAATCTGACAATCTATACCAGAAGCTGGCAAAATATGGCCTCCTGGCCAAATTTCATTTGTCCCATTAACTAATATTTTGAATATGATATTCTTAAATGATATTTTTTTTATATTTTAATATGTGTAAATAAAATAAAAAAATGTCTTGGTTAGTTGATTGGTTTATGGCAGTCAACCCGTGTTAGGTTAGTCATTTTTTTTTTATATATATTATTTAATATATGAAAATATGAACAAAAAATATAGTAAATACAAGAAATAATTTTTTTTTTGTTTTAAGCTTATCACCCCAAGCAAGGCTGGAAGCCACTAGTATACAAGGGGTTACAGAAGGTTTGGAGGAAGAGCAAATATAAAAGTGGACACTGTCAACACAAGTGGTGGTATTCTGATGCTTGAACGTAATCTTCAGACCATGTGAGTTATAGCTCAACTATTTATATATGCCAATGATTGGGGTATTATAGATAGCAAGGTCAAATATTTGCAGTTTGTGTTATTCTAAAAGTTACTGAGTAGACAGGAATGGTTATATTTAAATTATTCTAATTTTATTGAATAGAAATAATTAAAAATATAACCATACCTGCCTATCCAACATCTATTAGAATAATATAATGGACAAGAAATAACTGACCTTGCTACCAATAATGCTCCAATGACTAGCATATATAAACAGTCAAGCTACAAGCCAACACAGATGGCCTGAAGATTATGTTCAAGGATCAAACAGACTGTCGCCACTCAGCATAGTTCTGTGTGTCCACTCTTATATTTAGACACTATTCCAGATATTGAGTACCTTTACCCATAAATATGGCATAACTTAAAACTATATTTTAAGTATTTTAATCATTTCACCCCAAGCAAGACAATAAAGCCACTAATACACAAAGGGTTACTGAGTGTTAGAAAATATGAGAAAAAATACTATTAAGGAAAGAGAACAATAAAAGAAGAATTAAGACAAAAGATAACAATTGACATTGCAACTAAAGTTTTGAAAATCAAAGTTGACTGGGAAACGAAGCCTAAAGAAAGAGTATTCCACAAGCGATAAGTGCACTAGAAGAAACTGTTAGTATGGAACTTCTGATTACATGTAGCCATTTCAATTCTATTTAGTACTGTGCTGAGATTTATAAAGTCTAGGTACTATAGTGGAAAGTTCATCAGAACAATTACAATAAATTTATAGAAAAAGCACAGGGAAGCTACCTTGTGCCAGTGGAAAGGGACTGAAGCTGAGACACCAGGCCACAATCAATAACATTGCAGATTCTTCTTTGGATTATATAATTTAAGAAAATACTCAAAATAAAATTGCTACTAATCACAATCAAATAAAACAACCAGATATAAATATATCCGAATACAAATTCATTCTGTGCTACCTACTAACACATTATAATACTAATAGGACCTAATTATAATAGACTAATTGCTTAATACTAAAATATAAAAGCAAAGAAAAATATATTAAAAAAAATTATATAAATGAATAAAATATCAAATAAATAAATAAGCAATATAGGTCATGACCCCCCCCCAAAAAAAAAACTAAAGATTAGCCTGAAACAATAGAACTGAGAAAGGTCATGCATGCACATACATACATACATACCCCATTATATATACAGCCCACTGAAGGAATAGTAGCACTAGGTCTGAAGGTCACATTGAAGCATGAAACTGACATGTAATAAGACAAATAGAGTGACAGAAACAATACATGTGATATAAGGAGAAAAACTGTATTACAACGAAGTATTACTTGCAATTTGATAACAAAAGGCATGTTCAAAATTATTCATACCTGTATTTTAATAATTAATTACAAAATCTTTATTAGCTATCACAACTTGTAACCAGTGCCAGATTTACATATGGGCTTGTAGTGAGTGTGAAATAATAACTCCCTTTATTTACTCCCTCCAAATTCGGGTGAGCTGAGAAAAACAATTCTTTTTGATATAAAATGAGAATAAAAATTAAATTAATAAGAGACGAGTATCTGAAGTCATGTTTTTGTTTTAGTTCCACACAACCAGCAGCCAAATTCTTGCGAGTGTAAAATTATTCACCAGTTATATTATTATTATTATGCTTAACCAAGCATGCTGCACTTCAAAGAATTTTCTCTCAACAATCCAAGAAAGCTAAGTATTTCAATCTATCTCACTTTGTCTACTTTTGAACATATGCAGCCGTATATCCCTTGACATGACACCATTGTAAGACACACATACATATTTTATCACTTAAACATTATTTTAGTAGATACCAATATTTGAGTAGACGCTCTGTTTATTTATTAAATGGTGTATTTATTTATCTATGATGAGAAGGATTTCACTTAAAGTCACTATTCACTCTTGCTTGATCAGCAAATGTCCTTCATGGCTGAGTCTGTATATGCAGTTTCTTCTGTCAAAATAGAAAAAAGTTTGAATCATGCTGGAGGGTGCTTATTTTACTTTAAAAAGATTTTTCAAATTTTCTGACTGGTATACTAAGATAAATAAATATACTGTTTAATAAAGAAATAAGTATCCACTAAAAATAATGTTTAAGTGATGATCTTTTGGATTAGTAAAATAAAGAATCAATATATATATATATATATATATATATATATATATATATAAAAATACCAATTTATAATTGGTCAGGATAATTCCAAAGAGGACATTAATCCAAAAAGAGTTCAATATAAGTTACAGAGCAGTTTATAATGATAAATCAAGAAAAACCTTAAAAATCCTTATCAGTTATAATTTATTTCATGAATATTTTTATATTCATCTCTTCAGACCGAGAAGAAAAAAAAAAATATTTTCTAAAAAACTTTCAGTCTGAAGAGATGAATATAAAAATATTCATGAAATAAATTATAACTGATATGGATTTTTAAGATTTTTGGGTTTTTTTTTATCTATCACTCACTAATATATAATTTCTATATATATTATTTTTATATTATATAGGTGTTGTACTCAATATCAGAGCTAACGTATATGTACACAAACAATTCACTGAAGATAACTGACAAGTCATTGCAAATAAGTTTATTATTATATTTATCTCGCATGCATACAAGGTATTTCTTGTTGGGACAGAGTCTGTAAGAACTGTCCAATTGATCTTTGGGCCTGAGTACTTTTAGGTAACCTATTAGGGACGTTTTCAAGTAATGGATAACAGCTCAGAATGAGAAATCAGAGAGTGAAATTCTAATTCCAGTTCAGTCCGTTACATTCATTTATGTGCAAATACCCTTGAGAAAGCTATGAATCCATCTCTTCTCTATCCTGCTGAGTTGAATAGCAGGACAGACCAGTTTCTATAGCCTTAGTTGGCAACCAGTGTACCAGAGGAAAAAAAATATATATCAGCAACCTACGCCAGGAACATCTTTTGTCTAGTCATTAATCAAACGAAAGATACATGATCATGCAAGTGTGTATCATATATGGAATTTAACTGACTGATTAGCCATTATCAAAGATGTTTTTGTTTGTTTTAATATATAAATAGCAATTCTTTTAGCAATAAAAATGTTTTAATTCCTTAAACACAGTCAGCACACTGTCGTCATGTTCATAGATATTATTATTAAGAGTTGAGTTCTTGTTTTTTTTATTATTATGGCTTCCATTACTTTTAAGTGTATTATGTTGGAGTTTTCTATGAATTTGCTGTAGGTAGAGGTTGGTAGGTCTCTGTATGTGTTTAAATGGGCCCTAATAGAGCTATAATCCAAGTGATACAAAGTAAGTCTTCTTGATAAGCATTTAGTTTTATGTCTAACGTAACTATTATTCATGAATTTGTTTTCATCATCATCACAGTTCCATAAGGAGCATGTAAATTCATAAATAATATTGGTCCTATGTATTTTTGACTTTTCTGGTGAGTTTTTATTGTTAACAATGAGGTTGGTAGGTCAGGAAACTTGATTAATGTTCTGTTTAATGTTGTTAAGTTCTTAAACAAAAGCAAGAGGATAAATTTTAGTACATAACAGTTTCCCCAAACCACCTTATAGATAATGAAATTATTTCTTTCTAAAAACATTTTCTATGAAAATTAAATGCATGATAATTATAAACCATACGAATTTGCCCTTAGAAACATTAAGAAATATACAACTCCAGTGAACTGGAAGAAGAAAATTAAGTTAATTATTTATTATAAAAAATAAAAAACTGCCATGTATCATTTCAATATATTACATACTCTTGATTATATCAGAAAAGAAAAAGGAAAAAAAAGTGATCCCAAGTAAAGAGTGGAGTGAAAAAGAAGAAATAAGTAAATAAAATAATTTTCTAAAGGAGTTTTAAAAGGGTTTTTCTTAATTATGAACACTAGTTAAAAGTATATGCCAAGCAAGCGCAGATGGTGTTGGGGAAAACTAGCAACTGTTGCCAAGCAACTAGAATACTGGAAATCACAAAAAGTCACACGAGTCACTAATATCCCATTTGTAATTAGTCACTGGAAGTTGATATATATTTACAATCCCCTATATGCAATTTTATGAGAAAATAGTTACTAAAGCTAATCATTAATTTACCATTGTTTTATATATCTCTTAATTTAAAAAAAAAAATAAAAATAAAATACTAATAATAATAATACTACTAATAACAACAACAACTGGAAATTAGATGAAAAACTCTTTACTGTTTTCCATGAGACTTTTTAATTACCTGGCGTGGTGGTTGTATTAATCTTCAAAGCTAAAATTATCTTTTTTATTTTAGTGGTTATAATTTTTTTCTTTTTTTACCTAAAGAAAAGCAATTTACAAGAATATGACCTTTCTAGGATATCAACTACCTGACCTTCATTTTAAAATTTCCAATTTCATAACATATGTAAGTGCACAATAGACTTTATTGTAAGAGCTATTTGTCTCAAAATGTAATGAAGTAGAGGAAGTCTATTAGTACAATAAATAAAAAAAAATAGCAGGAGATTAAAAATGAGAGAAAAAAAAAAAACAAAGAAATTAAATACAATAAAATTGAAGAAAAATACAATAAAAATAAAAAGATAAAAAAATGTAAATTTTAAAATTTAAAACAAAGAAAAAAAAATAAGAAAAAATTGTCATAATGTAAATAAATGTTAAACATTATTGGGGTGGGAGCTAGGATACAACAGAATTTTTTTTTATTTAATCAGTTCCCCCAAGCAAGGAAATAATACCACTAAGATGCAAGGGGCTACAGAAAGTGAAAGAGATTAATACTTTTAAAAGGAATCTGAAACAAGGGATAAACCTCTACACTTGTTCAGAAGACTAAAAAGTGTGAACTGGAAGATAGGTGAACCTATATACTACTTACAAACTTCACAGCAGTAGTTTGATAATCAAATTATTTAAAAAAAAACAATGAATCTTATTTATCTATTGTGCCCCTTCAGGATGTAGATGATCATGGCTCTCCACAATCTCCTGTTCTTCATAACAACTGTAAAATATGGCAAGAGTATGTTGAGGTTGGGGGAAACAGCTAACCAATTACTCTCCCAGTTACGGGGTAACAGGCAAAAAAAGGAAAGAGATGGGAGAAAACAAAACAACATTGCCCCTGAAACCATCACATAGCAAGCAACAAAATGTCCAAGGGAATGACTTCACAAGACACTGAATCTAGCCACTGCTGGTTTGCCTGTCACTTTTATTGACAGAAACCCAGATCTAGACAAGTTGCATAGAGGCCTGTATCTGGACATGCCATGCTGTTCCACTGCTAACGGGGAAAACCTGAATGTAACTGGTTTTGACAGACATGTCCACATGCAATTCAGGGCTTTGTTTATATATGTACTGACACACATTCGCCACAGTAGCTCTTCATAAATTTTGTCTTTTAGCTATTTCTCCTAAACCTTGTTCTGCCATCCATTTACTGAAGGTTGCCAGGTAGGTTATGCATTGTTTTCCTCTCTCCCTCTTGCCTTCAATCTGTCCTGTGAGTATCAGATTTTCCATGCCCTCTTTCCTCATTATATGCCCTAGAAATTTCAACTGCCTCTTCCTGATGTTAAGTATCAAGTTTCCTTTTTGTTTCCATTTTCTCTAAAACCTCATTGTTGATTACATGTTCAGTCCATGTTATCCTCAGTATCCTTCTGTAGAGCCATATTTCTGTTGCTTCAAGTTTCTTCATCTTTGAGATTGTCCAGCATCCACTCCTATGTAGGAGGACAGATATCCCATAACAGTTTAGTATTCTTCTTTGTTTCTAACAAAATTCTTTCTGTTTCTTAATACTTTGCCTTGGTTTTGGATTGCATCTTTAGCTATCCCAATGTGCCTTTTAATTTCAGTGTCACACTTTCAGTCTTCCCAGATATTTAAATTTTTTACTTGTTTGATTCTGGTATCTACAATTCATAATTTGCATTTCGCTTTTCTTGTTAACACCCATGCATTCAGTCTTTTTGCAATTGATGTTTAATCCTTTCTTCTCTCTTTCGTTTAATATCTTCTGTAGGAGTTGCTGCAGTTTCCTTTCTTTGTCTGCTATCTGCATATCTCATGTTGTTAAGCTTGTGACTGCCAATAATGAATCCTGGTAGGATTTCTAATTCTCTCAGAATCGGCTCACTTTATAGGTTGAAAAAGTCCGGTGAGAAGACACATTCTTGTCTCACAACCCTTTCTAATTTTGTATATCTGCTGAACACATTTTCTATCCGAATGTTGTCAGTTTGCTGCCAGTATATAGGTTTTTGATTATTTTAATATCCTTCCCAAATATGTTAAGGTTGCTAAGCAGTTTCAACAGGTCGAAAATGGTACCTGCCAATTTTCTCAATAAAGGCACTGTCTACTAGGATATAATCAAAAAGTGGTGGTGACAATATGGATAAAGTTTAGGGAATTAAAAAAAAAAAAGTAGTAAATTTTCCACAAATAAGAAAATAATTCAAGTAAAATAAATAATATATAAATCAATCAAAATGGAATAAATTCTTTTTACATTTAGTTTTACAAAAGCTGAACAGATATTTAGCTATTTAAGATGTTTATTTTGTCAAAATTTAATCTGACAAATGTCAGATTTTAAGTGGCCTTCATAACTCAGTAGTTAAAACACTGGTATTGTAAGCGAGAGGTCAGGAGTTTAATCCTTACCAAGTATTGCACAAGTATGTATTAGTTTATACCTTAACTGTAGTATATTTCTTTTAATTTTATTCATCATTAATAATAGTCATCATATATGCATCTATATTTTAAGTATTTTCAAAACTTTTATTGGGAACATAAATACATGGTCATTTTCTTAAACTTCTGACAGACTACTGTTACTCTTCTTATACAACTCATTCAAATAAATTACTGATTAGTAATAGTATGTATATAGTCATCCAGAAAAGAGAGAGAGAATATATGAACTTGAAAGAAAGAAAAGACAATGCACTGATTATGTTTAGAGCAAAGGCCTTATAAAGATGAAATAGATCAATATTTGAACAAGACCACCATTATATCATTTAGAGGATTTTAGAAGTTACTGAATTTTAACTTTGTAATATTAAAAGATGATAGAATAGGAAGAGGGAGTTAAATTACAATTTAATTTTTTTAAATAAAGACAATTATGTGCTAAAATTAATATTTGGTTGACACATTTAATAACAAAACAAGTATCACAAAACTGAATAAATCATTTTAATTGGTTTATCTGGAAAAAAAGAAAAAAGCCATTTTAAAAGTTTCAGCTTTTTTTAATTTTATCAATTACATCCATTCAGTTTTTTAAAGCAAATGAATCTGAAACATATTTAACATTTTTAAAGGTTATCTAGAGATAATAACAAAATAAACAATATTTATGAATGAAACTAAATACACATACTGAAGGCAAAATGATTTTACCCTACTTTCAGAAAAAGTTATGCTTTAGCTTATGGATAAGTTTTAAAAAAATAATTATAAATAAAATTAGTAATAATTTTCATTTATTCCACTTTTAATAATAAAATAAGTAATGTTTTAATTTATTTAATTCACAGTAATGAAAAACTATTTTAATAAGCTAGTTTATTAAAATTAATTGTTTCAGGACTATAAATGATAGGATTTATTTTATGAGAATATTAAATAAATTAAAATATTACCTATTTCATTAGAAACATAACTTATTTTCTAAGACTTTAGCTCAACTAAAGACTATTTTTACTCCTTTTTGAATTCATGTACATATGCCTGCAAATACAAATCATTTATTTAACAGGCATAACCAAGTTTTCTTTATTTTTATTTTATTATTGTTTGGAATTTGAATGTTCAGATTTTTAATATAAAAAAACCTTGACGACTGAATTTCCTAAAAATGTTTTTCTACAATCTACTGATGTTCCTTTTAGTCAGAAAATTAGTGAACTTCTTGATTACATTATTTTTTCACATAAGTAATTGTTTTAAAGATTCCCCCCACCAAATTAAAGCTTATAATCTTCAAAATGCAACTGACAAAATCTATTTATCAAAATAATATTTTAAAGGCAACACCCACCAAAAAAATATTTTACATGTTTTTTTTACATAACCAAATAAAATAAAATTGTCAGTTTCAAGTAAGATATATTTCACTTTTCAACACAAGAATATTCAGCATAAAAAAGAAAGAAAAAAAATACTCTCAGCATTTATTTTGTACAATGTCAGAGGAGAGATCAGCTGCTAAGTTCTAGTCATGTAGGGTTTTGGAGGTGCACTCATATACCATACATATTCAGAAATGATTGTAGTATACTCTGAGGTAGATCATTTATGTAAAGTAGAAAGTTGGGCCAAGAAATGAACCTTGTGTTAATCACTTGGGCCTCAGAGGACTTGCCATTAGCAACTATCTTCAGGGATCTAACTGAGAAGACTCTGCCTGTGATCCCTGTAATTGTTCAATAACCCTTTATGCCACACCTTTTCAAAGGCTTTTTGAAATATCTAATGTGATCATGCTCGATTTGTTGTTTAGTGTCTTACTGATTGTGTGAATAATATATCAGCAGTAGACTGGGCCGATTGAAACTAGTATTGTCACTCAAGAGTTTGTTCCTGTTGAAGTGATCAACAGCTTTCTTGTTGATTATAACTTCAAAGAGTTTGCTTTGACTAAGTGGAAACCAGACAAGCAATAACTGAGCAATACTAAAAATAAGAACTAGATGAGATATCCCTAGACATGGAAAGTGGGACAAGAACAGTCTATCCTCATAGATTAAATAAAGAGTTCAGTTTGGAATTTCCTGTAGCTGACCCAGACCGATATATACCTGATGAAGGCTGGAGGACACAACAGTTGAAACGTATGAAAACAATAAGTGTAAACAGTAAATAATTATTTTTGTTTTTTGATTATGGGTACTTAACCTGCTAAATTTTTAATGATTTTCAGATAATTACAAAACCATTAAAAACATAGCTTTTTTAAAAACTATAAATTTCAACACAATGTATGATCCCACACCACACACATACTTTGAAGACAACACACTACATACAAATCATAATTAATGAAAACTTATTTTTACATTCAGACTAAAAAATGTCATCTTTGACAACGTTCCGGTCGTTGTGCCGTCCGGCCTTCTTCATGTGTCTGTCAATCCGTATTGGTCTTTCATATCTTATTCATGGGCAGGACAACGAGAACAATCTACCTCTGTATATTTAATTTTAATAATATTAAAATTAAATATACAGAAGTAGTTTGTTCTCGTTGTACTGTCCATGTCTTGAGATATGAATAAAGAAGAGTCAAGAAGACCAATACGGGTCGACAGACACATGAAGAAGGCCGGACGACACAACGACCGGAACGTTGTAATAACAAAGATGACATTTTTTAGTCTGAATGTAAAAATAAGTTTTCATTAATTATGATTTTTATGTAGTGTGTTGTCAGTTTCAAAAGGTTCAGTTAAAAATTTTCCGAACGTTACACGGATCGACAGACACCTGACGAAGGCTGGAGGGCACATCGGCCGAAACGCTGTGATAAAGATGAGAACAGAAACAACAGTCCAAAAATGTAAAGAAGTAAAGTAAAAAGAATGATAACTTCCTACCCCAGGAATTTAGACAGATAATTTCTTGTTAGTTGATAGCCTATTCTCAAAAAAGAAAAAAAAATTACAAACAAGTTCATCTATGACTAAATTTTATTATTTAACCATCATAACAGTTTGTCTGGCCAGGCTTGAAAATGAAATTCTTATAATAATGACACTTTCTTTTTACAGCTAGATTATATAACTACCTATATTTTTATTTATTTTTTAACACAACTGACATAAAAAAACAAGTATTTAAAAACATACTGAAAACATTTGAGGCGAACTAACTAGTAAATAATCTTTCTTTTTGATTTTTATTAAACTTTTCAATGGTTCGCTTAACTTCCTATATTTATTTTTACAATCAAGTCCTAGGCTATATATTTCGCAATATGAGTGTTGAAGAAAAATTTATCTTTCTCGTTGTTCGTTTGATGCTAAAAGTCAGTTTCTGTTTACCCACGCGGTAAATATAATCTACTTGAAAAACTGAAAAATAAAATACAATATTCTATGTAAAAATAAATAAAATCTTTTTAAATGATCTTTAATAAACCGCCATTTTTCTTAATGAGTCAAACACTGGACGATTACAGGTTTTTCATTTATTTTTAATTACTAAAAAAATAAAAAAATGTTTTAACATTTAGAAATAACATTCCCTTTTACGCCAGAAGGTCTGTGACCAGTATATAACATTTAACAAAAAATGTTTCAATAATTCTAAAGTTGGTTAAGTAACTTAAATTATGCTGCGTGAGTTAAAATTATTATTAAAAATAAAAAAAATAAAAAATTGGAAAATAACTACAGAACTGAATTATTTTATTTTCTTATTTATGAAATTTAAATAGATAACGGATTTTACCCAGCTTAATTTCTGCAGACGAATAATAAATTCATATTTTAAAAGTAACAAAAAACTAAGCAAAAAAAAAAAAAAAAAAAAAAAAAAAACTATTGACATTGTTATTTAAAAACAAAAATGTTAAATGTTAGGACAAGGAATTTAAAAATGATTATTTCAGATTCACTATCACTAATAAATTACATTCACAATTGTGAATTCAAAGAAAAGAATATCTTCATTTAATTTGAAAAAAAAAAGGAGGGTATTAAAATAAACATTAAAAATAATGTAAACAAAAAAGTATTTATTTATCAATTCTAATAAATTTAAAAAATAAAAATTGTTTTCATATTTTTTATTAAGATTTTTTCTTGAATAAAAATATGGTACTCTAAAAATAGTAAGTTATGAAATCAATACTAGTTTTGCTTTTGACCAAATTAGATTTATTGGTAAATTTTGATTGAGGAAAAAAAATAATTATGATTTTTAATTGCTAGAAGAAAAGACTAATTTGTAAAATTAAAAAGTCACTTAAGTTCTAAGCAAAAAATGTCTAAACTCAAATAAATTTAACTTTAAAAATAAAATTTTTAATTGAATAAATAGAATGAAGATAAATTAGGAAAAGAGTTGATACTGACAAACAAGTGACTTATTTATTTTGGACCAAAATTTTTGGTGTAAGCGAGTTAAGATTGTTATATAATAAATAAATTCAAGCCATTTAAAAATACAAGGATAAAAGATAAATATATAAAAATTAAAAATAAAAAAAATGTTTTAAGGCAGAAATTTCAAATTATATTTTTGTTAAGTTAATTTAAAAATATATATTTTGCTTGCGCTAATTACAAACTTTTAAAAAACAACGAAAATATAATGTAAGAGGGGAAAAGTCTTATTTTCATGCTTTTAAAAAGTGGTTGTATTTATTAAGCAATTGTTTTAAAAATACAATAATAAACAATCAACATAAAAAAAAAAGGATTTCTATCCAAACAAAACTTAATGAATGAAGTTGACAATTAACAATTGTTTAGTTTACACAGTTTATGTAATAGAAAACTGATGTTTGGAAATGAAAGCAAAAGGGACTGAAGTGCCAGGTTACATTTAAAACTTAAATAATTTAGAAAATGAAACAATAAAAACATTTTAAGTCCAGATTTAGGGAAATTATATAAAAATGGCGATCTTTAAAAATAAGGCAAAAAAACTTAGATCTTTCGTTTTTTCCTTTTTCTTGAAAGCATAGAGTTTAATTTATTAGATAAGTAAAGAAATTGTTAAGTCTAAGAAGAAAGCAGAGTTAACATAAATAATTAATAAACAAATTAAAAAAATCAAGAAAACAAAAAACAAGGAGTACATAAAGAAAATAAAGAAACAGCTGTATTTGAGATTTTTCTGTTTTGGTTTTTCTAAAAAGAAAACAAAAATAAATGAAAGCAAAAAAGTGAAAAATATAAGTTTTTTTTTTTTTTTTTTTTTCACCAGTTTACCTCGCTAACTTGATATCCTCCCCATACGACCATGAAGTTGCCAAAACAGGCGACCACATGGCCGGCTCGGGCTGAGATTATATATCTTCCACGACGGCTATTCGGATTCATTAAAAAAAACAGTCGGAAATCTTCAAAAGACGAGTTGTCATGCTTTTTTTCGGGTTTTCCCCCCCTTTTTTTGTTTCTTTTTTTGGCCTTTTTTACAAAGCAAAAGGGTATTTTCCCCACCTCGGTGGTGTTGCCCGACTGTTTTTTTTAGTCTTCTCTGTGCAATCAAGAATTTTTTAGGAACCCCACTAGGGAAAAAGAAAATTAAACATTGAACGAAGCTGCCACTTTTGAATTTTTCGTATCGAGTAGAGAACGTCACAAATCAAATCTAGCAGACATCATGGAAATGACAATGGCCTTGACCTTGTATGCAATACGGACCGCCATCACTTCCGCTTCCATTACTACAGATGTAGCACAGTGGTGAGAGCAGAGGACAAATATTAATGAGGACTATAGGGAGTTACTAAGCCTAGCTTAGATGTGGCACAAGGCCGAAAATAGGGAGCACCCAGGGAGGATCGAATTCACTACTTAGTCGTAATTGATCTAGCAAGATAAGCTTGTTAACCATTATACCATTTCAAAATGATCTTCTTAATGAGGACAATAATACTGCATCCTGATGCTATAAATTTATAAAGTAAATTTTAAACATATTTTTAGTGTCTTGGCTACTTCTATAATTAATGTATAAGGTTTCTACGAGAATATCTTACATGTAATAATGGTGGTGCAAATGTACATGCACAAAATAACAGAGATCGATTGATTTGCAATGTAAGATGACATTTTTATTTAACAAAAGTAATAAATGGAAAGTTTCAGAGTTTCTTTTCCTAAAAAATAAATTGAATACACAACAAAAAATTCTTAATGAATGTATTTGAGTGTGACTTGCCTGTGTAGGTGTGTTTGTGCATGAAGCATCCACAGCCCTTTTTGCTTCAATATGAAAAGTTAATGGTACACACTTCAAAAGGAAAACAAAAAAAAAATTTACTTAACGGTTCACCTGTTTTTATACCCTCAGGGCTGCTGCTGATAATATGTTTATTAAGGCATTGCACATTTATAATTTTGTTGAGTCAAAAACTAATAAGTGATTTTTTTCCATGACTTAAAATTCTATATTTTTGTTGCAAAACCACAATTATCAAGCAATTAGTAAGAATCAAACTCACTAATTTTATTTATTTATTTATTTAAAAAAAGAACAGGGTTTTGGGAGACGTAAACTGATAATATTGTGGAGTTCCCCCACTTACTTTCCTAAAAAATGTCACTAGGAGATGCTTCCTAAGCCTATAAATAGACAGTGACATTCTCTGTCATTCTCTCTTTCTGTTATTTTTCTCTAGCTTTTCGATGTAGTCGAACATAGATAAGGATGCTGCCACTGAGGCACGTTCGCTTCCCTTGGTCCTCTGTTGACCTTTGAACTCTCTCACATACATGCATATATACACATGTGTCTATCACACACACATGCATATATACACATATGTCTAACACACACACATGCATATATACACATATGTCTAACACACACACATGCATATATACACATGTGTCTAACACACACACATGCATATATACACATGTGTCTATCACACATGCTTGTTACATTTACTTCTACATAAACAATTTCACTAGTTTAAATGTTTTCTCCGTTCATGTTCATTGTTTTGTAACATGCAACAGTATTCTAGTGTATATGTATACCGTTGTTTTGTTAATACATACTAATCATTTATGTCTATAGTTTTGGTGTTACTTTCATTTTATTACCCAGACTCACATTCCAAGTTTGCCATTATTGTTGTGGGAAATATATACCAGGAGACTTGTGTTTTCTAACCTAAACACTCAACCAGTACACCCACAACAACATTTAAATTTTAGAAGATCATGGTTAACCAAAAAGTAAGAAGCCAGAAGAGAGTTTCACAGGTGAGGAGTGCAAGAGGAGAAACTATTAAAATCAAACTAGCAGTTGCATTTACCTATTTCAATCGTAAAATAATGAGATCTAGTTGCCAATCTAATACTTAAAAGCTTGAGACCGAGGTGCCAAAGAGGAAAGTTCATTAGGACAATTGCCATGAAAATACTTATAGAAAAGGCATAGGGAAGTTACATTACGGTGACAGGAAAGTAACTGAAGCTGAGATGCCAGGTCAGTACTGATAACAAATCATTGTTTGGATTTTGTCAAGAATATCAAGATATATATCAGAAGCACTAGAACAAAAATGGTAGAAATATTCAATGCACAAATGAATTATCTAGCACACTAGTATATCCTCACTCAAAATATGGTTCCCTTTACATAGAAATGTATATCAATATCATAGTTATTTAGTAATTGGATGTGACAGTAGCACAGTGATTACAGGCATGGCAAGTGTAATTGTTGAGCCAAGTTCAAATTC
This sequence comes from Acanthosepion esculentum, assembly GCA_964036315.1. Taxonomy (NCBI): domain Eukaryota; kingdom Metazoa; phylum Mollusca; class Cephalopoda; order Sepiida; family Sepiidae; genus Acanthosepion; species Acanthosepion esculentum. The sequence goes on along the minus strand of OZ038512.1, from coordinate 22,209,768 downwards.
CAGTTGAATTTGTTGTTTACTTTGAACTGATGACCATGATAAAAGCATCTCTTCCCTCTTCCTCCAGCTATGGTTTAAATAGTAGAGCAGACTGGTCTCTCTAGCCTTGGGTAGCAGGCAGTCTAGGAGAAAGAAAATGATATGTTGCTAGCCTCTTGCTACTCTGTTGCTATTTTTATGACAGATTGTCAGGTGAACTACATTCCTTGGTTCCACTAGTTCACACCTTCACATTCCTCAAGGACACATGGCCCAGTGGATAAAAATGTTGGTTGAATCCAGTGACTTGACCCAAAGAATTGTGAGGTCAATAACAGACTACAGATGAGGTGAACACAAACATGGAGAGTTGGGAGATAACTGATACTGAGACATCCAGAAGAGGCATGGTGCATGGAACTAGAACAGTCTACTCTGGTGGATGAAATAAAGAATTCAGTTCAAAATTGTAATCACAAGAAGAAATCCGGAACATACAATGGCTGAAACGTTGTGAATATGGCAATGAAGATGAGGACAACAGTCTGAACAATGTAAATAGTGTAAATAAAACAAAAATGAATTCAAATTGCTTGTACACATGATATAAAGTGCCAGAAGAATATTGAAGCTTCATCTGAACTTTCATTGCAACTGATCCTTGATCAGCCATCCTGAACATCACCTTGTTACTGGACACAAGAGTGGATATTAATAGGATGGGTCTAGACTTGTGAAATTTCTTACTGACCCAATAAGAACAGATAATGGTTGACCCTAGATTTGAACAGGTTAAGATTGTAGTGATCGGGAAAACATCTTCTTGGGAGTCTGTTCCATAAGGCAGTGGTTCGTGGAAAGAAGCTGTTTGAGTGGAACTGACTTGTCAATGGAATATGGGGGGAATGTGGGTGGTTTGCTACTATTTAAGTGGCATGGTGAGTCCTAGCCATGAAGGTCAAATCTAGTGGAATTATGAGATGCAGTTTGTCCAAACACTTTCCATGGTAGCAACGACAGAGCAGTGAAAGATTCACCACATCCCGCGTGTGAGAGAGAGCTTGGAGTGTGGAAAATAACTCTTCTCCAACAAGGACTCAGAGACACTTTTGACTTCTATCAGGACTCGACAGTAAGGTCTGGGCAGCTCCTGCCCAAATATTCTTGAAAATTATTACATTTACATACATTTACAATTGATAACGATGGCTACATTGAGTTTAGTTTTGGTACGAAGCAAAAGTGCTGCAAATGCGAACTAAACTAACTATTCATTTGTATCAATCTGGGAAGCCAGCTTACTTTTACCCAATGGTGATGTGCATTTGCATTTTTAATTACACAGAAATGTCTATCATTGTATAGTTATCTCCAAATTTTAGCTTAGTTCTGGCACAAGGCAACAAGTTTGGAGAATTTCAGTACTCACTACTCATTTTTAAGGACCTGGGTGACTAGTTTACTTAAACATTATACCATGATGAGACACTTGAAAATATAGAATTGTTTATATGTCATTATGGTACTAGGGCTATTGCAATTTCTTTGCCATTTCAATTTTACTATATATATTGTTGAGAAATTTTGTGGACACCAAATGAAGAAAGAAGGTATAGCTGTCTTGGGGATGGTGCGAGGGAATTAAGTACTGAGAAGGATATCATAATTCAATCTACACCAGTCATGTAGTAACTGCCATATTTTGAATGGAAAAACAAAACCAATAAAAATAAAATAAAATATATAAACAAAAAAAAAAGAATTAAAATAAGGCATTTGTTTTTCCCTTAAAACCTTTATCTCTCTCTCTCTCTCTCTCTCTCTCTCTCTCTCTCTCTCTCTCTCTCTCTCTCTCTCTCTCTTCTCTCTCTATAGTTCTCCCTCAGCTAATGAGAAAACAATCCTCAAATAAAAAGAAGAAAATAAGACTGAACCCAGCCAAAAAACAGCATAATTTGACTGGACTAGAGTTTAGCCATTGACACTGGAAATCTGCCAAAATAAGAGAGGCTCCATGCATAACTTCTGCTATATAAAAAAAAAATGAAAAAGAAAGGAATGCCAGAAAATAAAAGAATTTTGGCCAATCAAAAAAATTAACATTTTTTTTTTTATGTTAGCCAAAACCAAGCTTTGCACCAGTAGTCAGGGAGCCTTGTTAAAAAGTATATAAACAGACAGTCAAGAGGCAGAAGAGAAGGTACTGCCAGAGAAACCAGCCATGTGTGTCACATGAAAAAGTTAAGTGGTCATCTGCTTAAGACATTTTCCCCCCTTCTTAGAGCCAAGAAAAGACAGCAGATTGACACTGACCTTTTTTTAAGATGACAACTACCACCAAGGCCTGACTTCTAAACTCCCAACTACTTAACCGAAATGGACTTTCTCCCAACTGCTACCAAGATTTGACTTATAAATGAACTTTTGCTACTCCAAATTACAAAGAAATCACTCCAAGCTAAATCAAATAAATAAATATGTATTATTTGTTTATACCTTATACTCTTGATTCAGTTTTTGTTCCAAAGTTTTTGATAAATAAATACTAATAATCCTCTGGCAAATACCCACATTGGTGACTCTGATGTGGTTCGAACACACAACCATTGCAGATAAATTTAATCTCAAACTCATACCGGAATTTGACAGTACAAATCCCAACCAGTCCATTGTTGAATGGATTGAAAAGACAGTTAATATGCCCTCTGAGTGGGTTAAAAATGATAGAATGTGTTCTTCCCATGCATCTGGTAGGTGGTGTATTTGCTGTATATCAGTAGCTAAGTAAAAAGAAAAGGGACAATTTCTAAAGCATAAAGAACACATTGTACATGGCTTTTGCTACTGATTCATTTAATGTCAGTACAAACCCATAGTACAGGTTCAGCTTCGTTCTTCATTGCTTTGTAGTCATTCTAGAGTGACAAGTATGTTAACAGTACAATCCATGTTAGTTCAAAGTTTGTGTTCAGAATTTGCATCATTCAGGTGGTTTTTGTGACTGTAGGTTTGATCATGACAGTTCAAGATTCATGTTTACAGTGATTTGTGCAAAACAGCCTGAAAGTATGAAAATTTAAATATCTAGGAAGTGTTTTAACAGAGGACAGAAAATGTGACACCAAAATCCAAAGGCCTGTTGAAATAGTGAAAGATGCCTTCCAAAATCTAAGCAAAGTATTAAGAAACATGAAAATCTCATGAAAAACAAACAAAGAAAAGAGTACTAAAGTTTTATGTAAAATCAGTCCTCCTATATGGCAATGAATGCTAGACAATCTCCTCACAGTTGAAGAAGAGACTTGAAGCAACTGAAATATGGTTCTACAGGAGGATACTGAGAATACCATGGACTGAATATGTGAGCAATGACAAAGTTATAGAGACAATGGCAACAAAAAAGACACTTATATTTAACATCAGGAAGAGACAGTTGAAATTTCTAGGACATAATGTGGAAAGAGTGCTTAGAAAATTTGACACTCACAGGACACACTGAAAGCACAGAAGAAAATCAGTAAATAACCTACCTAACAAGCTTGGATAAATGGATGGCAGAACATGGACTGAGCATGATGATGAAAATACAAATGTCACTAAGAGCTAGAAAAGATAGGAAATTATGGAGAGCTATGATCATCAATATCCTGAAGGGAGACAGCAGATAGAAGAAGAAGGAGAAGCAGCATTTATTTCATTTGGGGTGAATAAATATTAGTAATTTCCATTTGAGGCTATAAGCATATACTTACTTTAGGAATAGGTTAATATTAGTCATTTATATTTGAGTTAGTATATGGTTTCAATTTTGATGGTTGGGAGGGTTACATCTCTGAAGAAGGGAGGGTGCAGTCAGTATAGTCTAAGCCCTATTGACAGGGTAGTTGAGAAACTGGGTAAGAGAAGGATTTCACTTCAAGGCACTGTTCAGACCTTGCTTGATTGGCAAAGTTTTTCATGGCTGAGTCAGTTAAGGTGTGTCGGATTTAATGACAGTTTCCTTCTGCACAGGGGAGACACAGATTCAAATTCTGCTAGAGAGTGGATATTTTTCTTTAATAAGATTTTTCAGATATTCAGGCCAATAAACAAAAATAAATATACTGTTTAAAGTATCCACTAAAGATAATGTTTAAAGCAATAAAAATCTGTCAGATTGATAAATAAGAAATTCATTACTTCTTTAAAAAATTATATAGATAGATAATGAAGAGGTCATAAGAGATAGATGTAAAAAAATAGAAAAGTCAGTGTTAATAAACTGTGATAGATATAGATATACTGAAATAGACATGAAAAGACAAGGATAGATAAATAAAAACAAAGTAAGATAAATAGATGTGAATAGACTGAGATACATAAATTTTAATAGATTGAGATAGATATGAAAAGACTAGGATAAATAAACTACAGTTATATATATATATATATATATATATATATATATATATATGAAATCTCTAATCTGACATATGCACTTTATGAGAAAACTCTTCACAGAAATTGTGTAATAATTTGCCTGTTAAAAGTTTCCCATTTTTAGCATTTATATCTTGAACTGATAACCTTTGACTTGTATGCCTAAAACACAGTCAAGAATATAATCATTGACATTGATGCATTTTATTTTATAGATTAATGGATTAGGATTAATGCAAGTAATCCATGAAGGTCTCACTTGTACAGATAAATTAATGAAGGTTAATCCCTTGAAACCTGTGTATTGATTGATTTCATCATGAGCTTATCATTTCAGTATAGGTGGAATACAATCTGTGTCTTATTTATTCCATACCAAAGCAGTGCTACTCAAAGTGTGGTACAGGTACTAACACTAATATGTGAACAGTTGGCTATCAGTACATGGTTTTTTTTTCCCATCTCTAACGATAGTAGCCAAAGCAGGCACCCCTCAGGGGTCATGCATCAAACCAACCCACTTTTTGTTTTACATAAATGACCTGCCTAAAAATATGATCAGATCATTTGTAAACATCTATGCTGAAGATATGACTATATACAGGCTCACCTCTAAAACTCTAGATAGAGATTGGTGACTGATCTCTCTTACAATTTTGCACAAACTATCCAGGGGGTAAAAACTGGCTGGTTACATTCAATGTCACAAAGACCAAGCTAGTTACAGTCCATTATCACCGATCAGACCCTGAACTACTACCAATCAGTATGAATGGGTGTCCCTTTGGGAAGGCACCATGCCTTAAAAGACTACTGAGCAAAAATACACGCCTGACCTCAAGCAGAACTCATACATATAATCCAATGGATTTATGCAAAAGATGCAAGTAAAATGGTCAGCTCCCTGTACCACTCCAGTAAGTACCTGACTCCTACTATCCTCTACCTTTACAAAAGCCAGATTAGACCAAAAATGGAGTGCTGTTGCCATATTTGGATGGGAGCTGCCCTGACCTCACTCTTCAGCCTTGATAGAGTACAAAACTGTCTCCGAGTCCTTGTGGGTGACAAATTATTCTCCAACCTTGTTTTAAACTTTCTTTTTGTCAATTTGTCTAATAAATGTTATTTTGCATTGCAAATCAATTGGTCTGTTATTTTATGCATATACTCTCCTCTTCACCACCATTATCTCATGTACTATAAAATGTTCCCGTAAGAAACTTTGCACATTTAACTAATGAAGTAGATAATCACTAAAATGGCTACATTATCTTTGGAAGATTTTTATTTAGTTTAAGATCAACGTTAAGTACACAAAAATAATTCTTAATTTTTGTCAGGTTATTTTCTTGCAATTAAGACCAAAATAAAAATATTCAAAGAAAAAATTTAAATTATTGCAATAGGTTTTAAAATTTTTCCATTGAAATACTGCCATTGCAGCAATTTGTAATGTTTTTGGTAATTAACAAGTTGAAATAAGCTAAATATACAATACTGAAATATTTCCGCACAAGTACAAAATTTTATTAAACCAATAAAAGCAGACATATTAAAAAGCATTTCATAATGAAAAAGAAACAATTTATAACAAATAAGAGGGGTAACAAAAATATATACGAGGGTCATTCAATAAATAATCTGAATTTTTCGGTATAAGGACTTCTAATAGAAGCTTCCTTTTTTTTTTTTTTCAACATAGTCTCCTAGCACTGTCACACACTTTTCCAATCTGTGCACAAGCTTCTGTATTCCCTCAGCATAAAAATCTTTGGACTGATGTCTCAGCCAGTCGCTCACAACACTTTTGACTTCATCGTCACTTTTAAACGTTGTGCCTCTCGTGAACGCTTTCAAGGGATCAAACAGGTGAAAGTCTGAAGGGGCAAGGTCTGGGCTGTAAGGGGGATGAGGGAGCAGTTCCAAGCCCAGCTCGTTGATGGTCTGCACTGTTTGGGCTGCTGTGTGAGGCCTTGCGTTGTCATGATGCAAGATGACTCCTCCTGACTGATGACCCCTGAGTTTGTCCCAACAGATAAGCTCAAAGTCCTTGCAATGTCATCCACTGTCACCCTTCTGTCAGACTGAATGAGGTCATTGACTGATTCGATCACCTCAGGAGACCTCACTTCTGTAGGCCTCCCAGGCCTGTCTTCATCCTCAACACAGCTCCGTCCTTCTTTAAACAATTTAGCCCACTTGTAGACATTTTTTTGGCTGAAACATGTTGACATTCTCCTATGAATTTCAACTGGTTTGCACCCTTCGGCAACCAAAAACTTGATAACTGACTGCTGTTCAATCCTGGAGCATGTTTCTTAGTTGGCCATCTTTGTTAATCGCCAAAACTCTCAAAGTTTTTTTTTAATCTGCAAAGAAATTAAATCCATGTGAAAAAGAAGTAAAGTAAAAAAAATTAAAAAGAGTAAGCTTCTATCTGTATTAGGAGTCCTTATACCGAAAAATTCACCTTATTTATTGAATGACCCTCGTATTACCATAAAATGGTAATGCTGAAATATAAGAATGATTAAAAACTGGTTTAGTTGTTTTTAATCATTATATTTTGGTATTACCATTTTATGATAATATATATTGTATATTAGAGCAATAAAAGTAGACATATTAAAATGTATTTCCTAACAATAAGAATATAACAAAAAACAAAGATAACAAAGAAAAATATAAAATTACTGTAAAATGGTTATACCAAAATAGTGATGCAAACATTTTTGGGAAATCAACTCTTTACATTAGAGATGGCCAAATTTGCTTAATGTAAGACCCACATATAATAAAGTTCAGATGGTTGAGAGCCACAAAACATGAACAAAATTTACACATGTTTTTGTTACATACACATTAACATTAAACTTAGATTTTAATCCAATGGGGTTTCAATTAATACCAAGTAAATAATAATAAAGCTTGAAATTTTTCTTATTTACCATTTATATTAACTGTGATGAAAAAACATATTTCCATGAGCCACATATTAAAGGTCAAAGAGCCACATGTAGATCATGAGCCATGGTTTAGCCACCCCTGCTTTACATCTTAACTAATCCCAATGACGGTGTTTAGATGGTAGTTATGGATTATGATGATTATATCAACAAGATGATAGTGATTTGGGTGAAGGGAGCAAATATTTTTTAATCATTTCACCAATGCTTGAAGATGTTTTGCTTAACCATAATGTTGGTTCTGTAATTTATAAATTCAGATGCCAGTGCAATACTATGTAGGTAAAACGGGTCAAAGGTTGGAAGTGCACAACAGCCAGCACATACAAATATTTGCAAAGGAAAGGTGAACAATTTACACAGGTGCATTAATGTATCAGGTTCATCAATAGCTGAACATTTGACTGAGTGCTAAGTAGGACTAATGCTGATTATCGCTTGAAAGTTTTGGAATCAGTATACATTAAGTCCTATCAGCCATCTCTCTGTAAGCAGAAGCAGTAGTTGTTGGGCTTAAAGATAATTAGCCTTTAATGTAAATTTTTTTTTTTTTTTGCATATAAAATTAGTCTGGGGTTGTATTATTATTTTAGTTGCTGTGCACACTTTTTTGTCCTTTTTTTTGCTCTGATGAGAGAAAAACAATAAACCAGTTTTTTAATATGCCTGCTTTTATTGTCCTAATATTCAATATAATGCAGACATATTTTAAAGTTTACAAAATGCAAAAGACACATCAAGTCTATACTCTTTCCTATGAAAAAAAATGTTTTGTGTATTTCAAAGTAATGAACACTGGCTTTTATAAATTAGTCAATCATAATGATATTCCATGCTGATATGCTCTGCCAGCCATATAATTGTTTGTTCTAGGTATGACGATAAACTGCTTCTGGCAGCAAGGTTTCTGATTGGAAGGTTTTGAGGAGTGTGAAACCACCTCTTAATTGCTGTTGTTTCCAGATCTACCATGACCCAGGGTCGTAAAACCTGTTAGGGTTTCAGCTATAGGCAAATAGTTAACCCCCAAACTGTGGTCAAAACACTATGAACATATAAAAATACATTTTTATATTAAAAATACCAGCAATACTTTTTCATAGTAAAAAAAATTACCAGCAATAGATTTTTGTAAAAAAATAAATAAATATTACCAGCAATATATTTTTGTAAATAAACAAAAAATTACCAGTAATACATTTTTGTAAAAGAAATTACTAATTCTCCCAAGAAAATTAAATTTTGGCATTAAATGACCCATAAAGAGTTGATATGCCACTAAAGTAATAAACAAACAAATCATATAATGTTTTAATATGTTGACCATGAATTCTGAAACATTTATAAGCATGTGCAGTTGTATCATCAGGTATTTGTAGAGACATGAATGTAAAGGAAAGAACTGAATTAGACAATCTTATGTGATGAACAGCAGAATTAGAAAATCTGATGTTATCTTTGAAGATTCAATAGTGTGTGTGAAGATTCAATAGTGTGTGTGAAGAAATGAATTAGACCAATGGTTCCCAAATGGTGCAGTGCACCTCATAAGTGCAGTGAAAGAGAATAGCAGGTGAGGCGGAATGATTGAAAGATGATCAAAGATTTATAAACAGTTTTAAAAAATTCATATGCCAAAAATAAATATGATTTCCAAATTTAAAATATTATTATGGATCACTTGTAATTGCATGCATGTATCCGAGTATAAATAGTTATAAATAATTATTGACTGATTTTATCACTATGGTATTTTTGGCTTATATCAAGTATAGTAACTCAGGTCCGCAAATTGGAGGAGAGAGTTATCAATGACAATGTTCTGACATTGAATCCACGGTAATCTCCCTTTAACCCGCTTTGTGTTTTTTTTATTTTTAAGTGTACTTTTTATTTTTAAGTGTACTTTTTATTTTTAAATGTACTTTTTATTTTTAAGTGTACTTTTTATTTTTAAATGTACTTTTTATTTTTAAGTGTAATTTTTATTTTTAAATGTACTTTTTATTTTTAAGTGTACTTTTTATTTTTAAGTGTACTTTTTATTTTTAAATGTACTTTTTATCACATAAAATTTGGTGAGGTGCAAGCAAGTTTTAATTCTGAAAATGCAGTCCAGATAAAACAAGTTTGGGAACCACGGAATGAGACAATCTAATGTTGTCTTTGAAGTTTTGATGGCATATATTTTTCAAGGTCAGAAAGAGAAGATGCTTATTCTTGTACTTTGTTATCAGGACATGAATGCTTGCAAGACACCACATGATCATTATTAAATTAGAAATTGGAGTGAGAATTGCTCTATTATTTACCTTAGAGCATAAAAAAATATTGCTTTAGCAAAAATTTCATTATGTGTTATAGTCCAGGTTAGGACCAAGGAAGAACAACACGAACACAAGAGTAGAAATAACAAAGATATATTACACGGAATAATAATACAAGATGTGGAAGGTGTTAGTATGACTGTCAGTCTGGTTTGGAGTGAACTACTATCGGCTCGACTCAATTCGTCCCTCTCTCTTGAGAGGCGTAGTATACATAGTGTTAGGAAGAGTTCATTCTGTAGTTATAGGTAAGGACCCATAACACTATGATATGTCATTTTCTGCTATGATACAATAATAAACATTTTTCTTGACTATTATTCATCTAATACAAGTCCCAAGATCTACTCAAGGTAGAGGGTTACTGAATATGGCTGTTTGTAACATTCACTGTCATGCAAATAGCCTTGGGAAAAGTAAGAATCCATTATTTTACCTCCAGCTATAGGTTAAATAGTAGGGTAGACTGCGTTCTTTAGCCTTGGCTGACATCCAGTAAGAGAAAGAAATTTAAAACTGATTGGGTATGAGTGTAGCAAATTCATGCCATAAAAACCTACATGCTATGGAAACCAAAGCAGTGATGCCTAATATGTTAGGGTTATGGCTTCATACTCCACAGTTGGAGTGTACAGGACTTGAGCAAGAAAACTTTTATTCTTTTTGCTTTTACTTATTGTTCACCCAATACAATGCACAAGTTCCACTCAAGGTAGAGGGCTATTGAATGAGGTTGTTGTATGAACATACGAGGAAGAGGTAACAAGTGCAGGATATGTAGGATAGATAATGGTTGAACCTGGACAAGAGATTAAGATTGTAGTGGTCAGGTTATCATACTTATGGGAATCTGTTCCACAAAGCAGCAACTTTTTGGAAGAAGCTGTGGAACTTTCTCCTTATCAATGGAATATGTAGGAAATGAGGATGGTTCACCTCTGTGTATATGGCATGACAGGTCTTAGTTTTAAAGGTCTGAACTAGTTGACCTATGAAATGTAGCTCATCAGAACATTTTCCATGAAAATAGCAATAGAGTAATGATAGGTTTGTGACGTTACATCTATAGGAAAGGGGTTGTTAGGTAGAAATCAGATTATTATAAATATAGGAAAAATATACATCATACTTTATAAGCATGATTTTTCTATTGCCTTTTTTATTTACTGATATACATAATTATATTTAATGATCCTATATCAAATGTAATAAAAACACATTGCCTAATAGCCAGCCTATTAGTAGTTCTAGAAAAACACAACTTTCAAATGAGGAGAGTAGGAGGAGAAGTCAAACAAGAGAGAGTTTTTTTGATTTACATTGCCTTACCCCTTTCAAAAATGTAGGGTGTAGCATATCCTGCACCAAATTGCAAGGTAATCAAAATTCATACATGAATATCACAAATGCTTTACTGGTGAAACTTATATATGCATCGCCTACCAAATCCACATCAACACCTGAGGACATGTACTTAGTTGGTCAGATGAAATATGAAAGACATGTCTTTTTGATGAAGCCAGTCATAACTTCCCAGTTTGTTTGTTTTTTTACAGTGGGAGGGGTAGTTGTTTGACTCTCCATTACTGCTGTGCAATTTTTGAACACCACACAAAATGTCTTTTCTGAATATTTAGCAAGTGGCAAGGCAAATTTTCAGGATTGGTCAACATTCTTTCTGAACACATCTGTCATATAACTACAAAGTGTTTCTGGGTTTTAGTCATAATATTTGTGCAAATTAAAAACAGTTTTATTTATTTACTGGTTGAAGGAAAGAGCTGATACATAGTTTGTCATGGTAGAAAGTGTCTCAATTATGTCACACAATAAATTGGATAGGGATTCAAGGTAATTAAGAGGAGATGACAGTAATGATTGTACAAGAGATGTAGACAATATCTTTTGATGAATTTCTTTGTCCTGTGTCTTCTTACTCACACAATGAATTGGATGGTGATTCATAGATGGTGATAAAATAAAAACCCTGTCTGGGAGCAAAAAACAAATATTCCAAACCTTCTGTGGTTAACTGGCAAAAATCAGAAAAGAAATAAGGCAAATTTATTGATATAGCATTAACGTTTGATTAATCAGCTTGGATTTTCTATTGCTCAATCTCCATTAAAGTTTTACTTATTGCTCTATTTGCTTCCATTTTCACTTGGTTGCAAGAACAACCCAAATCCTCTTTGCAGATTTGTGTTTACAAGTAAGACCGCATTAGGAGAAATGGGACTTGTGTCGGACTGCTTACTCTAGCTCTTTCTGTGTTAAATCAATTCAGGATTATAGCAAGACTATATCAAGATGATTAGTATTGGGATAAAGCAAAAGAAAGTTAGCTTCATGCCTTTCCCAAAGACATCAGTACAAAATACTTTGTCTGCATTGCTTTTTGAATTTACACCTAGCCAAAGAATATAAAATCACTTTATTCATTTATATATATATATATATATATATATATAGATATATATATATATATATATATATATATATGTACATGTATATTTTTACCTGTCATCTCAGCTTCAGCCATTTTCCCACTTCTGTCATGTAGCTTCCCTGTGCCTTTTCTATAAATAATACTTTCATTGTAATTCTCCAGATAAACTGTTCGCTATGTTACCTAGACTTTTTGAATTTAAGCGCAGTACTAGATTGGCAGCAAGGTCTCGTCAATTCACAGTTGTAGATGTAACTGTAAGTTCTATGCTAGCAATTTCTTCTATCACACTTCTCACTTGTGGAACTCTCTTCTAGCTCCTTGCTTTCCACACAACTTTGATCTTCAAAAATTTAAATACAATGTCAATCATTATCTGCTGTCCTCTTGATTTTTGATTCTATGTTCTATAGTTCTCACTCCTTAATAACGTTTTTCTTTTTTCTTATTCTTTCACACTCAGTAACCCCTTGTGTCTTAGTGGCTTTACTGCCTTGCATGGGATGAAATGAACAAAAAAAATTCATAATTATGTCAGACACACCACCATTTGCAAGTTCAGATGGCTGACCTTATATTTCTCTGAGTTCAATATGGACACATTTAAACCAGCAAGAATTTGTACCAATCTTGATATACAACATATTTATGGAGAACACAAATCTCTAAGTGCAAAAAGCATTTAAAAATTAATAGAAACTTTTATAAATATAATAAATTATGAACACGGTCACAGTGTACTGGCCATATTTGTGAATAAAGAACATGTTTACTTTTCAGTAATTTTTAGACTGTCTGCAATAGCACAAACCATTCATTAGATGTAGAATGCATGACAATGGCTAATAGATCGGCCGAAAGTGTTCAGGATCAATAAATATTTTAACAATTTCTACACTCATTAAATCCAGAAAAGAAACTTATGTATGTACATAAAAAATATTTAAAACAAAACAACTTTGTCAATCTAGTTTAACAAAACATGTATTAAAGAAAGATTGCTACCCAAATACACACACACATTAGTATATGTATACGTATATACCTTTTCTAAAGAATTAATAGATTTTATTTTTGACATCTGACATATTATTTGAAATTTTATTTTTTAGTTGATCCCCATATTTTCTTGAGTGTACAGGCTGTAGACAAAATAAACAGTTTAAAAAAAAAATCATCTCCTCAAATATGGGTAACCACTAAGAATGACATTTGAAGTAATAAATAAATATATCTTCAAAGATTTGATAAAAAATGAGCGTACACGATAAAAATTCCCCCAAATTTTTACTATAAAAATCTTTGTGTTATTATTAAGAGGATAGACCAAAATATTTTTTTGATGGAAAAAATATTTTTTTAAATCCTTTTTAGAACCTTCTAAATTTTGGTAAAAAATTGTTTTTCTGTCATCAAAGGCAAAGTATAAATTAGCATGAGAAATTTGAGTTTCTTTTGTAGTAAAAAAACACATTTATTTGGAAACTCTTGCAAAATCAGATAATTGCCAGACTTTAATGAATCTTTCAGGAATTATTTACAAATGAATGCAATTATTTGTGAAATGTTTCTTTTTTTTAAGAAAATCTTGATAAAAATATTTTTTTTACACCTGTTACCTTCCAATTTTATAAAATGTTGAGAAATATTTTTTGTAGAACTTAATGTTTATATTAGTTCTAACCAGAAATCCTTGGAGATTTTAAATTAATTTTTTGGGGTCAAGCAAGACCCCAAGTTAAGGAAAATCTGCTAAGAATTGTAAAATAAAAAATGTAATAAAATTCAGATATTATTTAATTAGAAATACTTTTAATTGGCTTTATGAATAAAATATATTATAGACACTATTCTTCTTAAGAAAAAATCTTTTCAATGAATAATGAATTTTTACAAGAATTGCTTCCATGTTTTAAAATTTTAATTATAATAATTTATAAACTTTTAAATCTTTTAAAATTCTGTATTAATTTGTATTGGTCAAGTGATATTGTTACTAAATAACAACTATATTTATTAATTATAAATGGCAAAGCTTACTACAATTCAGTGCACCCGCCACCTGTATTTTAAAAAGAATTTTGATTTTTTTGCTTGTGTGTATAAACGTTCCAATTTTCATAAATATGGATGTCCATACATGACAGAAAGTAAGAGTGGTAACTAGTAAAATTAAATTTTATTGGTAATTTTCTAACATTTCCTCAACAAGCACCTTAGTAAGAAAGACTAGAAAGCCAAAGTACCTAATTTAAAAATTTTTAAGATTACTGAGGAGTTTGTCATGTAATTTTACTACAAGTATTTCCCTATTACATCTATCTCGCAAATATCAGGTTATCAATAAAAGTGTCAACACCACATAAAAACACCCAACTTCATGTTAAAAAAATACTTATCTGTGATATTTTAAATTAAAAGTAATATTTGTTTTAATTCAAATTAGTTAAACTTTAAATGAGCTAATCTTCCTCAAATAAAGTTTCAGAAAATTATATTTTATTTTTTAAAGATTTTTTAATTTTTAATAAAGAGAATTATGTCAACTTGACAAATTTATCAAAATTGCTGATTTTAACTGTTTAAAAAAAAAGAAGAAGCATTCAAATCAATTTAAATTTGGTTTGAAATACAGCAAAGTATTTTGCTTATTGGAAATATTAAATTTATTGGGTTGGAATTAAAATAAACTAAAAGCTTGAAGAAAGATTTTCTATTTTTAAAATGCATTTTAAACCTTATGTGTCACTTTTTATATATATATATATATATATATATATATATATAAATAGTGTCAACATGGAAGTCAACACTGCATGGTGAGTCATCGTTTCCCATTTTAAGAAATCACCAGACAACCACCTTGTAATCCAAATTTGGCACATTCTAATTTAACTCTGATAATTGCTAAAGGAGTGAAATTTTAAATTACAATTCAGTGCTGATTTCAACATCCATATTGTTTATATTTACAAACACTTTTCCTCCATAATCATTACAAATATTAACCACTATATATAAGCCAATTTTGAAAAATTTAGCTTGATGCATTTCAACAGTAATCTGGCTTCATCAAAAGATTTTTATTTGAAAAACAAAACACATACAGGAAATAAATCCTATTTCCACATAATTATATACCCACATACATGCCATATTAAAATATGCCTAATCTTTATTTTCTACCAAATAAAAGATGCTAAAAATATTCCACAATGCAACACCCACATTTTAAATCAAAGTGTCTGATTAGAAATTAACATCACCATATGAAATATTTATCCAATCAGAGAAAAAAAAAACCCTATTTTACTCGAGCCAACTTTTGTGAAAATTTTCCCACAGATTTTGACTTTCAAAGAGCTGAGATCCAACTGTTTCCTCCCAGTGCGTGCTGAAAGAAACGTGCTGGTGACTTCAAATGAATCATCTCCAACATCAACAAAAATAGTCTCCAACATCAGTTCAGTGAATATTCACTAATGATAAAAGTCTTTTTTTAACCATAACTTTGACTGTGAACAAATTACTAAGTATTTTCTATGCTCTTTCTGTGTACCAACTACCCAAATACTTTAACTCTACTAAAGACTATTTTTAATACTTTTTAACTCTTGAATCCATGTACTTATGTTTGTAAATACAAATGATATATTTAACAGGCATGAAACCATGTCTTCTTTATTTTTATTTTATTATTGTTTAGAATATGGACTTTTAATATAAAAAAAACCTTGACGAATGAATTATTTAAATATACATTTGTGGAACTGTACGTTCACACACACACACATATCCTCACACATACTCACATAAAGTTAAATTAAGAATATACATAATAAACGAATGCGATATTTAATAAATGTTAAATACTCACTGATTGGTTTGATCCAGCCAATCAGAACAAAAGTAAGTATGATTTCTCTTACCGCCAAAATACAGGATTGTTTGAACTCCTGTAAAAACATTTTCCCGCTAGAAATAAGTTAGTTGCGGCACTCAGACTGAAGGGACAGACATGCATCTGTTCAGCACAAACCCTTCACCCAACTTAATCATTTTATTAAGACTTTGTCTAACACAAATATCACTAACAAATTCTGTCCACTAACATTTGACATGTAATATTTCACGGCTAATGGGAGGCTACTTATGCAACTAACCACATTGCATGCAATTCAACCAAAAAATGTAAATATTGTTGAATATATTTTTACCTTTGTGTAATTTCACAAAATGATTGCATTGTTCGACTGATTTATTCTCCTTTCTTGTATGATGTCAAGAGTTTTCGACTTTCATAAATTAAACAATAGGGAACAGAAATTAAATTTGGAAAGTACATCTGAATGTGGCCTTGTGCCAGATTTATCTTCAGAGAGTGAAATCAACCAACTTTAATTGAAACTCCTACATTTGGTGATCCCGACGTAGGAAATGTTCCCTACACATTAATTAAATGAAACATGTTTTCTCTTAAAAGCCATTAGACTTCTTAATTTTAAAAGAATATGACTAGTATTAAAGAATCAAGATTTTAACTAAATTCACTCATTTTTTAAAAAATGATATCCATGGTGCTTCAGTAATAATTATATATTTAACTGAATAGTGATTTACTAAGCATAGTGAAGATGTGGCAGAAGGCCAAAAGTATGGGACACCCAGAGAGGATTGAACTCACTATTCAGTTGTAATTGATTTAGTGAGACAAGCTTCAATGTTGAAGTGCTTGAATATATTTGATTTTAACTAGGGGCCTCCACAAAAAAAAAACGATAACTAATGTCTAAAATGAATTTCTAAAAATGAAAAATCTTTCTTGAAGCTTTTATCTTAGTTTTAATTTAAAACTAATATATTAATTCCACTAATCTAAGTACTTTGCTGTATTTACTAATTTAAAACTAATTTAAATTGACAGCAGGGAAAGTGTGATTTTGTTTTTTGCTAAAATAGCTGATTAGAACCCTTTTTAAGTGGTCTTTCATTGTAGTGGAATTCTCTTTATTTTTTTTTTAATCATTTCACACCAAGCAAGGGAGGAATGCCACTAGTACACGAGGGGGGAGGTTACAGAGAGTGAAAGTGAGAGAAAAACTGGGTATAGCGGGGTATTGAGGAAAGGATAAGGAAAGGATTCAAGAAGACAGATGTCAATTGATGTGGCATTTAATTTTTTAGTAGTTTTCAGGGAAGCAAGTAAACGAAAGAGAGTTCCACAAGCAGAAAGTGTGAGAAAAGAAACTGTTGGAGTAGAAGTGGCAGTTACATTTAACTATTTCAACAGTAAAATTGTGGGACTTAGATGTCAACCTAGTAGCACACTTAAATTCATGTAGTTGGAGCACCAGGGAAAATAGCTCATCAGAGCAGTTGCCATGAAAATATCTGTAGAAAAGACAGAGAGAAGCCACATCACATTGATAAGAAAGTAACTGAAGTTGAGATGCCAATTCAGGATCGATTACATTGCAGATCCTTCTTTGGATTTTGTCAAGAACCTTGAGATGAATAGCAGGAGCACCAAATCAGATATGGCAACAGTATTCAATACACAGATGAATGGTAGACTTATAAATGGACAAGATGAACTCTGACAAGAAAAACCTTCTGGAATGACACAGTGACCCAACTTTCCTTGCAATAGATGCAGCTACTGATTCAATGTAGTCATTCCACTTAAAGTCAGTTGAAAACATACAGCAAAGAAGGCGTAGTGTGTAGCTCTCCATGAGTCTAGTATCAGCCATGCAGATGGTAGGCAGGAAAATGTTTCTATGGTGGTTATATGAGAGCAGTTTAGTTTTGGAGGCATTCAAATTTACAAGCCATTTTCTGACTCAGTTTACCACTGATTGGAGGTCCTTTTCAAGAGTAGCGGACAGGGTGACTTTGTCAGCTCTGATTGATTTGCTAGTGAGACAGGAGTAAATGGTAGTGCCATCTGCATAAATGCGTACTTGGGAACTGAAGATATAAGATCATTGATGAAGATCAGAAACAGTGTGTGATGCAGGATAGAGCCTCTTGGGGGACACCCATGGTCATGTGAAAGGATCTGGAAGTGAGCCCGTTCGGAATGACTTTCATTTCACAATTTGAATGGATTGAATCAAACAATTGTCCTGTAATACGATTCTGAAGCTTTATTTGATGAATATTAGCTGATTTAAAGTACAATTAATCTGATTTGAAAAAAAATGTTATTTACTTTAAGTTTAAAATAACAAAGAAATGCATTTTTAAAACAAATAGTAGCTGTGTTTTTAGCCAACAGTAGCCATGTTTATGTGATTGACAAGTGATGAAAAGTTGATGACATTTTGTTTATTGTTCTACAGAGACTTTATTTATAAAACATAATTTAAGAAAATGATGTGGGTGACTTTTTTTATATAATATTAATATTAATAACTTAGTAATCTGAAAAATGTTGGAAAATATTCTCTGTAATATAATTTTAGGAATGTTGACATTAAATTTACTATAGCCATTGCTCCTATTTTCTGATGATGTCATGTATTGTCACCCATACTTATAAACATCAAAACGTTCATACACTAAAAAAATTTTTTTAATTAATTAAAAAATTTTAGTGTATGATAATTTGTATTAAGGTTTTCAATTTTTGATTAGTAAATATAGTTTTCACATAACAATATCACCTAATGCAATTAAAGTAATGCAGAATTTTAAAAGATATGAAACTTTATAAATTATTATAATTAAAAAAAAATGAAAACAATTCTTGTAAAAACTCATTATTCATAAAAAAAACAGTGTCCTGAATCAATCTTATTTATAAAAGCAATTAAAAACTTTTCTAATTAAATAATGTCATAGTTTAATTACATTTTTTTTATGATTTGGAGCAGATTTTCAAGAAATGAATTGCACCTTGAAAAAAAAAAATTATTATTTACATTCTCCAAGGAGTTCTAATAAAACAAATTTTGCAATTAAAATTTAATTTCTCGAAATTTCATGAAATTAAGTGGATTGTAACATGTAAAAAATAATATCTTTACCAAGATTTTCCTTAAAAAACATTACAAAAATAATTTCATCCATTTGTGAATAAGTCCTGAAAGTTTCATTAAAATCTGACATTTATTTGATTTTTGCAAGAATATCCAATTCAATGTGTTTTTTTTTCTCACCAGAAAAAAGATGCTAAAACACTAGTTGTAAATATTATGTTGACTGCTGATGCAAAAAAAACAAGATTTTTAACCAAAATTTCAAACATGGAAGGATTAAAAAATTAAAAAAAATAATTAAAAAATTTAAAAAAATACTTTAGTTTTTTCCTCTTAATAATAAACATTTTGATGATAAAACTTTGTTTTTATTAAGTTTGGGGCCTTTTTTCATCATTCTATGCTGGTTTGTTTTTCAGTGGATTAGTGGAGGTCCCAAATTTTAACTAATTTCACTCAGCTTTTTTTAATGATATCCACATTGCTTCAGTATGGAGATCAGTTAATTGAATGACAAAATGAAAAATTTTCTAAGTAATACATTTCAACCTCCAGAAGGAACTTCTAATAGCAGTTTTTTAAAAAAAAGAAAAAAAAGAAAGAAAATTTAGATTTGATATCATGGTTGTTTTTTTTCACTCAATCTCTTTCTTGACCAAAGATTACCATTCAGAAAGACTAACATTATTTTCAATCCATGATGAACAGAATGTGTTTGTAATGGGGTTAATATTAATGACAAAAATTAGAATGCATAAAGCATACAATAACAACAATAAAAACTTGAGACACGTTGACATAATTAACAAGAAATTGTATTTTCTTTTTGTGATGTGAATTACAGAATATTGGCATGGCATGTGTAAAAATGTTCTTAGTGTCTCTTTTGTTAAAAGTCAGTGCTTACTTGCTTTGGTTCCGAGAATTTTGTTTGTGAGGATGGCATTTGAAATTGTCTGTTTTTGATATTCACAGAGTGCTGGTTAGATATGTTTCTGTACTGCTACTTGTCTACTCATCACTGACTACTGCTACACTGCTACAGGTGTTCTAGTCTACTTTACTGTTATCTACTCAAGGTTATTTTTAGAATGATGAAATATCATCATCATTCTGGACAATAACATGTTTTTACAGCTTATTAAAACTTTGTATGTTATTTAAAGATGAAACATATTTTTGATTGTAAGAATTATTCATTTTTTTGTCAGTGGATATTGCTTTATCAATTTTATGGAGATAACACTGATTTTTCCGGATACAAGTCTTACTATTTAACACATAGCTGGAGGGAAGAATAGATGAATTCATACCTTTTTCAAGAGTATGTGTGCATAAGTGAAATGGCTAGAATTTGAACTCAGTTCTCCAATTACACATTCTTTAGGTAGGTGACCCCCCTCCCCAGTATGCGGCCCATTTGGAAAGTATCTGAAAACTATACAAAGAGTTGACACAAGCGTTTTGTATAGAAGTGGGAAGACATTGATGTTTGTGCTAATACAAAGTCATAAGGGTTTGAGTGTACTGGCTTTGATAAAGAAGTTGATCATATCAGATTATGCCCTCCCTCCCAGAAATTATAACTATCCACACAGTATAGTTGGAGTATAAAATCACAGTCTGGGGATTGAACATGGTAGAAAAGTGTGCTCACAAATAAGTAATAGCTGGTCATTATATATATATATATATATATATATATATATATATATATATATATATACATACACGTGTGTGTGTTTATATACATATATATGTATATATATATATACACACACGTATATATTATATAACTAGTTTAAAAGCTGCCCTATCAGGCGGCATTTAAGCTAGCTCCTGTGGAGGGTTCTTGATTGGCTGTTCATCACAACATGTAGGGTGGAGTAGTTGTGATAGACAACCATAAACTATAGAAGAACTCAAAATTGATTGCTGCATTTATTGTATTTCATTAATTTTCAAGTAATTAAAACTTGGGAATCCAAAAGTTCAGGATTGCAAGTCCAGATCCAGCCTGGAATGTTTTTAATTTGCTCATGGAGTTGGCCTGATTCGAAAATAGTATATGTTGGGCCTTGTCCTTTAGGAGTAAAACTGAAGTGTGACATAGTGACATTTACATTATATTATACAGAAGAAGATGACCTATTTAAAGGTCATAGAGCTGTGTCCCTTTAATTGAAAAAGTGACAGTGACAGTAAAATTTGCACTTATATAGATTAATACAAATATAAAATTTGTCACTTAGCTGATCGGTGTTACCTTCAGCATTTAAACTCATGGACAGACCCTCCAGCAATCACTCCATCCACTTGTCAGGAGAGTATCAGCAACTGACAGTTTACATTTCTTGTTTTTTTATATATGCACTTTTCATTGGCGCAAGGTTGATTTTTTTTTTTTACCTTTTATAGTGTCTTGGTGCGTCCATGGGCGATGAGCCAGTTTGCGCATATATGTGCATATGTTCAACGTTGTGGTTATTTCTCCTTTTTATTGTTTTTATTGTCACTTTATACTCACTTATTGATTTTATAGTTTTTCTCCTTTAGTTGTAGCAATTTTGACATCTTGTTCTTCAGACATTCACTTTTCTTGTTAATTTCTGAGCATTCTAGTGTTTTCTTGAGTTTGAAAAATTGTACTTCACTTTTTACATAAATATTTTTTTTTTATCAATGCTGTGCTTAAATCATAATTTATACGATGGATAAATTGTTATCTAAATTACACAAAAATGAAAACACATATCTCATTTTAACAGATATATTTACTAAAATTACACTAAAATATCTTGAAATACTAAAGAGTAAACTTATTCAATAAAATTGCCATTGGCTTCACTCATGACTTCCAGACAATTTTGCAATCTCCTGCAACTCTTCTGGATGGTCTCCTTGTTTAAGTTGGTGAATGCTGCTATAATCCTTGCCTTCAGTTCATCTTTGGTGTTACAAGGAGTTTTGTTGGTCTCTCACTAAACTGTGCTCCACATATAATAATTAAGGGGGTTGCAGTCTACGGAGTTAGGTGGCCAGATGTAAGGGGTGATGTGGTCGCACAATATGTCTGACTGCCAAGACTGGGCTCTCCTGCTTGGGTGGTATGGTACAGAGTCCTGTTGCTAGACATAGAGTCTTCTAGCAGCTACCCTCTTGATCCAAGATATCACTACCTCCTCAAGGCAATTGATATAGGCCTCTGTGGGAAGATGAATGGAGGCATAACATTGCCATCACTAGTGATCCCGCCAAACACAATGATGTTGACTGGATATTTGGTTTTCATTACTCTCGGTACATCTTTTGAGGACACAGCAAGCCAATGGTTATTCTGTGTGTTTACCAGCCTATCCTGACAGAAATTTTTCTTGTCTGAGAAAAACCAAAGCTTGTTCAGTTGTAGGGGATGCTCGAATTTTTTCAAAAAATTTGTAGTGTGGTCTTTCCTCTTGTCCTTCATGGCTTGGGATAAAAAATTGTCCCTTTCTCATCTTGTATGAGAAATACTGAATGTCTTCATACACTACCTGCTTGATAAGAAACTCAGACACTCCTTTGTCCCTGTCGATCAATCAGATTGACTTGGAAGCATCATTGTCAATCCTGGCCTGGATATCACCAACAAATTTGGAAGTTATTTTCTTATCAGAATGATCAGAGTGAGTTTTCTTAGCTGCCATACCTTAGTAATCTACATTAGACTCATCCAACTCTTTCCAAATCCTCTGCACTATCCTTAGATTGACACCCAAACATTTGGAAGTGTTCATATTGGAGCTCCTGGTGTGAATGACAAACAGTATAGCATGCTGTTTCCAAATTCCTAGTGAAGTGAATTAAGTCATAGTAATCTTTTTCTCAAAGACATTACCTAACTAACCCTACTATACTGTGCAGTCAACAAAGGCAAAAACAAACAACGCATATGCGCAAAATTAAAAAATATGAAATGGCGACAATTTACCCATCGCACACTGTATATCTATCTTCACTTGACCATTTCATTTTTCTTATTTGATTTGGTGATATCTTAAGTATTATGGTGTTAATTATAGGAAGTTAAGTTTATAATTAAATTTTTATTTATTGTTGTTATTTGTGTTTTTCTAAATTAGTGCTTAGACAGCAAAGTGAATATTTATTTATAAGCCTACACTTACCAATTATTTCAGTTTTCTTTTTTAAGAGTTTATTTTGGTTTCTAAAACTAATTATGGCTAATATTTCCTCTAAGCATAGTTTACAGTTTTTACTTTTTATACTGTATGAGGCTGCCCTTTAAATAATTTCACATTTGATTTTGGTGGGGATATTGTTTTCTTTTTGAGTCCATATGTATTTTGATAAGGTTGTATCGTTTATATTTTTTCTCTCAAAGCACATTTTGTGGTTGTAATATCTTTCTTTTAGTTTTTTTTTTCCTGTAACACCTATATAAATTTTTTCATCTGTGTTAATGTTATTAATTATAGTAGCTTTGCTATAGGTTAAACATTTATTGTCAAGAGAGATTATTTTCTTTGTTTCTGTAATTACATTTGATGATGTTATTTTGCGAATCTTGTTGTTGATGTTGTTATTTTTTTTATTGTATTTAGTTATTATTTTCTCCATGTTATCCATGTAGCTGTAACTAATTTTGGTTATATTTTTATTGATCATTTTTGATAATGTGCTGTTTTAATGGAAGTTTTTGTAAATTAGTTTGAAGTATATTTTGCCTATATATAGGATTTTAAAAAATGTTCCACCTTACAGATATTAATGGTCAAAATAAAATGTATATAGGATGTACAGACAGTTCTTTTAAGCATAAATGGTATAACCATAGATCATCATTGAAGCTAGTATATCTTAGATACTCCACCAAACTTGCTAACCATATGTGGTATTTTAAAAGAAAAAAAAAACAGGGATCCGTCCATAAAGTGGAAAAAAAGGCAAAACCATGCAACATCATAACTGCATTTGCAACCTATGTCAACATGAGAAATTAGCGATTATGACATTTCCAGAGCCAAAAAACCTTTTAAACCAGAAATCTGAAATTTTAAGTCCTTGTCTTCATATCAAAAAATTTTTATTAAGTGAATATGAAGCTGTAATTTAAAACCTCAGTTATATTTACAATACATTTGCTTTTCTTCACATTTACATTATATTTCTGTTTTTTTCTTTTCTTCTTCATTTTCTTTATTTATTTAGGATATGCTTGCTTTTCTCTTCTCCTCTTAATCCTTCTTCTTCATTTTCTTTATTTATTTAGGATGTGCTTGCTTTTCTCTTCTCCTCTTAATCCTTCTTCTTCATTTTCTTTATTTATTTAGGATGTGCTTGCTTTTCTCTTCTCCTCTTAATCCTTCTTCTTCATTTTCTTTATTTATTTAGGATGTGCTTGCTTTTCTCTTCTCCTCTTAATCCTTCTTCTTCTTCATTTTCTTTATTTATTTAGGATATGCTTGCTTTTCTCTTCTCCTCTTAATCCTTCTTCTTCTTCATTTTCTTTATTTATTTAGGATATGCTTGCTTTTCTCTTCTCCTCTTAATCCTTCTTCTTCTTCTTCTTCTCCACACCATCTGCCTTTCTATTACACTTAACACCATGTGTTTGTTTATTTTTGAAAATAATAATGTAGCATTCTTTGTTTTTTGATTTTTAAATAAAAGGCATTAGGTGGTCAGGTCAGTTGATAAAAAATCGGCTGATGAGACCGTAAGGTCGAAACCAAGGTTATATATTCAACTGACCTGATATTTAAAGTCAAAAAACTCTACATGTTATTTTTACTTTTATTTTATTTTTTCACACGTGTATTGAGCACTTTTTAATACTACTGTTTCCTGGTCGGTTTCAACTCTGACCATTAACCTTTTATATATATATATTTCTATATATATGTATGTGTGTGTGTGTGTGCACAATATTTATATGTGTAGGCTATCAGAAAAAAAATTATTATTATAATTGTTTTACTTTACCAGTTACACTGAGTAATTTCATATAGGGGTGTGTGTGTGTGCAAACATTTCAGGGGACAATATGAATAAAGACAAAACACATTTCGTCCTCTGATGGACTTTATCAAGGCAAATGTGAGGATTTTATTTTGCAACAAGTTTATATATATATATATATATATATATATATATATATATATATATATATATATATATATAGAGAGAGAGAGAGAGAGAGAGAGAGAGAGAGAGAGAGAAAGATGTGTATAAAATGATGTAAGAAAAAGAATAAGCATTGTCCATAAAGATTTAACATGTTTGCAAACAAATGAAAAGATTTTAAAGCAATGAAATAAAAAAGAAAGTTAAACAAAATTTTAAAAAATTAAAAATATTTTATTTCTTACTGTTATTAACACATACACACTTTAATACATTTGTTGATTCTTTGGGATATTCTAATTCCTTTTCATGAGCTGGAGGCTTTTTGGATCAGTTTATCCTGAAAGTAAATATGTAAAGGAGAAAAAGTTGAGAAAAATGCAATAGAAAAGATGTACCAAATAAACGGGCCAGGACAATTATTCTATTTTTGAAAAAAATTCACCAAAGCTATCCTTATTCCAATCCCCCCATTTATTAAATATTCAATAAGTTTTCTCCCACCCATTAATTTAGACTGCTATTATTCTAGGATAAAGGTTTTCATTACTGAAAATTATTAAAAAAAATTACAGCCCCACCCTTTTATTCCACTGACTTCACCTATTTGACTCTGAAGCATAAATTTGGTAAAGGAGTTAGATTAATTGAGAACACTTATTCAAAGACAATAAATATTAATATGACTGTTATACTTAGTAAATAATAACTTTGGAAGTTACACATCAAAGCAACAAACATAACCAAGCTAGTGAAAATGATTTCAATATACTGACTATGTTGGCTATTCACGTCATATAACATTGATTATTTTTATTGCTTTCAAATAGTAGCTAGTCTAACCAGCTGTACAGCATTATTCAGCAAGAAATTTCCAACGCAGAAATTCAGAAACTGCTTTTGATACATCAAAGCATTTGCAGTAACTTCTCCATAAAATGTATAAATCTTTTGTTTTGCTGATGCATTTTTACCTTTCTAAAAATAAATATATAATATATTGAAAATGTTGCTTCTTTTCTTCAATCTTCAATATGAGAATCAATAAATAAGAATATGCTAATTGTTCCAGCCTGAAGTGGTTTACTTGTCCAAGACACACACTGCCTGAATGAATACCACTCTGACTTTCATACTAGACTTGGTTGCTGGCTGGGATTGTTACTGAAAAATCCTTTTCACTAATTCAATCATTTTTATCAAATCATGAAATGAAGGTTGTCCTGAATGGGCTCTCTTCCAGTTCCTTTCATATGAATACAAGTGCTCCCCCAAGGCTCTATCCTGGGTCATACCTTGTTTCTGATCTTCATCAATGATCTTCCTGATGTCAACAGCTCTCAAGCAGGCATCACTATCATGCCTCAATAATAAATCTGGCAATGCTGACAAAGCTAACCTGGTGGTTGCTATTAAAAAGAATCTCCAATCTGTGGTTAACTGGGGCAGGAAATGGCTTGTAAATTTTAATGCCACCAAAACGAAACTGCTCTCACTTAACCACCATAGAGAAACTTCCCCGCCCGCTATCAGCATGGTTGATGTTAGACTTTGTGAGAGCATCTCACTGCAACTTCTTGGCCTCTTTTTTCCGCTGACTTGAGGTGGAACAACTATATTGAATCAATAGCTGCATCTACCGCAAGGAAAGTTGGTTCTCTGTGTTGTGCCAAAAGGTTTTTCTCAGCAGAGTTCATCTTGCACATTTACAAGTCTACCATTTGTCCATGCATTGAGTACTGTACCCATATCTGGTCTGGTGCCCCTGCTGTTCCTCTTGAGGTCCTCAACAAAATCCAAAGAAGGATCTACAATATCTTGATCCTGACTTGGCACCTTGAATTCAGTCACATTCTCACAGAAGTGATGTGTCTTCCCTCTGTCTTTTCTATAAATATTTTCATGGCAACTGCTCTGATGAGCTATTTTGGCTGGTGCTGGTACTACATGAATTTAAGCATGCTACTAGGTTGGCATCTAGGTCCCACCCTTTTACTGTTGAAACAGTTAAATGTAACTACCACTTCTACTCTAACAGATCCTGCTCGTACAGTAGAACTCCCTTCCTGACTTGCTTCTCTGATAACTACAATCTTCAAAAATTTAAATGTCAATCATCATCTTTTGATGCCTTGATCTCCATTCTTCTTTTTATCCTTTCTGCACTCCTCCCTACACACAGTCTTTTCTCTTACTTTCACTTTCTGTAACCCCTTGCATACTGGTGGCACCCCAGCCTTGCTTGGGATGAAATGCTTAAAATATATATATATATATATATATATATATATATATATATATCTCCAGATACTGGTGCACAACCAAGACGTGTGGAGAGAGTTAGTCAGCTACTCAGTAATCATAGTGTGCGCATAAGGTTGCTGCTGCTGCTGATGACAGCTATCACAATAGAATCAAAAGAACATTTTTGAATGAAGCTAGTTAAAACTAAATGCACCTGACACCATCTAACAAATTTTTAAATGAATGCAGAAACCACTGTCTACAACTTTGAGAAAAGTTACAAACATATCCAACATTGTATGGATAAGTGCATTTCTTTATATACTTGCAGTTGTTTACACAACATTCTGGCCAATTTGCTTATTGGTCATCATCAGGTGTATTCCAAGTGAAAAAAAAAACAAAAAAAAACGCTTTCATCCAGGGAAGCAGCCATGATAAGGTAAGACTCAATTACCTGCTTAAGGAATGCACACCTCTTGTTAGGACATTTAAAAGTCTATATCAGCTAACTTTATGTTCATTCCCCAAAATCTAAACACTGTCAGTACCTCATAAATAATGAACTATTTTGTTTTAATTGCATGGAAAGAGGGGAAAAGACACTACTTGGTTTCAGTGAGGAAATGAAAGAAAGATTGAAGTGTTTAATGGCTTTTTCAGTGAAACAGAAAATATGGTCAATTTAAATTTTTTTCATTTGTACCCACTTGAATTAAGGATCATCATTCATATTTATGATTGTTAATGCAATATTTTGTTAAAGTTGTTAAGCTCAAATATTTAATGATGCGATAGACAAATTTATACAGATATTTTATTATTGTAGAACTCGCCATGAGCTTACTCATTAATTAAGATTCATCAGAATATTAAAATAGGAAAACCGTTAAATTTTTATGGGTTAAAACTAGTAAATATGAATGCTGGTTATTTTAAGAAGAGGGTACAAATGAAAAGATTTAAAATTGACAATTTTTTCTATTTCACTGAAACAGCTGTTAAACGTTTCTATCTTCCAATCTTTCTGACATTTTGTCACTGAAACGAAGTAATGTCTCTGATATGTCTTTTGATTTTCCATGCATCAAAATGGAATAGTCCATAATTTATGAGGTATTAGCAGGAAATGTTAAACACTTCTATCTTCTCTTCTTTGTTTTTCTCTCCAAAATCCAGCAGCATCTCTGATAGGTCTTATCTGTCTTTCCGTGTGATCAAAACAGGATAGTCCATTATTTATGAAGTATTGGCATGACTTAATGGTCATGCTAACTAAAGAAGGGAATTATAAGACGATTACTTGAAACATTGTTTTTAGTGGGTACACATTTGAGTTGACATCTCTTTTTATCATTTTTATTTTCTCAAACAGTGAAAATAATGTCAATTGACCTAGAGTTAGAAGTCATACTAAAGAAAAATGTGCCTCCTGATGGGAATTGAAGCTGTATTCCCCTTTTCAATCATTCTTTAAGTAGATAACCGAGCCATGCCTTTCCATGTCTTAATTGGTAAGAGCACACTTTATAGAAGTGGTTTTCCTGATGAAAAAAGGGTATACAGGTTCAATTCCTGCCGAGAGGCACATTTTTCTTTTTCTTGTTTTGATCTAGGCCAGTTATATCTATTTGCATATTTGTCTACAATTAATACTGAATTTTTAGTTTAAATTTCATAATTAATCCCAAATTTTAAATTTCTATGTACATTTATTACAACAAGACTAGTAACAGGAAAGATGTTCAATATTTTGAACCGAACTTGGAAAGAATTTCCATCCTTATTAATCTCAGACTAGTTTTCCTTTCATCTTATTATCGCTTCTTTTTACTGCTATGCTTAAACCATTCTTAGCAGAAATAAAGAAATGGCTTCCAAAAAGAATTGAATTTCACCTGTTTTGGCAACCAAACTTGTAAGGCATCACCATGTAAGACAGACTTCCAAGGATATGAGATGCAAGTACAAATCACATCAGAGACTAATTCTTTATTTCTGATTCATGCTGGTGGACCTCAAGGTTAAGCAACTAGACGCTCCCCAACCCACCACAAAACTACAAGTAAAGCTGTGACTCTCAAAGATGCAATAGCAAGATCACCTCATAAAATTCAAAACAAGATGGCAGAGAAAAAGCACAAAACCAGAGCTTATGGTGACAGCTGGCAAACATCTGTGCCTGACAAAGAACTATAGACGACACGAAAGAAAAGATCATCACAAGAATAATCTCTGACCTTTAGGAATGTGGCAGCATTGGTTGCTTGTAATCCCAAAGATCGAAGGACAACTGCAGGAGTCCAGTCAGTGCCATACAATTTCTGGAGGCCATCAATGGCAGCCACAATAGGAATAATTTGCCGCTGTCGTTCTGTTTCATATGCTAACAAGATGTTCAACGAGCCTGAAAAAATAAAAACATTCTTTTTTCTTGATGCAATTCTCATTAGATATGGGAAGTAAAACTGAAACTGTGTCTGACCCCAGGATCATCATAATGTAAGAATTTTGGGAGTATAGATGTTGTTTTCACAGCAGTAGTTGTATGAATTTATCACACACAGATGTATATAGTAGGTCTTGTACAACATTTCTAGGATTAAATACACTTTAAAGAGTGCCTCTTGGTATAAATGTGTGTGCGTGTGTGTGTGTGTGTGTGTGTGTGTGTGTGTGTGTGTGTGTGTGTGTATGTGTGTGTGTATGTGTGTGCACATATCTTGAAGGCTGATAACCAGAAGTGGTTATGTTCAAACTGTATAAACATATTCAATTCTGGTGGGGAACAGTTCTTTGGACAATAGCCAGACACATTTTATAATGATTATATATAGCCTCTTCATATAGGATTAATTCTTATTAATGGCTGGCCACTTGCATACAAGGATACCTGCCTACAAAAGCAGCTAGCTAATCTCTATTACAAATGCTTGCTCAGGTGCATTTTGTGTTTGTTCACCACTCACAGAGCCCACCTGTGGTTTATACTGCAACTATGCTGAGCAGACCTTAGTTACAGTTTCTGGGAGAGAAAGGTGTTATCTAGTGTGATCAACAATCTGAACAAGGATAGCATGCTCAAACCCTCGGGTACAGCCATCAACAGCCCCCAAAGTCTACCCAATTTCCTCATATAGGATAGAGACAGAGAAAACTAGAAACAATAAAATATCTAGTGGACTTATGGAACAATAAGCATCTCACTATTCTATTGCTATTTCCATGGCAAATGTTCTGAAGATTAACAATCTAGATCCACTAGTTCAGATCTTCACAGCTATATATATATATATATATATATATATATATATATACACACACACACACACACAGAGTATGCGATGGATAAATTGTTGCCATTTTATATTTTTAATTTTGTGCATGCAAACTGTTTTTGATTTTGTCAACTGCACAGTACAGTAGGGTCAGTTGGTCACTGTGTGAGAAAAAGACCATCTTGACACAATTCATGCCACCAAAAATTTGGGAATGACATGCTGTACTGCTTAGCATTTGCACCAGAAGCTCCAATACAAACATTTCCAAGTGTTTGAATGTCAATCTGAGGACTGCGCAATGGATTCAGAAAGAGTTGGAGGAGTCTAATGGTGATTATGAAGGTATGGCAGCTCATAAAACTTGCTCTGATAAGAACTTCTGAATTTGTTGGTGAGGGTCTCAGACTCAATACAGAGACCTACATCAAGTGCCTTGTGGAGGTAGTGGTTCAAGAAGGTGGCTGTTGGAAGACCCTATATCTGACAACAGGACTCTGCACCATGCCACACAAGCAGGAGAACCCAGTCATGGCTGTCAGGCAATTTCTGTGATCACATTTCCCCTTACATTTGGCCACCTAACTCCCCATACTGCAACCCCCTTGATTATTATGTGTGGGGTGCAGTTGAGCAAGAGACCAACAAAACTACTGGTGAAGTTTAATTTTTTTTTTACTAGTGAAGAATGCTGAGTTTACTGTAATTAGCTGAGTAACGCTTCAGGGGAGGTAACTAAGTATTGAGGTGTCGACAGTTTTTTTAACTTTCAGATGAACACAGCAATTTTGTTTTTTAAAATGATGAACACTACATTTATCTTGAAAAAAACAACACCCTGATGATGACATTGTACTAATGTTAAAAGTACTCGACATAATTAATACATATCGACATGATAATTTTCTCTCTTCTTTTAATAATGACACTAAAAAGCTTGTCCGTGAATATGAAAGGATCCAATTGAAAATAATTAGACAAAACTTGTCTAAATTATTCAATGTAATATATATATATATATATATATATATATATATATATATAGGCTTGTCCAGAAAGTTCATGCCGATTTTTAAGGGAAATTAAAACAAAATTATACCATTAAATATTTATTCAACTAAATATGAACCATTTTGTTGCACAACCTTTCTCCATTTTTCCTTCAACTTAAAGATTCTATCTTCTCAGAATTTCAGTAGTTTCTCAGCAAAGAATTCATTAAAGTGTTTTTTTTTATTTCATCCAAAGAATTAAAAGTTTTACTTTTGAGATTATTTTGCAAGAACCTGAATAAATGAAAATCTGAAGGAGCAATGCTTGGTGAATATGGTGTGGGGTAACACATCCCAGCCAAGCTGCAACAATTTTTGCCAGGTTACCAAAGAAATGTGAGACCTGGCATTATCCAGATGGAAAACAGCACCTTTCCTGTTTGCCAATTCTTGGTATTTGTCTTGAATTGCGGCCCTTAATTCATCCAGTTGCGAGCAGTTCTTTTCAGAATCAATTGACTGGTTACTTCATCAGACTAATTTTGTTATTTTGGTTGTACTACACATGTGCATGGCAAAGCATGTTGGGAATTCCAGAAATTTTTTTTTTTTTTACAGCTGAATTAATTTAGAGTTATGGTGAATTAATAGATAGAATTAATAGGCAGGATAATATTTTTTTTTGATTCATTGGTTTTCTCAGGAGGGTTGTTTTTTGTTTTAGAGTGTTTTGTGGGCCTTTTGTTTCAAATTGAATATATAATAATTAGGGTACTGGAGAAGTTTGAAAGTGTTTTCAATTTATTTTTTCTTCTTTTTGTAAATGTGTAATATACATACACACACACATACATACATATATATATATATATATACACACACACACAAAGTTTAGTGTGTGTATATAGACACACACGCACGTGTGTAAAATGTTCATCAAAATGACCTGATCCTTTTGTTCAATAGAGAAAAATCAAAATCAACATTGATTTATTAGATAACATGAAAAAACGTAGAGAACTTGCTCACCTAAATCAGCACCTTCACTCATGGCTTTTGTCAACATGCTTTGTAGGCATGTCACATCTGCAAAGCCTAAGTTCACTCCTTGCCCAGCCAATGGGTGAACCCTGTGGGCTGCATCTCTTAAGAAAAAATAAAAGTTACAATGAATGTAAAAAATTAATCACTTAATAGATTAAAAAGTCTTTTTAAATGTGTTTCAATTTTGAAATAATTTTTTAATTTGAAATTTGTAGAAAATATATAGCTCTTTTTTTCTTCAATTTAGTGACAAAAAATTATGTAGATATCCCAAGATATATAGGAAATTATGAGAAATTTACGAGACATTTGCATGGTCTTTTATATATATATATATATATATATATCAAAAACACAGTCTCATACCTTTTCTGAGAACTCAAATTAACATGGCAGACACTGAACTCTTTGTGACCTTTGCAATGCTTCAACCCAAATCTCATTTTCTTGTCCTTTATCCCAATGTACATACAGAAAGTTTTGAGGCACTCAGTCATCTCTGTATCACCACTTCCCTGCCATCCTATGTGTTAATCATATTACATGTATATATCAACTCATTACATCAAAGGTTTAAAGATACCAAATTAATGGAATAGCTCCTCAGCTCTCCAGATATTAGTCATGTAGAAAAAGTTGTTGTCCATCATTAAAATAGATGTATATGAGAATGGAAAATAATATTCAAGTAAAGAAGAACTTTGGGAAGCAATAAAAACTACTACAAATCAAAACATTAGAAAAGTTAATAAAATCAACAGTTGAAAGATTGATGAAGGTTATAGAATATAAAAAAGCCCATATTAAAAAATTATTAAGATATATAACATACTGTGTTAATCAAATATGTTTCTAAGGACTTTTATGTTTTGAATTTATGAATAAAAATTTATATTGTATATTGTATACAATAACCTGACATCACCAAGACAATATCAATATATTTTTTTAATAATGATAACAATTACAAGCTGAAACTCACATGCTCATATAAATATATCTTGAAAATGTTACACTGATTGATTAATGTCAGTTTTATTGTGAAAACATGAAATCTGAGAGTCTCACTCTATATAATAAAAAAGAGTATAAAAAAATTGTGCTTCACCAAAATTAACAGTCAGTAAGGGTATTTCTGGAAGATTTCTTTTTCTAATTTTTTCATTTCAAGCAAGGGAATAGAGCCACTAAGATGCAAAGGATTGCTGAGTATAAGTGAATATGAGAAAAGAAAACATTATTAAGGAGAGAGAACAATAAAAGAAAAAGAATTAAGAAAACAGTAGATAACAACTGACATTGCATTTAAATTTTTGAAGCATTGACTGCAAAGCTGGAAGTCAGAAAAGAGATCCACAAGCAAGAAGTGCAATAGAAGAAACTGTTACTATGGAACTTCTGATTACATCTATTGCACTTCATCCACAAGCAAGAAGTGCAATAGAAGAAATTGTTACTATGGAAATTCTGATTACATCTATTGCACTTCATCCACAAGCAAGAAGTGCAATAGAAGAAACTGTTACTATGGAACTTCTGATTACATCTATTGCACTTCATCCACAAGCAAGAAGTGCAATAGAAGAAACTGTTACTATGGAACTTCTGATTACATCTATTGCACTTCATCCACAAGCAAGAAGTGCAATAGAAGAAATTGTTACTATGGAAATTCTGATTACATCTATTGCACTTCATCCACAAGCAAGAAGTGCAATAGAAGAAACTGTTACTATGGAACTTCTGATTACATCTATTGCACTTCATCCACAAGCAAGAAGTGCAATAGAAGAAACTGTTACTATGGAACTTCTGATTACATCCAGTTAGGTCTCCTCTTACAGATGTACCAAAGAGGAGAACTTATCAGTAAAATTACCATGAAAATATTTATAAAAAAGGCACAGGGGAGCTACATTATTTTTGTGGAAAACTGACTGAAGCTGAGATGCCAGGTCAGGTAACATTGCAGATTCTTATTTGTATTTTATGAAGAATCTCTAAATACATAGCAGAAGCATCTGGCTAGATATGGCAGCAATATTCAAAGTATGGATGAATGCTAGACTTATAAATATGATAAGATAGATACTGGCAAGAAAAATTGTCTTGCACAACACAGTGAATTTTCCTAGCAGCGGACCTAGCAATTGATTCAATATAATCATTCCACTTCATATCAATGGGGAATGATAGCATTTTTAAGAAAAGCAGTTTTTTATAATTAAAGTGCTAAATATTGTGAGATAATACATTAATACAGTGTAACCCGGATATAAGAGAGTTGTCGGGACCGGAGAAGAAGTCTCTTATATCCGGGTTTCTCTTATATCCGGTTTTGGTCTATTTTGTTTTATTAACACAGGCTCTAATTTGGGATCGGAGAAAATCTCTCTTATATCCGGGTTACACTGTATTAACAAATTTAAATGTTCACTTATCTGTCCCTATTATGAGTTTTGCAGAGGTTACATATACAAGTGGATGCAATCTCCACAAGACTCAGTGTAGGAACAAATTGAACCTTCAATTTTATTCATTTGTCTTTCTTCTCTTTTGTTCTCTCTCAAATATAAAAATGAAGGGGGTGCAGAAAAGTAAGTTCTTGATTTAACCTACTCCTCAAAATCTGATCAAACATCCAAATGCCTGAATACTTTAATTTCTTTTTAATTGGATTGAGAATTTTTCAGCACCCAAACATAAAGCACATTACTTACCCAATTAAAGCAACTCTTTGGCGAACATAATGTGAAGAGAGGTTTAAACCAAGTGGAAACATGGCACAAGATCCTTCATCCACTCCAATGACTGTTGGGGGTAATTGCCTCATTGATGTTCCACCTGAGAAGTAAAGTAAAATATACTGTTTGCATTCTGTCAAAGGGATCAGAAGATGAAGACTTGGATCATAGAGGAGCCATTACTATGGAACTCAAGACAATGGAAATACAATATTCTGTCAATGTCCATTTACAGTTGGTTATGTAATCTGGTGGGTGGGGGCAAAATGTTTGCTTAATTTTTTTTCTTATATAAATGGCACATCAACCTCTGTTGGTCAACTTATCACTTAATGCTTTATTTAGTATATTTATGATTTGTAGTTAGTTAGATAGATAGATAGATAGATATATAAATAAATAAATAAATAAATAAATTAATTAATTAATTTTTGGTGGGGGGGGGGGATTATGAGAGATTAAACTTTTATGTAAACCTTGCCTGTTTTTATAAAGTTAATGATGTTATTCAGGTTGATTTGTCTGAAAATCTCATTCATGTGTCTTACTTTTTTATAGAATTTTTCCCAGATATGGTTAAAAGCCAGTATAGTCTATAAGTATGCACTTGGTTATTATATGGTTTTTGGCATGCTATATATATTTTTTTTTTTTTTTTTTTTTTAAGCGTATCACCCCGAGCAAGGCCGGTGGCCACTATCACGCAAGGGGTTACAGAAGGGTTGGAGGAAGAGCAGATAGGAGTGGTGAAGGAAGGGTTGTGGAGAAAGAGAAGGACGGAGGGCCGATCGAGGTGGGGAGGTTACGGGAGATATAGAGCGAGAGCAGATAGGAATGGAAGATGTCAGGAAGTGGATAGATCAAGGCAACTGGAGATGACGATTGACGCTACACTTAAACCGTTGGAGATTGTATTTGTCAGGGAAACAGAAACAGGGAAGGGAGTTCCATAGGCGAGATGTGCGAGACATGAAGCTATTGGAGTAGAAAAGACGTCTACACCTAACAGTTTCTACGGTGAAGGGGTGGGAACGGGATGCCAGCCTTGTAGGACGCTTGAATTCACGAGGCTTAGGGACAAGTGAGAGCAACTCCTCAGAGCAATTACCGTGGAAGTACTTGTAGAAAAGGCAGAGTGATGCAACATTCCGTCTGTGAGAGAGCGACTGCAGACGAGATGACAGATCAGGGCCAATCACATTGCATATCCGTCTCTGGATCTTATCAAGAACCCCGAGGCAACACGCAGGGGCCCCAGACCATAAATGGCAGCAATACTCCATGCAAGGTCGAATGGTAGACTTATAGACCTGGAGGATCGATTCAGGGGAGAAGAATTTCCTGGCTCGGCACAGGGAACCAACTTTTCTAGCGGTGGATGATGCAATTGACTCGATGTATTTGTTCCATCTCAGATCAGCGGACAGCGTGAGACCGAGCAGCCGCAGAGAGGAACTCTCGAGAAGTTGGTCCTCAGACATTCTGATGGGATGCAGGGATGGGTCCTTGTGGTGGTTAATGGAGAGCAATTTTGTTTTAGAGGCATTAAAGTTGACCATCCATTTCTCTCCCCAGTCCACAACCGATTGGAGGTCCTTTTCAATTTGAGCTGCCAGGTTAATTTTGTCCGCCTCAGTAGATTTGTGCTTGAGGCAGTAGTAAATAGTAGTGTCGTCAGCGTAGATACCGACTTGGGAGTCTATATATAATATATATATTTTAGAGGCTCCTCATTTGTAAGGAGAAAAGAATGGGTGAGGTGAATGTGGGTTATGTGAAATCTAGCTAGAACTACCTCTTCTCATCTTTCTATAAACTGGTGGCCATCCTCCAATTGTGGGTTGAAGCCAGATTTGTATCCCCACAATGGTAAGTGTTTGACATATGGAAACTCTGCAGACCTCCGGGATCAATATTATAGTGGTTTGACAGAGAGATGGTTCAAACAAAGACATTATAATCACAAGATGTTAACAGAAATGTGTAAATATAGAAATAGCACAGCCCTGTCAAAGTATGTATGGGATATGAAAGATTATATATTAAAAAAAGAAAAGAAGAGTTTTGATTAAAGATGTTCTAAAGAAAGAATTTGCAGATAGGGATTGTGAGAGATTACATTTTTGTGTAAAGCCTCATCTGTTTTATAACATTTAAGATGTTATTTGAGTTGGTTTGTTTGAAAAGCTCGTTCATGTCTCTTACTTATAGAATTTTTCCCAGATATGGTTAAAGCCAGTACAGTCTATAAGTATGTGCTTGATAGTATATGGTTCTAGGCATGCTGTACATATTTGCAATTAAGAAGTGATTCCATGCTCCTCAAAACCTCCTGATCAGAGACCTTGCTGTTGGACGTAGTTTATCATCTTACCCAGGATGCAGATATAGTTTATAGTCAGGACAGCATAGTATTTGTATCAATTTCTGTAGTGTAGAATCTTTTCTCTTGGAACACTCTCCAAACATCCTAGCACTCTACAAATCTAAAATTACTCAATCTTTACTACTGAGTTCTGCATTCCTGGCTATCTTCCACTTTATCAAAAAGACTCGAGAGTGTACATGCACGGCCTCAGTATTTACATTCAAAGAAATCTTCCAGTTGTAAGGAAATTGCCTGTTGAGTCTTTTGATTGTTCCTATATATGCTCTGTTAGTTATCTTTTCCTCTTCTACACATTATAGCTTCATAGATAAAATATCTGACAATATAGAAATGGCTCTCTCAACATTCATCTGCAAATATTTTCAGGTTTCGTGACTTCAATATGTATCATGTCAAGTAGGTTCATCATTCTAATACCACTAATCTGATCGGCATGCAGACTTTGAACTTATCAACTGCTCAATCTCTCACTCAAAGTCAAATATTAATTTCCTTACACATTTCCCTAGTTATTCAGACAGTTATTTCCCTAGTTATTCAGACAGACACAGTTCATTACTTGATATGTTCTTTACCTCCTCTCTAGAATCTTGTTACGTTTTGAAACTATCCACTTGACAATGTTGATTACATCGTAGCATCAGTAGATATTTCTTTCCACTCATCTCGGGCAAATTTCCCCCACCCCTATACACAGGGCATCATTATGATACCAACACACTGATTGGGAGTCATTGTGTGATTTTTCCTTGGAGAGAAATTTTTAATATTCCCACTGAAAAGTGTGCCACTGTGGCATTTTATAAAAATTAATTTTTTTGTCTTGTTACCCATTTGGTAAGCACACTTGTGAAAACTTTTTCTGCCATTTAAGGATTAAAACAACAAAGAGGATACTAATCCTAAGAAACCTCCATAAATAATTGTTTACCAATTTTAAGTTTGGATGTAATTCAAGTACAATATATTTATTCCTACAGAAAAGATGTGTGTCAGGGTCAGGGTGAAAGAGAGAGTACAAAGACTCACCTGGAATAATTTTATCAAGGAACTTTTCCAAAGATTTCTCCATATTTTGAGCAATTAGATTCTTTTTGTCATCATGCCACTACAAATTCAATAAAGTAGATAAAGACTGAATACAAGCACCAGACCATTTATGTATCCAGTTTCCAGAAAATCAAAATTACCAGGAAACTGTCTATTTTTTCAAGTTGCAAGGGTTCACGATAATTCATCACTTGTCTTTTTTGTAAGAAAGACTTTGGAATTATCCCAATTGCATACAACAGTTTAACCAATTTTCATAAACTTTACATTGAAAAGAAGTGGGGGAAAAAACCTGATATAAAAATAACTTTCATTATACAGAAACAGAGATAAGCATTTTTGACATTTATATTTATAGTGTAACAACATGTTAAATATTTACTTCATTTAGAAAACATAAAAATGGAAATGGTTTATTGTGTTAATATATCCTCTCAAAATTATAATACAACCAAAATGCAAACAAAATAATAAACAAAATAAGATTGTAAAAGCAGT
Source organism: Acanthosepion esculentum (assembly GCA_964036315.1). Lineage (NCBI taxonomy): Eukaryota > Metazoa > Mollusca > Cephalopoda > Sepiida > Sepiidae > Acanthosepion > Acanthosepion esculentum. The sequence continues at coordinate 22,170,277 of OZ038512.1, read as the reverse complement.
GTCACGTTTGTTGAACTCTACTTAATTTCTGTGTTAAATTTAATTATGTGATAGTTTGTCATGGAGATATTATTGTGGTTGAAGGAGTTTTTCTTCTTTTCTCTTAAACAAGAGATAGTGTAGATAGGAGAGTGTAACAACATTGTTGCTTTTGTTGGACTGGGATATTTTCTTGTGTTGCGGAAAGATTCTATTTATGTGATGAGTTGTTGTTCAGATATTATTGTGTTATATATATATATATATATATTAAAAAGACTTAAACACTAATATTCCATGGTCATAATTTATTCCATTGGAATCGTAAATATGATTCAATTCATCAGACCTACAAATTCAAAAAGAAAACAGAAAAAACATCTTCAGGAATAAAAAATAAAATTTAGTGAGAGTGTATGTATGAGAGTGTAGGGCGAATGCTAGAGTGAATGAAAGCCAAAGGGAGGAGTAACAGATGAGAGAAGAATAGGAAGGTCTAAAGATGAAGGGGAGATTAAAATTTTACAGAGAGAAGTTTTAAAGAGGGAGAGACAAAGACGGTTTAAGTGAGAAAAATATGCATATTTTCAAAAGTCTGATACACTAAAGATACACTGGAAGAGTGTATCCATTTCTTGGTGACATACACACACAATAGATGATAAAATCTTAAAGCTCAGAAGATGAGAGATAGAGAGGAAAAGAAAAAGGGGTGGGAGGAGGTGGGTAAAAATAATGATTATCTAAACTAGCAAGGACCTAAATTTCTATGTTCAAAAACACATACGTATACACACATACACAACAAATTAATATTTTCACATACATACACACATATAGGCGTGTACACACATATCCATACATATACACACACATATATATACACATACACACACACATACATATATACACATACACACACACATACATATATACACACACACATACATATATACATATATCCACACACATCCACTCTTACATTTATACACATTCACGTACATACATACATACGCATACGTGTACATAAACAATATATATATAAAACCTTACACATCTCCATACAAATACCTACACACACCCATCTAAACAAATAAACAATGTATCTCTCTATCTATCCATCTAACTAAACACACATGCGTACATATACACCCATATACAGATATATATATATGTGTGTGTGTGTGTTTATACATACATACCTAAACATGCACACACACATATAAACTCATCTACATACACATCGACTAACATATACATACATCCATATATGCATATATACACATACACACACATTATATATATATATATATATATATATATATATATATATATATATATATATATATATTCATACACATATATATTCATACATACATACACACACACACACACACATGAACGCACATATACATATCTATATATAAATCAAAAAGTACAAGCTAAAAATTTAAAAATTAACTAAAAAAACCTTAGGGACCATATCTATCCATATAAACATTTAAGATATAAAAATAAGCGTGTGGAAACTAAATTAATACTTCAAGGACTTTGAGGAAGACAACGTTAAGAATATTAAAAATATTAAAAACCGGCAGAGTGAGTAACGCATATCTATCTCTTACGTTTACCTATATACCTAGGTATATAAGTATTCTAAGACTATCTGATTTTGCATCTCATTTTCTAGGGAAAACGTCTACCTATATACTAACTCACACATATATCACATGAATAAAGATTAACAAAAAAAAAAAATTTCAAATACATAGCGCGTCACATAAACATACACAATGATACATATAGCTAATCATAAAAGTCATTCCATTAAAATGTCATACCAGAAGTTATAGAACTAAGATGGTACAGTCACAAATGACAACACGTTATAAAACTGTGTTTATGTTTTGAATCGTTTTTTGTGCCTACATTTAGAAAAGATCTCACTATGAAGATTTAGCAATTGTTACATTTTTTAGCAAAAATTGTTAAAGAAAATCTGGCAACCTTGGACCATCAGGCCTGCAATGTCTGAGTATAGACTTCATGACTCTTTGACAATCTAATAAATATATTTTAAATATATATATATATATATATATTTATATATATATTTAAATAAAAACAGAACACTTTAAGGTTTCATATAATAAATTTATTATATGGAACCTTAAAGTGGTCTGTCTTTTATTTAAATTATTAGCTCTGATTTACATTGAGCTCTCTGGATTTTATCCTCCTTGGGTCTACCCATACGGATTACCTAGTTTTTCGTAAACTAAATATATATATATATAATATATTTTAAATAAATATATAATAAATAATATATTTTAATATACAATCTTACAAATAGTGTTTACTATTTTTGTTTTGTTGTAAATTTTTTAAGAACAAAAAAAATGTACAAATTCACTTTCACATGTTTAGGTTTTATTAAAATTCTAATCATTGCTTTTTAAAACAAACATTTCTGAGGAGTGTAGGTAGTTAAAATAATAGCAGCATCAAGTAAAAAACT
>OZ038512.1:21990277-22160277 GCA_964036315.1 Acanthosepion esculentum | reverse complement strand
ATCAGCAGGGCGTAACAGCCATATCAAGGAAAGGAGAAGCTGAATTATAAGGAGGTAGTAATATATATGTCAGCACAATAGTTCTCAACTTTGATCCTCGTGCACCATTTTCCCCATATTTCAGAAAGTCATTCCTTATTTCACAGACTGTTTGCCTCAAAAGGGGCATTGGAGGAAAGATCAATATTCCTATCTAGTCTGATTCGATAAGGTCAAATTGGCAGCATATCTCAAAAGTGACCTAAAATCTGCTATTAACCAGGGCAAGGAATGGCTTGTTAATTTTAACACCATCAAAAAACTGCTTTCTATTAATCTCCTGAGAGACCCCTTTTCTGCCTTCCATCATTAGCATGGCTGATGCTAACCTCCAAGAGAGTGACTCATTGCCTCTTCTTCGGCTAATGTTCTCAGTTGACATGACAGGGAAAGATTATACTGAATCAATTGCTAAGTCTGCTACTAGGAAAGTTGGTTCACTGTGTTGTGCTAGATATTTTTTCTCTCCAGAATCTATCTTACATATTAATAAGTCTACCATAAATATATATATTTAGAGATTCTTGATAAAATCCAAAGAAGAAACTACAATGTTATTGGTCCTAACTTGGCATCCCAGCATCAGTCACCTTCACATCGCCATAATGTAGCTTCCTTGTACCTTTTTTATAAATACTTTCATGGTAATTGTTTTAATGAACTTTGCTCTATCGTACCAAGAACTCATCATTTTACAGTTGAGATCTAACAGTTTCTTTCTCATCTGAGGAATTCTATTCTGGCTTCTTGCTTTCCAATCAACTTTGATCTTCAAAAATTTAAATGCAATGTCTACTATTGTTCTTCCTCCTTAATAATGCTTCTCTTTTTTCTTCTTTTTTCACACTCAGTAATCCCTTGTGTCTTAGTGGCTTTATTGCCTTACTTGGGAAAAAATGATTAAAAAACATGTTTGTCAGAAATTTATTTGCTATTTCTAATTTATACTGTTTACTTAACAGCCAGAGAACATAAAAACAACTTGACCAATAATACTGATAATATGAAATCTCCTATGCACCATCTCACTTCAGGATGTCAGCAATCATGGCTCTCTACAGCTTCTTTTGATCCTCTTAGTAAGTATTCTTTATTGGTATTTCTTCTAATCTGTGGTCTACCATCCATTTACATGAGCGTGTCAGGTAGGTTATATGCTGTTTTCCTGTGTTCTTCAATATATTCTGTGAGTGTCAAATTTTGTCAGCCCTCTTTCCTCATTATGCACCCTAGAAATTTCAACTGTTTTTTACTAATGCTAAGTATAAGTGTCCTTTTTGTTTCCATTTTCCCTAAAACTTTGTACCTAGATAGGTGACCATTAAGGAATACCAGGTTCTGTAAGTTTGGATATGCGAATGGTGTATTGAATAACGGCTTGGAATTGGAAAATGAAGAGCCGAATTCCAATTTGGTTTGTTACATTCATTTATATGCAAATACACTTAGGAAAGGTATGAATCCCCTTCTTCTCACCTCCAGCTATGGGTGAATTAGTAAAACTTGTATCAGTAAAATTCATTACTATCCCCGCAAAATTCTTACAATAAAAATACTTTCTGTCTTTAAATAACCGGCAAAAGGTTGATGATCATAAAAAACAATCAATCAAACCTAAGACTTTACTGTTGCTCACATATTGAGTTGATGGTATTCTCAGAATCCTTCTGTAGAACCACATTTTTGTTGTCTCCTGTATCTTCTTTATCTGTGAGGAGATTGTCCTGCATTCAATGCCATATAGGAGGACTGATATTACATAACAGTACAGTACTCTTTTATTTATTTCTAACAAAATTTTTCTCTTTCTTAATACTTTGCTTAGCTTTTGGAAAGCATCTTTCACTATTCCCATGCAATCAGCCACCGCAAAGAAAGTTGGTTCTCTGTGCCGAGCCAGGAAATTTTTCTCCCCGGAATCGATCCTCCAAGTCTATAAATCGACTATTCGCCCTTGCATGGAGTATTGCTGCCATATATGGTCTGGGGCCCCTGCTGTTTGCCTCGGGGTTCTTGATAAGATCCAGAGACGGATAGGCAACGTGATTGGCCCTGATCTGTCATCTCGTCTGCAGTCGCTCTCTCACAGACACGATGTTGCCTCGCTCTGCCTTTTTTACAAGTACTTCCACGGTAATTGCTCTGAGGAGTTGCGTTCGTTTGTCCCCAGGCCTCGTGAATTTAAACGCCCCATGAGGCTGGCATCCCGCTCCCACCCCTACACCGTGGAAACTGTTAGATGTACACGTCTCTTCTACTCCAATAGCTTCATGTCTCGCACATCTCGCCTATGGAACTTCCTTCCCTATTACTGTTTCCCTGACAAATACAATCTAAGTTTGTGTCAATTGACATCTCCAGTTGCCTTGATCTATCCACTTCCCTTCTCCACATCCTTTCATTTTTCATTCCTATCTGCTCTCGCTCCGGATCTTCTGTGGCTCCCTTGCCTTGATCGACCCACTGTCTTTCTCTTTCACCACATCCCCTCCCTTGCCACTCCTATCTGCTCTTCCTCCAACCCTTCTTTAACCCTTTGCGTGATAGTGGCCTCTGGCCTTGCTTGGGGTGATACGATTAAAAAAAAAAAAAAAAAAAACTTTCTGATTTTGGTGCCATATATTCCCCCTCTCTTAAAACACTTCCTACATATTTAAATTTTTGTATTTGCTTGATTTTGGTTTCTCTAATTTGTAGTTCACATCAGTATTCCTAATTCCCTCCTTAAAATCTAAAGTCCCTCTCCCACTACTTTGACAAGGACCATGACGTTAACATAATGATGATGCCTCTCAAATCACAATTCTATCATCTCTCATCACAATAGCTTGAATATTTGTTAATAAATACAACAAGGTACTGGAAAGTCCCTAATTTGTACATGTTGTGTTTGTACCATTGAACAGAAATATATGCGCAATTAAAACTCATTGGTGACCAGCCGAACGAATCAGTCTACCAATAAGTTTCAGGTTATTTACTCACATTTAACTATTACACAAGGTTTTCTAAGAAGGTTTTTAGCACTGTATTTTACAGGCTTTCTTCATATCACTGAAAGTTTGCAATTTGACCTTTCGGAAGCAAGAGAGTGCCTGTAAATAAATCACTTACCCCAGATAGTTGTAGGGTTGCCACAACACCAGCCTGGTCATATTCCCATTGTACAGTTGGGAAGTTGCAGGTTTTACGGACAAGAGAGTTGAATCCATCTGCTCCAATCTTAAAAATAGAAATAAAATAACTAATAAGAACAGTATAAGAAAAAAACAAACAAACAAAATCTGACAATATTTTCATGGTTGTTGTCAGGTCAGAAAGAAGACTTTGTCTTGTAATTTATCAGTGGATCCGAATGTGTGTCCGCAAATCAAGTCTGGACACAAAATCTTGAGTAGTAAGAACACTGGAAGTTGGTGATTATGACTAATACCAATGTTGCATAGTGGCAAGGTTCTTTTTGAATATTGATTTTTTGATGGCAGGCTTTATTCAAAGTTTGCAGAGGTTGGTAGACAATGGCACACCAACGCAATCAGTCAGTAGCACACTTCTCTAACTCCTTTGGTCTGATCTTGCACCAATGGAAATTAGTTTTGATTGTGATGCTGTACCATTCCTTTGGTTGACCTTGATGTTTTCTACCACATAGCACATCTCTATACAACAGGCGCCTGGAAATGCAATGTTGTGCCATGCGGACGATATAACCATTGGACTTGAATCTTGAAAAGCATTGTTTTGATGCTGGTTGAATGATGTGATCCATTAATGTGATTTTACTAGCATGTAATGAAGAGCATGCATATGAATTTCTTGATGTACAAAGTTCACATTTCAAATTCGTAGTAGTGACAGGGGGACCATGGCTTTGTAAACTTTTAGTTTACTTGATAGGTGTATGTTGTACTGGTTATGGGTCCTCTGGCTTGGTTTGCTGATTTAAGTGTCAATTTCTCTGTCTAGATTGTACAACCCAGAAAAAAAAGTTTAGAAAAATCATTGGTTGAAAGTCTAATGAAGGTTCTAGAGTGTCAAGAAGATAATTGTAGTTGTCCTTCAGGCCTGAAAAAAACATTTTCTTGAAATTCATCAGTGGATCAAGAGGTGGATCTGTAAACCAAGTTTGGAGGTTCAGTGTCTGGAGCAGTGGGCACACTATAAATTGGTGGTTTTGACCAATGCCAAAGTCACAGAGGCTTGGTGGACAATGGCATGCCAATGTAATTAGTTAGCAGCCCACTTCTCTAGCTCCATTGTCTTGAACAGTCCATTAGAAATGTGCCTTGAGGAGCATTGATTCAATGCTAATTGATTCCACATGATCCAAAATTTGAAGGTTGATGATGCAATCTTTAAACATGATTCCAAGTATACAGTGAAGTGTCTGTCTGCATGTGAAATATTTTCAATTTCTTGATGTTCCTGTAGTGCAAGATTCACATTTCAAATCTGTAAAGGAGAGAAGGGTGGAACCATGTCCTTGTAGCCTTTTACTTTTGTTGACAAGAATATGTTGTGCTGGTTACAAAGCCTCTCTATAGCCTGGCTTGGTTTGCTGATTTGAGTGTTGATTTCTTTGTCCTTTGGTTCCAAAGAAGAATTCATCTTGCAATTCATCAGTGGACCTGGAGGTGGTTCCACAAGTCAAGTCTAGACATGCAGAGTCTGGAGTAGTGGGGACACTGGTGGTTGTGACTAATATCAAAGTTGCATGGTGACAATGTTCTCTTTGAATATTGATTTTTTGATACTGGACTTTGGTGGACAATGGCACATCAATGCAATTGGTCAGCAGCACACTCCTCTAGTTCCTTTAGTCTGATCTTGTACCAGTGGAGATTAGTTTTGATTGTGTCCAGTTCTTTAGTTGGCTTTTACATCTTCTACAAAGAAGGTTATTACATACATTTATATTTGGACTTGGAAACTCTATATAAAAAAACTTTTATTCAATCCATGGAGGGAGGGGTAAATAGTTTACATTCTAATTTCTATGGGTAAGAGATATTTTATATCAGTTAATACTTTCTAATCTATCTACCTTTGTTTTGCTTTTCCTTTTCTTTCATTGAACCAGAGTGTATGACTTTTCAGCACTACCTGACCCTGATATTGAACTTACAACAGCCAGTGAATTAAAGTGTTGGTTAATACATAGCTAGTTTTTAAAATAAAAAATAATCAGACTATAAATATAATGAATTTTTCAGGTTTACATTTATCAATAAAAATTAAGAATTAATTTTTTAAAATTATAGATTATAAATTAAATTATAAATTAAGTAAAAAATTAAGCACTTGAAATGTTGATATTTAATCACTTAGTGATTTTTTTAATCATTTCACTGCAAGCAAGGCAATAAAGCCACTAAGATGCAGAGAGTACTGAGTGTGAAAGAATATAAAAAATATTATTACAGAGTGAGAACAATAAAAAAAAAGGAATCTACAAGACAGTAGATAATGTTTAACATTGGATTTAAATTTTTTTCTCACTGTTTTGTGCAGCAAGATTCAAGCAAATTAAAGGAGCCATTTTCCAACAAAATTACAGATGGACAACTTTTATAGTAAGCTTACATGAGCACAAAGTTTTTAAAAAAAAAAATAGGTGAAATTATCACTGCTGGACAAAATTATAGTTGCATATATGTGCTTAATACAACATCATTTTTTTCTCTAACCCAAGCAAGGCAATAAAACCACTAAGATGCAAGGTGTTACTAAGTGTTAATGAGAGAGGACAATAAAAGAACAGGTATTAAGAAGACAGAAGATAACTGTTGACATTGCATTTAAATTTTTGGAGATCAATGCTGATTGGAAAGTAAGAAGCTGGAAGAAAGTTCTACAGGCAAGAAGTGTGAGAGAAGAAACTGTTAGCATAGAACTTATAGTTATATCTAACCATTTTAATTGTAAAATGATGAAACCTTGCCACTAATCCAGTATTGCACTTAAATTCATAAAGACTAGGTACCAAAGAGGAGAGCTCAACAGAAGAATTATCATGAAAGTATTTATAGAAAAGGCACAGGGAAGCTGTATTATGGCAGTGGGAAAGTTCTTGTAACATTTTGTGTAACATTGGACATAATGGTGTTAACTGAACTGAAATTTATAATGAACCCAACTGGAATTGGAATTCAGCTCTCCGATTAACAATTTGGAACTGTTATCCATTACAGCAGCCACACACCCAAGCTGGTATTCCCAAGTGGTTACCCATCTAGGTACTGACCAGGTTCAATGTGGTTTAACTTAGATGATTGCACAGGAACTAGTGTTTCAATGTGATGAGGCCTTAAGCTTATGAAGGTTAAACAGTGCTGAATGGTCACTACCTGAAATCTAGGAAAAAAAAAAAAAATTGCCAGGTTACCGAAAACTTTTGCACAGCCAATTTTTAGGGTTGTCTCATATTGGTCTGTCTCATTCAGGAACTGTGTGCCAAAATAAAGTAATTAGGTATGGAAATGGCTTCAATGAGGTCAATGTTATATCTGTAGAAAATAAAAATCCACTTATAAGCTGGTAGAAATTTACAATAATTTAAATTGTTGAAGACTTTTTGTCTGATTCAGTATATCCTTTGTAAATGTCTTTTTATATGGGAATAATTTTTCCCACTTAATGTGTTCATAAAAAAGAAAAAAAAATGTTATAATTTTATTTCACTTGATTGGGAATTGTCTAATGTCTACTGTAATTAAATACACTTACTGCCTTAATGTATTATTGATAAAATCCAAAAAATCTGCAATGTTATTGGTCCTGACCTGGCATCTCAAATTTAGTCACTTTCCTATTGCCATAATGTAGCTTCCCTGTGTCTTTTCTATAAATATTTCCATGACAATTGTTCTGATGAGCTTTCTGCTTTGGTACCTCAACTTCATGAAGAGACATGACACATAGAAAAAGATTATGGTGTTAGGCTATATACATGTACTGGCAATCTACACTATTTGGGCAAATATTAGCCTACTAGTTAGCTCAATTTCACAAATGGGAAATATTTTTTGAGCCATTATTTTGGAGGAAAAATAAGGTAGAATCATAGAATCAAATAGAGTACATTTCTGCATATATTTTAATAAACTAGACTGTTTTGTAACATGCTGACATGTCTTGAAATCCTCACAGTATTGTTGAAGTTATCACTAATATTTTTGTCAAGATTTACAAACTCTACACTTCGTTCAATTTCACAAACCAATCAATGAAATTTGAATAAGCTGATTTGTTTTGGAAAAATACTTTGATAAAAATAACTCTACTTCGTTGTTTAATAATTTTTTAAATTTAATTTTATAGGACTTCATGGTAAACAATATTTTTTAAGAAAATTTCTTTTTTGCCTTTTTAACAGCAAAGAATAACTTCTTATGATTTCTTACTCTTGAGCATACAACATACAACTGATCATGCATAAATATATCTTTCTGAAGCCAAATTCCAACTTCTTGAAGCATTTGGCCGTTTGATTTGTTTATAGATCTCACAAAAGCAAGGTGAACTGGAAACTGGATTCTTGTATATATAAAAACTTAATGAAAAGATATGCAAAAGCAATATTGCATTTTTATTAAATAAGTATTTGTTATTTTAATCATTAAATTGTTTTTAAAATAGTGGGAGTATTTTGATGGTTAAATAATAAAACTTTTAATATTTCCAAAAAAATTAATGAAAATTTATTGTACTAAGCTATGCAACTTAGTAAAACAAACTGTACTTTTTACCCCCTTACTCGTTTGCACTTCTCCCAAAAATCTGGTCTCGATAAGTCAATGTATAGCTATTTTAGAGGGTGTTACAGATGGACAAACTAACAGAAGTCACAATTTTTTATATATAGATAGATATAACAAATCCGTGCAAGAGAAACCAGAGACTTACCAGAAGATGTGTACGAAGAATTCTGCCATCATTTAGAGAAATAGTCAGCAAGGAATCCTTAACAGACGGATTATTCAACATTGGAATATCAACATTGCTGACTTTGGTACCATACAGTACTTCAACTTGAGGACACTCTTTCAAGGAATCAGTAATAGCAGACAGCAAGACATCATTCTCAACAACATAAGCCAATTCCAATGATAAGTCAGGATGGTTGAAAGTCAATAAGGAATCAGAGCAAGATTCCCACACCTGCAGGAATAATAAGAAAAGGTGCCTAATATGAGAAGGTGATCTTAATAATTGGGGAGATTGAAATTTTTCCAATATGCAATAAATATTATTTTTCTAATAAAATTTTGCTGTTTTATATTATATTTTAAAGTAGATCAATTGTAACAATCTCAGGGGCATAGATAACCTCTTAAAGATTGAAATATTTAATCTCAAGTGGTCTTAGATGGAAATAGAATTTGAAGTGGGTAATATGAAAAATGCGACAACGAGATCCAAACTCATTGGACTAGTGAAAAAGAAGCATTCCAAAAGCTAAGCAAGGTGCTGCAAAAGGGAAAAATCTTGTTAGAAACAAAGAAAAGAATGCTGGAATGCTATGATATATACATCCTCTTATATGGCAGTGAATACTGAATAATCTCTGTACAACGAATCACTTACTTGACAGCATTTGTGTGAATGGATGGCATAATGGAGTGGGAGGTCTTAGCAAGGGATAGGAAGTTGTGGAGAGCCATGATCGCCTATCTCCTGAAGGGACACAGCACATAGATGAAGAATTCTCTCTGGATGTAAGGGTAGTGAAATTGTATCAGTGCAGAAAGAGCAGTTGGCAAAGAGAGTTCAAATTCCAGCCTAGTCTGTTGCATTCACTTTCACACCAACATCTTTGGCAAAGGCATGAATTCATCTTGCCTCTCCCAAACTATGGTGTAAATAGTAGGGTAGTGTTGATGTCAATCAATCTAAGAGAAGAAAAATTCTACATTCCAAACCATGGAGAAGGCAATGGGAAGCCACTATCTCTCCTAAGTAAAGGAAACTGTGGAGAGTCATGATCACCTACGCCCTGAAGTGACATGCCAATTTACATAAAAAGAACAATTCTCAATTGGATGAGAAAAGAATTTAATGTTAATTGGGCTTGACAGGACAAAGGCAAAAGAATTGTGGGAATAAAAATAAATCCATTAATTGTTTACAAATTACATAAATGGTTGTAGATTTCAAGAAAATAATTATCAAACATTATTACCTGCATTCTCTTTACTGGCTGGCATCTCATCTGTAAAACTTTGTCCCAAGCTCCAAAACCTTAAACATCATGAACAAAAAACAACAGGAAGATGGCAAAAATGAAAATTTTAAACACACATATATACATAATTCTAAATTTTAGTCTGAATGTAAATAATTTAAATAACGATAATCTCTCATGTCAGAAATTAAAAAAAAAAAAAAATAAATAAATAAACAACAACTTACTATCTAAAAGTGCAACTGAGGCTGGGTTGACTGTACTGACACGGTTTTTGTAGGTCTTAGTCAATTCAAATACTTTTTCGGGACCAGATTCTAGCAATGTTATTTTTTTCTTGGCAAAATTTGGCTCATGCCCTGAAAAATAGTAATAATAATTGGAGTAAAAAAAGAACATTAACAAAATCCCTGGCAGTCCCTGTTTAAAAGAGATTTTTAAAAACTGCATTGTGGGAACTGCTCATCTACTCAGAAAAGTATTATCAATATAAAGAAAATATAAACACTTGTTGCAGGCACTTTTAGTTAGATTAAAAGCAGTGACATTTTTTGCACATGCTAACCTCCAGGAAAGTGACTTGTTGCACTTTCTCGGGCTAACATTTTCAGTGGACATGAAGCAGAAAGATGATATCAAATCCATTGCTAGGTCAGATGATAAGAAGGTTGGTTCACTGTGTCATGTGAGTCAATTATTCTCTTCAGAATCTATCCGACATATCTATAAATCTACCATTCATCTATGCTTAGAATATTGCTGCCACATATTGTCAGGTGCTCCTGCTATTTATTTAGAGCTCCTTGATAAATTCCAAAGAATCAGCAATATTATTGGTCCTGATCTGGCATCTCACCTTCAGTCACTTTCCTACCACCATAAAGTTGGTTTCCTGTATCTTTTCTATAAGTATTGTCATGGAAATTGTTTTGATGATCTTTCCTCTAAGGTACTTAGACCTTATGAATTTAAGTGCATTACAAGCGTGGCAGCAAGGTTTCATATTTTTACAGTTGATGGCTCGATGTAACCATAAATTCTATGCTAACAGTTTCTTTTCTTACACTTCTCACTTGTGGAACTCCTTTCTGGCTCCATGCTTTTGAGACTGAATTCAACAGCCAGAGTGGTGGATTCCTTTCAACGTGATCAATGGCCACATGTCCATGACCAAGGTGAGCCTAAAGTTGGATATTGGCTGTGGTCTGACCTGGAGAGGAAGGGCTCCACCAGGTCTAATTGCCCAAGACACATGCTGCACATGAATTAATACTCTTCTCTGGCTTTCAACAAAAGCATGCAGAGAGAACTGATCATGTACTCAGTTGTGCAGGAACCCTACAACCGCACCCAGTCATGGGATTGATGATGATGATGATGAAGAAACGTAGAAAGACATCAGGAACTTTTGGAAATTAGATGTTTCTACAAAGTTTCATTACCAATTTTCTTTAAATTTTCTACTCTATATGGCATCAATAAAAGATCAAAGAGTAATGTTTTGGGCTTTTCTCATCAACTGATTCCTTCAAGTTCAGGTGTTTTATTTTATTTTATTATTTTTGCTCTCTTTTACATTAGAGATTCCAGGCTCTTAATGTTAACCATTCTGGTTGATAGAAGATCAAATGGCTTTGTTGCTTCTAATGACATCAGGTTTTTACCAGTCTGTGTTTTGTTGATTGCCTCTTGACATTTCTGTAAAAAGAGGATTAGCCTCATGTTAAATGTTTCTCCTTTCATACCCAGGCTTAAAACCGACAGAGTTAGCTTTTTAATAGTTTATTATTAGCATAATTCTGTTTTATTATTGTTGCTGGGTATCACAATAATGGAGTTTCTTTTTTGGTAGCTCAGCTTCACAAATTTAAGCGCAGTATTAGATTGGCAGTTAGGTCTCATCATTTTAATGTTGAAATTGCTAAGTGTAACTGTAAGTTCTATTTTAATGTTTTTTTTTCTCTTGCATTTCTCACCTGTGGAACTTTTTTCCACCTTCTTACATTCCTGTCAACTATAATCTTTAAAAATTTAAATGCAACATCAATCGTCATCTTTGGTCTGTTTGAATCCTACTTCTTTAAATTGTCCTTTCTCCTCAACAATATTTCCATCGCTCTCAGTAACTCCTTGTGTCTTAGTGGCTTTATCACCTTGCTTGGGGTAAAATGATTTAAAAAGAAAAAGAAGAGAAACTTGTAATAAAATAAGTGAAAGTTTGTTTTTTTATTTGGCTTTAATCAAGATCAGAGTTCACAAGCCTGTGCCACAGTTAATTGCAATCTCCTTAATCTTTTTCAGTAGCTGTATAGTATGGGCCTTGCCAGGGCTACATACCCAGTGCCCCAAGGCAAAGTAATTAACTAGAGAGTTGTCTCTCTACTGAAGTTTAAATTAAGATTTAAACATACACTAGAAAGAAAAAGGTTTAAAGTTTACTCCCAGTTTAATGACCATACAAACCAGTTTTGAGTTCAGTGTTGTTCTTCTTTTAGACTGCTTGCCAAACATGGCTAAAGACTCCTGTTTGCCCTGCTATTTAACCCATAGCTGGGAAAATACTCAAGAAAAAAATCATAAAACAAACTTTTTAATAAAAGAACATTACTGATTGCCTGGCAATCTTTATTCCAGAATATAAATTTTACATGAATTAATGGTTGACTTTGTCTGGCAATCACATGAAACTCAAATACTTGCCTGTAATTTTGTTTTGATTAATAAAAGGGGCTGAACCATCAGTTGCAAGAAAACTGGTGGTACATCTGTTTTTCACTTGTAAGCATGTTTAATGTAAGAATGCTTAAAAATGTTTTTTTTTCTAACATTAATTAGTTATGATATAAAAAATATTCAATAACTCATAAACAGCTTGGCACCAGTGGATGCACGTATTTTATTAATTAGACTCTCACATATGAGAAAAGGTCATTTCCATTAGGAGATAAATAAAAAACGGCTCTGAAAGACAATTGTAATGTGCCATACACCCTAGAAAAGTTCTAACTCAGGCTTGCTTTGAATGTGATCTGTGAAACCACCCAATATGACCCACAAGTTTTTTTTAAATAGTAAATTTGTCGTAAATTTCAGCAACTGATCTCAAACAAGATTTCAATTTTGTGAAAGCATGACTTTATTCAGCCAATACTTCCATTGTCTTTGTATGTAATTAATCCATTTAATTCTTCATAGAAAAAGAAAAAGACAGAATTTTTTTTGCCATCCCTCTCTCCATATTTGTTACTATCTCATCCAGTAATTTACTCTAAAAATTTATTCTTGTAGCCTACAGTTAATTCTCTGAAATCAATGTGGCCATTCACATTTTTTTAACCTTGCTCTAATTACTAATTCAGTATAATGAGAAAAAAAGAAAGATTACCAGTGCCAAGGTTAGGTTACAATTGTTGATAATATAACAAGTGCTGAAGTGTAATTGTATGTTTGTTTCGCTCACTATAAGAGGGTGATGAAAGGTCCTCGGCCTGGTTCACTTTCAAAAATCTGATCAAATGAACAAACACTGGAATCTTTTTTTTAATCCCTTCTTGGTCAAAACCTTTTCAGCATACCTCATCATATTTGCTGTGATGAATTTGATTCAAATAGAAAGAGGCAAAATATTTTGCCACAAAATAAGTTTATTTTAATAACAATACAAAGTAAAATAATAAAGAGATACAAAAAGATATCAAATACTGTCAAACTTGGACCCTTGTGTCCTGCCCTAAAAATTTAGTGTCAAAAGGACATTTTTTTTCCATTGACATTGCAATTTTTTTTAACTACCTTCACTCTACAACAATGTTCATTTTAAAAAGCAATTATTATAACTGTAATAAAACCTAAACATGAAAGTGAATTTATATATGTTATTTACTCTTCAGAGTTTATAACAAAAATAATAAACACTAATTATTTATTAGATTGTTTCTTTACACTATTTATTTATTATATTGTTTATTGGAATGGTTGTCAAAACATTGGCTAATTGCCAATTGATTCAAACTTTATATAAAATGCTAAATAAGGATTTCCTTATAGTTGGTTCACATATTTTTATAATTTAGTAAATGTTTATAAATTTATGGACAAAAAAATTGTTTTCGTATTTATTTCTTTATAAATTACATTAGTTCTAATTAGTTTTTAAATGTAATGTCAATCATCATCTACTGTCTCTTTGAAACTTGTTCTTTTATTGTCCTCTCTGTTTCTTTCACTCTCAGTAACGCCTTGCATTCTTTTATTGCCTTGCTTGGGTTGAATTGATTAAAATAAAACGTCTAAGTTTTCTTTACCTTATTTTATGAGAACATCTCTGTCAATACACCCTTCATTATTACTTGATTTGCTGCTTCTTATTATTGCTTTTTATTACAAAACCTGGGTGAATGAACTCATTATTAATATCATTTATATCGTTACTGTATTTTCTCCCAACATTCTGGAGTGATAGTTTTTGAATGCTAAAGTAAATAACACAAAATCATAAATAAGTGTTAAGTGCATATGCAAAAGTTCCCAATGTCCTCTTTTTGTAAAACTAGATATTAAATAGATAGTTGAAAACTGAACTTTTGCTGGAAAATTTTATCCACACCTAATATACAGCTTACGGCCTTGTCACATTTGAAACACTGGTCAGATTACAGAAGTTAAGCAACATTGACCCTTGTCAGTACCTAGATGGGTGACTGTCTTGGCAATACCAGGTGCTGTAAGATTGGTTGTGAGATGTGCAGCTCAGAATGAGAAATGAGAGAGCTGTGTTCAGATTCCAGCTGAGTTTGTTGCATTCACTTACACACAAATATCCTTGGGTGGACATGAATTGAAAATTGACATCGCATAAACATGACACATTCACCCCAGCCAACATGCATTTCGTCAACGCGGTAGGATATTGGCCCATTTTTCTCAATAATATGGACCTTCACAAGTTGAGAAGATTTATTACTCAACATGTTCACCGATTTAAAAAAATTCGGTGGCTTCAAAGATATGGTGTCTTCAGGTATTTCTGATAGAGCGAATAATGATTAAACATTTCAAAGTAGTTTTCCAAATTATTTGTATAATATAATAATCCCACTATTCCATTCATTTATGAAAGAAAACAAAATCCTCAGTCTTATGCTTAAATCCACTTCAATTTTTCAACATTTTTGGTAGTTTCATCTTTTTACTTCAATTGGTATTTTTAATTTCTTAAAACTGTCTACAGAATTAGCATAAACCTTTTTTAAAATTCTGTTGTTTTTTTTTAACTATAAAAATACAGGATATAAAACACTCTCTATGTTCGATCATTTTTCAAGTGCCCACAATAAACTAAAATTGTCTAAATGTCTACTTTTAAAAGCAGTATTAAATTTCTAAGTGCTAAAATCCTAGAATAGCCATTATATTAACTTGCTATCAACTTCTGGCTATAAAGATAAGGGCCACTGAAATGATTGTGTGCAAAGTTTTCTTTAAAAGTCAATACAGATTTATAGTAAGATTAAACTTCCATTCTCATACGTTTCATAAGCTGCCATCAGATGGATTTGGCATATATTCTTTTGCAATAAACAACAATATAGATTTTAAAAAGTAATTTTACTTTTTAATAAAATAAAAAAAGATGTCCAGATTTAAAATGACTAATCTAACTATAAATACTTGAAAAACATTTTTTTTTTACAATTTTTTTTTAACTGTCATCAATTCACAACTTGGTATCTAATCTGATAACAGCTATTTACTTCAGTCTTAGTGGTAAATCTGATTGGTTGTTAAGGTCAAATTGGCAGCTGATCACAAAAATGACCTGGAATCTATTGTTAGCTGGGGCAAGAAATGGCTTGCTAATTTTAATACCTCCAAAAGAAATCTGCTCTTTCATTCATCATTTTAGCTTTCCATCCGCATGGATGATGCTAATCTCCAGGAGAGTGACTCATTACAATTTCTTGGGCTGACGTTTTGTGCTGACATGAAGTGGAATGATTATATTAAATTAGTTGAGGTTTGCTCCTAGGAAAGTTAATTCACTGACAATTTTTCTTGAAAAAAAACTGTCTTACATTTTTATAAGTCTACAATTCATCCATGCATTGAATATTGCTTCCATATATTGTCTGATGCTTCTGTTATATATTTAGAGATTCTTGATAAAATCCAAAGAAGAATCTGCAATGTTATTGATGCTGACCTGGCATTGCATCTTCAGTCACTTTCCCACTGCCGCAACATAGCTTCCATGTGCCATTTTTATGAATATTTTCTTGTTATCTGTTCTGATGAGTGTTCCTCTATGGTACCTAGACTTTATGAATTTAAGTGCAGTACTAGATTGGCAGCTAGGTCTCATTTTACAGTTGAAATGGTTAGATGTATCCATAAGTGCTATGCTAACAGTATCTTCTATCACACTTCTTGCTTGTGGAACTTTCTTCCAGCTCATTGTTTTCCTGTCAACTTTAATCTTTGAAAATTTGAATGCAATGTCAATCGTTATCTTCTGTCTTCTTAATTCCTGTTCTTTTATTGCCCTCTCCCCATAATAATGTTTTTCTTCTTCTTTGTGTCTTTATTGCCTTGCTTGGAGTGAAATGAGTAAAAAGAAAGGAACAAGTTCTTTTTATTTTAAACTGACTTACTCAAACTAGAATCTTCATCTTGATTGTTATTATAATGTTTCAGCTATAGTACTCTCCAATTTTCTTCAAATGTTTGTGATCATTGGCAATCTTCTGTAAATTTTGAGGCTTACGGCCATATCATGTTGAAACATCAGTTCTCTTCCGATTACTAACATTAAACAACATCTAACCTGGTCACTACCTAGATGGGTGGCCACTCTGGAATACCGAGTGATGTAAGCTTGGATGTGCAGCTGGTGTAATGGATAAAGGCTTGGAATGAGAAATCAGAGAACCGAGTTCCAATTCCTGTTAAGTTCATTATATTCACTTACAAATTCTAAATATCCTTAGGAAGGGTATGACTCCACCTCTTTTCCTCCCCCAGCTATGGATTAATTAAAGACTTATCACTAAACCATTATTATCTTAAAAAAAAAAAAAAATCTTACAATCTAAAAATATTTTCTGGATTTAAATAACCTGCAAAGGAGTGATAAACTGTAGAAAATAAATCAATCCTTATCTCAAAGAATATGATGAGTCATATAATAGGCACTGTGACCAAAAATAATCACTTTTTCAAAAATGTTTTTCATATCATTATAGATTAAAGATTGAAGGAGGCCCAGTGCAGTAATGGATAGCGGTTCGGATTAGGGAATTGCAGAGCCAAGTTTGAATTCCAGTTGAGTTCATTAGTTTTACTTATGTGCTAATACCCTTGAGAAGCATATGAATCCATCTCTTCACCCCCAGTAATGGGTAAAATAACAGGACAGACTGGGTCCTATAACCTTGGTTGGCAACCAGTCTAGCAGAAGGACAACTCTGAATTCAAACCAGTCTGAAGAGAGTTGGGCTACATAAGGATATCTTATCCAGGAAACACAGCTGCTACTACTGTGACTGCAGTACATGTGGTTGCCCCTACAACCCTAATGGGTTATGGGACTCATGATCATGATAGATCAAATACTCCAGATCATAAATATCTAAAATTATAAATTTTATAAAAGTTATATTGGAAGGGGAGGGTGAAGTTTGCTATGTAAATTCATTTTAAATTGCCCCCCCCCCTCCCCATGCACACACCCCTTTACAGAAGCCAAAATATGCTCATATAACATGATTTCTTAAAATGGAAAAAAATATTTTGAAATTCATAATCTGGAGTTATTTTATCATATCAATTATCTATCAATTAAGCAGTCCAGATTACAATTTTTTAAAAATATTTTATTTTTTTAACCTTTAAGAAATTATGTTAAGAATTTTGGCTTCTTTATAATAAATTTACAAAACAAACTGAACCCCTATTAACTTCTATAAAATTTAATACATTTTATTTTTTAATATTCTTGATCTACAGTGCTTAATCTATAGTAATAAAAAAAAAAACTGGATAAAAAAGTGATTATTTCTAGTCACAGTGACTATTGTAAAACTCCAAGAATATTTCTTAGTTTTGCATTATATTTACAACTAGCAGCATGGCCCGACAATGCCTGTGCTTGATTCAAAAATCGTACGACTCATACAGCAATCGCTATCACTTGACTTAAAATATTTTTGCCCTTCCTTGCCTTTAAAAAAGTACCCTTTGCCATGCTGATGTTGCTACATGCCTTACTTCTTGCCTATCTCATACTGCGAATTTTTTCTAAGCTCTGTACTAAACATTAAATCTGTTACGAAACAAGAACTAAACAAAATGAACACAAAACGATCAGCTTTAAAAAAGGACTCGTAACTGGAAAAACCAAATGAAAAAAGAATGTTAACAACAAATACTTTTTCACACCCAACCCAGTTCTGCGGAATCAGAATCAACATTGAGTTTAAGCAAGCCAATTGGAGTAAAGTGCAGATTTAAATTTTTCCCACTTGTGACGAATGCAGCTATCGATTTTTTTTGCATGCTAGCATGCTAGTTAACATTTGTGTCAGTCAGCTGTTGGCTCTCACACTGGCCAATAGAATCTTCCTGCCTATTTGTGGCAGCCAGCTATCAGCTCTTACTCTGGCCAGTATAAAATGGCCGCAAACTACATGAAAACTGCCGTAGAAGCATGAAAAAATCGATTATTTCCACTATCGATGGGAGTTGGGAAATGCAACTTGGAGCATGTACATATAAATTTTGGTGCAAATCCGTCGAAAATTGCGGTCATGCATTCGTTACACACACAAACACATCCTGCCTTTTATAGATAGAGATTTTAAAAATAAACCTTGAAAATATTTATATTTACTCATTATGCAGTGCTAGTTCCTATGTACACACTGTTTATATCTATAAATATAGCAAATTTATTATAAATATTATATGAAGTTTTCTCATTTTCTTTCACTTCCAATAACCACTTGCATCTTAGTGGCATTATTGCCTTGCTATGAGTGAAATATATATAATTTTATTTTATTTTTAATTGGTATCACCCTCAGCAAGGCAAGTACAGCCACTAACATGCAGGGGGTTACAGAAACATTAGTAATGAGAGAAAAGAGTATTCAGGAGGACAGTAGATAGCAATTGACATTGCATTTAAATTTTTGCAGATTTATGTAGGTTGGAAACCATGGAGCCAGAAGGAAGTTCCACAAAGAAAAAGTGTGCCAGTCTAGTATTGTGCTATATTCATACAGTCTAGGTACCATAGCAAAGAACTCATCCAAACAATTACCATGAAAGTATTTATAAAAAAGGCACGGGGGCACCCTTATGGCAGTGGGTAAGTGATAGAATCCAAGCCGCCAGATTAGGACCAATAATATTGCGGATTCATTTTTGGATCTTATCAAGGAGCTCCAGGTAAATAGCAAGGGCACCAGACCATATATGACAGCAATATTCTAAGCATGGACAAAAGTTAGACAAGATAGATTCCAGAGAGAAAAATTGTCTTGCCCAGCACAGTGAACCGACTTTCTTAGCAATGGATTCAATATAGTCTTTCCATTTCATGTCAGCTGAGAATGTTAGCTCAAGAAGGCAAAATGAGTCACTTTCCTGGAGGATAGCATCAGTCATGCTGATGGAAGGCAGAGAAGGGTCTCTAACATGTTTAATGGAAAAAAGTTTACTTTTGGAGGCGTTAAAATTGACAGGCCATCTTTTGCCCCAGTTGAGGTTGTTTCATCTGCCATTTTGACCTTGTCAGACTGATCAACCTATCGTTACAATTATCATTAGTACATCAGTAATTGACCTGAAAAAACTAAAGCTGTATTGCTTATCTGATTAAAAGTCCTGTGATGAGAGATGATGAACTAATTCATCATTGATTAAGGCCTCTTGAAGTTTCCCAAAAAGAGGTAGAAAGTTAATAGTAGGATCGGTCAGACAGTTCACCAGAGTTCTTACAAACTAGAACAACAGATGATGATTTCCAGTAGGTAAGGAGGCAGCGAGGTATTTATTATACAGTTTAGAGAGAAAAGAACCTAGTTTGGGACTCACAATGACTATTACAGGGTTACTATCAGGTTTACATTCTTTGTAGGGATCAAGGTTAGAGATGATAGCAGAAACCGTGGAAGGGGTTATATGCATATCACTCAACAGAGAATCAGTTCTAAGTGGGAAGTTAGGCTGGGATATTCCAGATGAGTCAAGAGGAGAGTTTAAGGAGAATTTATGGGTAAAGCATTCAACTTCATCAGCAGAGGATGATAACACCTCATATTGATTAAAGAGTGGGGAATAGAAACCTTGTACTTATTTAGTACCCTATTGCAGAGATGCCAGTAGTCAGGGGAGCCAAAGTTTTTAGAGGCTATGCAGTGCCTCATTCTCTCAGGGACTTAGCTACTTTGAGGACTTCCTTACATTTGTTACAAGCAGTAGTAGCAAATAGGCCCTGTTATGATGAAAACTGTCATGCTAGTATAGCTGGAAACAGTGGTTCCTGTGTGCTATAGTGGCTGAGCATAGTGGTGTGAACCATGGACAGGATTGCAGTTTCACCTGGTATTTCCAAGAAGGGATGAAAGCGTCCAGTGGTGCGATTTTCAATTGGAAGGTTCAAGGTGTCACAAAGAAAATCCTGGAATGAGTCCCAATTAGGTAATGGAAAGAGGTCTTATGGATGAGGGGGAGAGGTCCTGTTTAATGGATGCTTGGAAGGAGATATCAATAGCTACCACAGAGTGGTCCGAGTTACCAAGAGGGCAGTATTATGAAGCTTGGCAAGAGTGAGGAGAAGAGGTAAGATTCAGTAGAGAAGCCTGTTACTTGGTTTGGTTAGGGAAACAAGTAGGGAAGTGCAAGATTTGAGCGAGAGATTGGGCAATGGAAAAATTTAATGTCTGAACACTGACAACATCAGTACCTTTAAAATATTTCAACCACGTGTTGTGGTGAACATTAAAATCACCAAAGACAAGCTTTGTTATGCACTCTATCCCAGAAACAATATCTAAAGCTGGTTCAGCATTAGTTGCAGTATAAACTACAGGTTGGCTCTGAAAACATTGACGAAACACAGATGTGTCTGAGCAGGCGTCTGCATAAGGGATTACTTAGCTATCCTAGCAAACTTGTATTATACACACAATGGCTCTATTTAGTAACACTTGTATTATTAATTCTTGATAAATGATAACCCATAGCTTCCTGATTTTCAATTCATTTGTATAGTAAAATTATTTATAGATTTTTACAAATTATTTGTAAACATTTACAATTTTACATTATGTTTTGCAAATGATATATATTGCTAAAAAAGCTATTTTACATACAGATAGCTTTATCTTTCAGCAATACATTATTCTCTGACTACTAACAGTCCCTTTCTTCCTGGAAAACATACAGATTGAAATGTTAAAACTTGCTAAGATAAAAATAAAATTTAGATATAAAATTGCAAAATTCAGTGTTTAATTGACTCTGTAATAAAACTACAGCAGCTTAACTGCCGCCCTACGTTTCGCAATGAATTTTCCTTTACGAATTAAAAAAAAAAAACAACAAATAAATCATGTGTCGGAGTAGAAGTTTGAATAATGAAATATCTATTGAAAACAACTTAGTAAAGAAAGAAATTGTTTTGAATTTTTTTAAATTATTATAGTTAAAGAAAAAGGCAAAGCCGCAAAAATAAAATGCTGTCAATAATGAAAAGTTTTCGGTCTGTTTACTTAGCAATAGCATGAACGACTCAACAATTTTAAGGACTCCTTTAAAAAGGTCTATGATGCTAAAACCAAAACGTGTAGTCTTCTTTTCTAACATCACACAACCAGAAAGCCGAGTAAAATATGTGTACTGTAATGTACATCAAAAGATGGAGCGGACTGACTTTTAAACCAGTTAATATTTTTTCAAACTAACGAACAAATCTTGTAAAACGTAATAGCCGAACAGACATTTTACGTTAGAAATTCGTGTACCTATCCCATTTTAATCGTTAAAACATGTAGGTAAAACTTAGTTATCGAATATAAGAAGGGACAAAAATAATATAAAGATTTCAGCAAGAATAAGAATGGGAAATAAAACCAATTTTTATTTACCAAGGGCACATGCCATTGCTGCTCCGACCATTCCTCCTCCAGTAATAACAACATGTTGTGGCTCCACACTTGAACAAAAAAAGCGGCTAAAACATTGCCATGATTTAAAATGCAGCCGCTGGCTAGACCGGATAAATAAAGACGAAAACATCATGTACACTGACATTTTTTAACGGAGTCCAGGCATTTTTGTTTTAAACCAGAGACTTTATTAAAGGGAGATCACCGAAAAAGAAAAGCAAATTGAATAACCGGACAAATATTGCAGACTAAACTAAAGTTATTGTTTTTTCTTTTGGAATTGGATGATTAAGAAAAGTAAAAGCAGGGGAATAGTTGAGGGTACCAATCAATTTAGCTAGAACTCATCATTCGACCTTTAGTCACAGTAACCCGCATAAAAACAAACTATGTCACGTTTATCCTCATAGTTGTGATAAAAAAAATGAAATGAAAAAATGTCTTGTCGTGTCTGACTTTTTGGTTCGAATTCACAAGCAAAGAGTTTTCTTATTTATTTTACATTTATAATAAGTCTATTGCCAGATAACAATTTTATAAATGTTTTATTTTTTTTAATTAAAAGCAAAACGTTAAAAATTTTAGATTTGAAGTCGCAACAATTTTTCATGGGACAGAAACACGCAATCAAATCAAACCTATGAAAAATGTTAAAAAACTGTTTAAAAGTTGAGTAGTTAACATTTTTTCCATAGAGTATCAAACATAATTTTTGACATCGCTATTTATTCAATACTTTAAAAAAATCTAATATAGTTAAACTTAAAAAAGAAAAGAAAACATCATCATTCATAATCAATTTCAGTCTGCAGATTTTTTTTTTTAAATTTTAATTTTATTCAGGAAAGTTTGCAAACTAAAACTAAGCATTTGTTTTTTTTTACTCAACAACGATTTTGATTTTGTTTATTAATTATATACATTTTCGGCCAATTTCTAACATTTTATTTTTCGCTCTGAGTTCAAAAGAAAATTATTTTAATTTTTAAGCACAAACAAAATGAAAAGAAAGAAAATAAAAAATTACGTTTTCGGTTCATAATTTTTTAGCGGTTGAAAAGGATTTTCTTTTCATTGTGTTTTTAAAAAAAACATGACATAATTTTTTTAAAAGTTTGGGAAAAATTGTAAATTTTAAATTTGATAAAAAGAATAAACGTGGCACGTGTCAAAAGAGATAAAAAAAATCAATTTTATTTTCTCTTTTATTTCCAGATTGTTGCTGTTATTATTATTATTAATAATAATTTTTCGTTTCAGAAAGCTGTTCGTTACTAAGCAGAAAGAAAAAGCTTAGCGAAGGCATTTGTTTTCTTTTTGTATCACAGGGAAACAACTGCGTGAAGCAGTAACTAAAAGGAAACAAATAGTTAACATGGCGTCATTAGCAACGGTTTCACAGAGTCAACAGAGAGTGAATAATTCTGTTGGCTGCTCTACCTGGGGTCGACACAGCAGGGTCTTATCCCCCAGGTCTGATTACCGATGCGATGACAAGGAAAACGGAATATTATCCCCCAAAAAGGAGGATGTTACTGATGAAGAGATTACTCTTGAAAGACAACACTCCCAATTTTTAACTTCTTACAAGGACGTAGAGACTACGAGTAATTTAAAAGATTTTCTGTATGATCAGCAGAATTTCTACCAAGAGGGTTTTCTGGAAAAACTCAGCCAGCTTAGAATGGCCCACAAAAAAACTCTGGATACTTGGCAAAGGCTATACGAGGAAAACCTAGGGAAGAATAAAAGATCAGCGACAAAATTGGCATCTTCGTCTAGATGTGGTCAGTATCCTGTGCATAAAGTGGACATTGAGTATTATGAACAAGACCCAATCGAGAATATACATTGCGGATCAAGAGTTCCAGCAGATACTTATAGTAATTTCCCCAGGAAAAAGCCAACTCTTCGAGAATCTAAATCTTCAAGTTCTATGAGTAAGAAGAAGACAGTAAAGCTAAATATCGAAAAGAAGCCCTTGCCCCCCCAAAATACTCATTATAATAATCAACCCCCAAATTGCTATCAAAGTCTGGAAGAAGAAAGTTGGAAAGATTTAATGGACCCAAGATCAGTTCACGATGAATCAAAGATATCGGTTTCTAATTCAGAAAACAATGTTTTGGAAACAGGTCTTTCAGACAAGTCTAATTCTGACCATTTTTCTGATGTTAATACGGAATTACAATATGGATACAATGAAGATGATGTTTATGATGATGGCAGTTGGCATCATCGGTTAACCATTCCTGAACCATTTAATATGACAAAACGAGAAGAAATGAATCAGAAGAAAAAGAAAAGCAAAACTCTCTTAGAATATGAGAAAGAGTGTGAAGAAAAGAGGAAACTTGAAGAAGATGAATGCAGTAAAATGTTCAAAGCTTCACCAGTTCCTGACCACGTCTTCATGCCACTTTATGAAGAAATACAAAAAATAGATGATTTACGACGGTCACGGGTGAAGGACCAGACCAAAGAATTCCTTCAGTCACAAGAGAAGCCTTTCAGTTTTGCTTGGGAAGAGAAAGAAAAAATTAATGAGCATAGACATCATGTTCAGTCGGAAGACGAGACGAAGAAAAAAACGTTTAAAGCCAACCCAATTCCAAAACATATTTTAGATTCTACCATTGACGAAAAGCTAATAGATGATGCTAATCTGCGAGAAATGAAAAGAAAGATACGATCATTTGAACTTTTGAGAAGTTCTTCTATACCGAAGGGTATGGATTTCCGACAGAAACTAATGGAACAGAAATTAAAATCCAAAGCCAGAGAAACAGAGAAGAGGCATAATCCAAAGATCCACTCTACGGTGCCAGATTACGATGCTTTATACAAACAATTTCAGAAGGATTTAATGAAAAAAAGGAAAGTGAAAGAAAGCACAAATGTGCAGCCATTTATATTTCGCACAAATGAGCTAGTTAAGCAAAGAGAAAAAAAGAAAAAAGAACTACAATATGACACCGACAGTGATGTTGGTTCAAGAAGATTGAGAAGATCGAACAGTGAGTGAAAATGGATTTATTTTGTTTGATTCTTCTTAGAATCATATTTTCTAATTTTTTCTTTTTCGTTTTTTTTTACTATAATTTTTCTTTTTCTTAATAGATTTTTGTTGTTGCTCCATATGGTACCTTAACCACTCTGAATTCATGATCATCATTATTTGGCAGCAGGGGGAACTACAAGTAAAAACGGGCACACGCCTAAAAAAAATAGGGAAGCCTTTTTTTGATGTTGGGACGGGGAATGAAAGGGGATCTTGTTCATGTATTGTAAGCAATAAAAAAAAATAATTCCAAATTTTACACGTATCTTTTTCATAAGCCGTCAGGCTTTTGGCGGCACAGCATCAGTTCCTGGGCCTCATATACGAAGTTTTACATATCAAATTTATTCAAGTCAATTTTTTATTTACTGTCTGGCTTTCTTATTATTTTTATTTGTAAACGCTCTTCTTCTCTAAAGAAAATGGCGCCTCCACTTTTTCGCTGAGAAAAGAAACAGCAGCATGATGAAAAACAAAGAACAAAGTATTTTTTATTAAATTTTTTAATCCTTTCTATCACGTTCTAAATTTTGGTTAAATTAAATATCTTGTTTTTTCTTTCTTTTCTTTTGCGTCTGCGGTCGACGTAATATTTCTACGATTTAGTGTTTTTGCGCTTTGGTGAAAAACACATTGATTTGGAAATTCTTGCAAAAATCAAATAATTGTCGGATTCTAATTAAACTTTCAGAACTTATTCACAAATGAATTAAATTTTTTTATAATTCTTTTTTTTTTAGAAAATCTTGGTAAAAATATTTTTTTTCATATGTTACTCCCCATTTACTTAATAATTTCATAAAATTTCGAGAAATTAAATTTCAATCTCAAAATTTAACTTAAAAAAGCAGGACTCCTTAGAGAAATCATCAGGTTTTTTTGTTTTTTTTTAAAAAACAAAAAAAAAAAACAGGACACCCAGTTACCTGAATCGTAAAATAAAAAAATGGAATATGACATTATTTAACTAGAAAAGCTTTTAATTGCTTTTAAAAATTTATTAAAGACACTATAAGAAAAAAAATTTCGATGAATAATGAATTTTTACAAGAATTGTTTTCAATTTGTTTAAAAATTTTAATTATTAAATAATTTATAAATCTTTTTAAAATTCTTCATTACTTTTGAGTTTCAGCCAGTTAGGTGATATTGTTATTAAGTGAAAAAAAAACTATATTTTTACTAATCGAAAATTGAAAAGCTTAAAGTATTTTGCACCAAGATTTTTAAAATAATTTTAAATTTTTTTATGGATATAAAATATTAGTAACCTAACGTGCCATGTTTGAAAGTATGGTTGACTATACATGACATACTCAGAAAATAAGCACGTGTCTATAGTAAATTTAAATTCAACATTCCTAAAATGAGATTATACAGGATATTTTCTAACATTTTTAAGATTACTGAGTACTTAAAAATTGTATAAAAAAGTCGCTCCCTCATCATCTTTATGTTTTAACAGATAAAGTCTCTGCAGAACAACAATAAAGGTGTTGACACATATTATCACTTGTTAAGTGATCTATGAGTGACAAGTGACGGTGACAAGCGCATAATCACCGCTACTGTTTGTTTTAAAAATTCATTTCTCTGTTATTTTAAACTTAAAGTAAATAATATTTTTTTCAAAACAGTTTAATTATACTTTAGATCAGCTAATATTCCTCAAATAAAGTTTCAGAAAAGTATATTTTATTTTTTGGAGATTTTTAAAAACAAGAATTAACTTTTGTTTTCAAAAATGTGTCAAGAAGGGCTGATTTCCTGAAAGCGACCAAAAAGTTGAGATTCTAATCAATATAATTTCTATTTGAAATAAACCAGAGTATTTTTCTTACTGGAAATAGTAAATTTATTCATTTAGCTTTCAATTAAAGCTAAAATGAAAGCTTCAAGAATGATTTTCATTTTAAACCTTAGGTATCAAAACTAAGTGGAGGTACCTGTTTATCATTATTATTTTATTCATCTCTTTATTAATTTTTGATATAATTTACATTTCTTTTTTATTATAAATTAAAAAATAATTTACATATACAGGTTGTTTCACAATTTTTGAAACAAAATGATTGGGCACAAATCAAGGACCACAAATGATAGATTAATAGAAATTACATTCATTGGAAGATAAAAGGATAACATTTTAGGATCTGCAATCATTTAATCTCAAACATGAACCAAAAATGTCAAGAGGAACCCTAGAGTACATGATCCAGATGTCCTCATTCAGTTGAAACAAAATGATGCAACACAAATGGAAATTACATTCATTGGAAGGTAAAAGGATAACATTTTAGGATCTGCAACCATTTAATCGCAAACATGAACCAAAAATGTCAAGAGGAACCCTAGAGTACATGATCCAGATGTCTTCGTTCAGTTGAAAACACTGTTGAATGCAAAGTTGTTGATATTGCGTGCACATTCCTCCTGGATGATCACTCGAATCTTCTCAGTGATGGTTGCCTTCAATGTAGCAATGGTGTGAGTGTTGCCCTGGTAGATGTTGTCCTTGACAAACCCCCAGAGGAAGAAATCTGGGTTCAGGGCAGGCAAATGAGGTACTGATTTTACTTCAGCTTTGTGGCTGATGAGACACTCCGCAAACTTTATGTGGAGCCATGATGTGGCAACATTAGTAGCATGAGAAGAAGCACCATGCTGTTGGAACCACTATTTCTCCTCATCAAGATTCTCACACTCCTTGAGCTCTCCCCTTCTTTGCTTTGTTTCACCAACTGTGAAACACCCTGTACACCTCTAGAGCAAGGATGGACAAAACTTCCATGGAAGGTCGCATCATTGTTGGGCTTGCTTAAATTGAACAACATCACAATAACCTGAATTTCACAACAACATAAAAAATAACAATTATAGATACAGACACATTTTGTGAACAGATGGCATAAATGTATGAGAAATTAGTTTGATATTTAAATACGTTTATAACTATTAAGATTTGTACAACTGATAAAAATCTTTAACAATGATAAGAAATTCTTAATACATCCTATGAGATATTCATAGGGAAGTACAGAAATGATGTCATATGTTTATTTCCCATTGGAGTACACATAGGCACCTAGATCCCTATGTCAATTTACACCAGTCATAGGCAAACTGTCTTGTTCTCTTTCTTTAATAATGTTTTTATTTTTCTTATATTCTCTCACTCATTAATCTCTTGTGATTTAGTGGCTTTATTGCCTTGTTTGGGGTGAAATGATTATAAAATAATACATGGAGTGATACTCCTCTTAAGGTGAGAAGTGCATTAGGGTGCGATGGATAAATTGTCGTCCAAATTACACAAAAATGAAAATAACACTGACATCTCATTTTAACAAATATATTTACCAAAATTATACAAAAATATCTTAAAATACTCTATTATTCTATAAAATTGCCATTGGCTTTAACCTCCAGATGACTTTGTAATCTCCTGCATCCTTTCTGGACAGTCTCCTTGTATAAGTTGGTGAATGCTACCATAATTCTTACCTTCAGTTCATTTTTGGTGTTACAAGGAATTTTGTTGACTTCTCGCTCAACTGTGCCCCAAACATAATAATCAAGGGGGTTGCAGTCTGGGTAGTTTGGTGGCCAGATGTAAGGGGTGATGGGGTCATAGAAATTGTCTACCAGTGATGACAGGGTTCTCTTGTTTGTGCGGCATAGTGCAGAGACCTCTTGCCAGATAGGGTCTTCCAGCAGCCACAATATTGACTCAGGGCAGCACTACCTTCTCAGGCACTTGACGTAGGCCTCCATATTGAGTTTGAAGCTGTATGGAAAGATGAATGGAGGCATAACATCATCATCACTAGTGATCATCCCAACCACCTTCATAATCACAATTAAGCTCATCCAAATCCTTTGCACTGTCCTTAGATTGACACCCAAACACTCTGAAATGTTCATATTGGAGATTCTGATATGAATACCAAGCAGTACAGCATGCCATTTACAAATTTCTGGCAGAGTGAATTGTGTCATGGTACTCTTTTTCTTACATATAGTGCCCAACTGACCCTACTATATTGTGCAGTCAAAAAAATTTAAAACAAACAACATGCATATGCAATATTAAAGGTATAAAATGGCAACAATTTACCCATTGCACCCTTGTATTAAAAAAAAAAAAGTTATTAAAAAAATGAAATCTGGAGTAATGGAAACTGTTTCTATTGAAACTAAAAAAGAAAAAAATGTCACATTTTATTTAGATTTGTAAGAAATTCATTTAAAACATGCAAATTTAATTTTTGTTCAGTTTTTTTTTGCATATTCTTAATTTCAGTTTTTTTTTTCTCTTCATTCACAATTTTTTTCTTGTAGGTTTTCCAGATCACCTTTATGCCATCCCTGCCAAAACAACAACTTCTACAGAGCTTCGAACCCAAGCAAACAGGTTAGTCTATATTCTGTCCCATCAAATCTCATATGAACTGCTTTGCTAAACAAATATTAACTTCTTATTTGATATCACCATTGTAAAACAATGGGAAAGCCACTAAATGCAATGTCTGTTGAATCTTCTATCTTCTTGAATCCTGTTCTTTTATATATTATTCTTTTCCCTCATTAAAGCCTTCTCATTCACTTACATCCCCTGTAACCTCTTGTGTCTTAGTGGCATACTTGCCTTGGTTGGGGTGAAATGATTAAAACAAAAAGGAATATTATTGGAGAAATTAAAAGGTAAAATCAGTCAAAATTCAGTATACATTTTTGTAGGGAAATATATTTTTCATATGTCTTTTTCTTATGAGCTTTGAAGGAAAAATTACCCTTCTTTGTTGGATTACAGCCATATCACGTTGAAACACTGGTTCTCATATGATCACCAAAGTTAAGCAATGTCAAACCTGGTCAGTACCAAGATTGGTGACAACTTAGGAATACCAGATTCTGTAAGCTTGGATGTGTGGGTAGTGCAATGGATATTGACTCAGAATTGGAAATAAAAGAGCCAAGTTCCAATTCCAGTCGGGAAAAGTTTCTTTTCTCGTACTTCTCACTTGTGGAACTCTTCCAATTTCTTTTTTTCCAGTCAACTTTGATCTTGAAAAATTTCAGTCGTTATCTTCTGTCTTTTTAATTCCTGTTCTTTTACTGTTCTCTCTTCCTTATAGTATATTTTTCTCATATTCTCAAACATTCAATAACCCCTTGCATCTTTATGATTAAAAAAAAATATCTAAAAACATTTTCTGGTTTTAAATAACTGTCAAAAGGGTGATAAGCTGTAAAGAACAAATTAATCAATCAAACCTTTCTTTGTTTGGGAAATTTAATTCTTTTAAATTGTTAATAAAGGAAAAAAATTCAATATGATTAATGGACTCATTGTGTCTTTTTTATGCAAATAACAGGTTTTATTCACATTATTTACAGTCAGATTAATATCATCAGTTTTGTTATTATCACAATTTTTTCAGCATTGTGCCCTCTGACCTTCTTCAATCTATGATATGCCCCTCCCCACTGTACAACATCTCAATTTTCATAAGGTAGTATTCATATAAAATACAAATTTTATTCTAACCTAATAATGGATTATATGCAATATAGGTGAACAATTCAACTTGAAAAATTTTAAATAAATACAATTTATCTAAATACAAATTAGAGACCTGTCATAATAGGTCATTGCATCTTAAATAAATCAACAATGTTTTGCAGCAATTTTTAACATCCACTTGAGAGTTTTCATGTTAAAAAACTGAATAATTTAAGACATTATGGATAAAAAATAATGAATTTTATATAGTCTTTTTTTGAGACTTAGCATGAGCAAAGCAAATTCACGGATTTGGATAAAAATATGACCCCAGAACAACGTCAAAATGCGCAAAAATCTTTCATCCTTTAATAGTCAGCTGTGCTTAGTTTAATTTGTAACGTATATAAATGTGGGTTGAAAAAAGCAAATGTTGATAAGATAGTGACACTCAAAAAGCACTGCCTAGGGCCCCCAATCAGGGGAAGCACATCCCAACCTTGTCTTCATGTGTCTGTCAATTTAGGTAACCATCAAGGAATTTTGGAGTAAACCCTTTATTTTATTTACAGGGGTACATTTTTCTTATTCTGCTGTTTATGGCAAGGGATATCCACAATCTACGTCTGTAGAAATTCCCTGATGAATACCAAGGCTGACAAACTTTTGAAGAAGGCTGGAAGACACAATAGATGAAACGTTGTGATGATAACAAAGATCAGGACATTAGTCTACATTTTACATCAGGAGAGTGTCAGCAAAGGGAGGTTATCAATAGAAAGTCAAAGGGAAATTACTAGAAGAAAATATGTTACAGATGAGATAGACGAGTGTTCAGAATACCACAAAGTGCAACTGACTTGATCCACATCTGAACAATGACAATGGTTGCCAAACATCTTTCAAGCTACTATGGTAATCACCAGTCATACTAAGAAGATTGTAGTAGGTGCACAGACCTAAAGCCGCATATCCAACCACATATCATGGTAGCATCACAGTATATCTTAGTTCTGCATACAGAATTTTTCAATCTATGTCTTTCTCTTGCAATGTCCTTTCAAGATATGTGTGATCATGGCTCTCCACAACTTCTTATCTTTTGTTGCTCTAAGTAACATTTGATACTTTGCCATCTCTATTTGTTCTACCATCCATTCATGTAAGTAGGTGATTCACTGTTTCTTTCACTTCTCTATCTTGTTAAGTTCAATAAACTTTCTTTCAGCTGTCTCTACCTGATTGTAAGTATCGGTTTCTTTGTAATTCCTATTTGCTTTCAAATTTTCTCATTACTCACAGCATTTGTCAGTAGAACCACTTCTCTGTTGCCTGAAGTCTGTCTATTCTTCATTGACAAGGAAATTGCCTAACATTCACTCCCATATAGGAAAGTAGATATTAGATAGCAGCTTAGCACTCTTTTTGCTAAATTCAACTGACAAGGACTGTCTGTTTAATTCTTAATTGTATTTTCCAGATTTTTGTACATTCAATTCAAATATACAACTACTTATTTTTAAGAAAATCTATGACAAAATAGAGAAAGTTTTTGTGTGATGTGTTTTCTCATTTAGAATTAAAGTGATGTTTATATTGATGCAACTACACATGTGCATGAAGGAGATGGGATGCTGAGAATTTTAAATTAAATTTAAAAAAAAAAAATTTAATATATGATTTGAGTCTATAGTCTATTGAGCTCAATATTTCTGAACCATTTTTACTCAATGCATCCTTTTCAACATATGTCAGAATACCATTCTTCCCTTTTCCAAGATTGTCCGACTCAAAA
This sequence comes from Acanthosepion esculentum, assembly GCA_964036315.1. Taxonomy (NCBI): domain Eukaryota; kingdom Metazoa; phylum Mollusca; class Cephalopoda; order Sepiida; family Sepiidae; genus Acanthosepion; species Acanthosepion esculentum. The sequence goes on along the minus strand of OZ038512.1, from coordinate 22,128,522 downwards.
GATGCATTCCAAATAATATGCATATATTATTGAAAATATTCTTTCTTTTCCATAGACATTTTGCATGGATTATTTTTGTAAATCAAATGAGTCTGTATTGCTGCAACGTCACTTGTACAAATTAAAATACCACTGGTACAATTCACCGTCCTGGCTTTCTGAACACGTCACTATGTAAAGCCGTCACTTCCTCCTGTTTTCACTGCTCCAGCCCTCTTTTATCAGGCCAACACTGCGGTTGGCCAACCAATCAGCGTTCTTCGCTTCTATTCTCAGTTACACAGGCAAACTGCCTCCTCCAGTTTGACCAATCAGCACACGACTTGCTATTGGTGGAAGCATGCCAAACTGTACAAAAACCCTCATTACTGCATGTACTACTAAAATGTCTGGAGGGGAGAGTAATGCCATTTTCACGGAGCAAACTTGCTGATGTCACGTGCCTCACGTTAAGGTAAGACCCTTATTTTCCTATACACCAGATACAAGCCACTCTGGCTTGCTTGCTTCTATGGGGCTGTTCACCACATTTTTATACAGGAGTTTTCTTTTTACACTCATGATAGGCTCCAAATTCTATAAATAAAAAAAAACAAGGTAACGTGAAAGATCCCCACCAGAAACCCTGAAATTACTCTATTTACTCCTGTCTTGGCAGTAAGTTTGATTAGTTAATATGGACAAATTGGCAGCTGATTTAAAAAATGACCTACAGTCTGTTGTTAACTGGGGCAAGGAATGGCATGTTAATTTTAATGCTTCCAAAATGAAACTTCTCTCTATTAATCATCTGAGAGATCCCTTTCTGCCTCCCATCACCATGGCTTATGCTAACCTTTAGGAGAGTGACTTGTGCCTTTTTGGGCTAACATTCTCAGCTGACATGAAGTGGAAAGATTGCTAAGAAAGTTGGTTCACTGTGTTCTCCAGAATTTATCTTACATATCTATAAGTCTACCATTTGTCCATGCTTTGAATATTGCTGCCACATATAGTCCAGTGCTTCTGCTTTATATTTAGAGAACTTGAAAGTTCAACTCCAACTTGTGAACCTTCAAGTTAGAAGATATTAGCTGTGGTTTGACTTAAAGAGGGGCATTCTCCACCAGTCCAAGACATTCTACACATGAATGAATACCTCTCCAGATTGTAATCAAGATATGTGGAGAGAAAGGGTCAGGCATCCAGCTGGTCTGCAAGCCTATAACCACACTTGGTCTCTTCATTTATTTTCTTATCTGATATGAACTACTCTTTTCATATAAACATTGCCGAGGAGTGAAGGTAGTTAAAATAATAGCGGTGTCAATGGAAAAACTGTTCTTTTGACACCCCATTTTTTGCAGCCATGAAGGTTCAATTTTTCAGAAACATTTGGTATTCCTTGACCAAGAAGCCAGTGAGTCTAGTTAATACAATGTTCATAAGTACTTTCACCATAATGTATCTAATTGAGATACCTCTGATTGAGATACCTTACACATACAATGTTTAAGGTCTTGAGGAATATCTTTTTGTTTCTGTCATGCAATACATCCCAACTTTCTGATCCCATACTTCCTTCATGAAATTTAGAAACTTGTTTTTGTATTCTGGTAGAGGGTACTTTATTATTCTTTAAGTTTTTTTTATAGATTTCTTTACTTCATCATTAGGTTCATTATTGTTTATGTTTAGTGACAGACATTGCAATGCTCAGATATATATTGGTATATGTTCATGGATATCTTCAGCTTAGTATGATCAGGGTTGAAGTGTGGCTCAAAGTGTTTATCATGACCAGGATATCTCATCTGCTTTTATTTTGATTCTATTATGCTTCACTTTTCTCCACAATTCAACATAATGTCTATGCTCGTTTTTCTCTTTCCACATAATTACAGCTTCTTTGCAAAGAGTAGAGAGGGAAGATAAAAGCGAGGGAGAAAAATTGTGTAATTTTATTCATGCACTTATATTCACTTTTTAAACTGCACATGAAGAGAGTTTTTTCTTTGATGTCATTTTTAAAAGAATTCTCAGGGTAACAAGAAATAAATGAAAATAAAAGGGAAACCATTTACTGAAGAAGTAAAAGTAATTAGAAAAACTTTTCCAAGACAATTCTAGACTTAATTTAATTCTCAGTGTCATTTCCTAAAATAACACAGAATCTCAACTGCAATTAAATACTTTACTTTTGAAAACTTCCACAGTAATTGACTCAAGTTAGAGATCTCATTAGAGGTATAAAATTTTATGAAAGCAATAAAAGCAGATATAATTAAAAGAGACAAAAAGGGAAAAAAACACAACTGTGATAGTTGTTGGCATGAATGTAGAAGCAAGGAAAAGAAAAAAGAATAAAAAACAAAAGAGAAAAAAGGCAAAATGAACTAACAGGTCATCACACCTCACTCATCAGAGCTCTATCAAGGAAAATAAAATTATTTTGCACTCTGACTAAAAAAAAACATGAAAAAAATTTGTGCATATTGGTAATAAATTGAGATGGGTATAATTTTGCTAAACAAATTAGATTCATTATTTACACTATTTATATTTGGACTATTATCCTCATCTTTGTTGTTTTTATAACAACATTTTGGACATTGTGCACTCCAGTCTTCTTCACTTGCATATCGATCTGGGCAACCTACAGGGAATTTCAAACTGAATCCCTTATTTAATCTACAGGGTTAGACAGTTCTCATTCCACTGTCCATGTCTAGGGATATTGTCTAGTTCTTATTTTTATTTATCATTGAGTGCAAGTACACACTGCACAACCCAGGGATTGAACTAACAACCACTATGTGGCCAAATTCACAAACCAACGCTTTTACCCAGTAGGTCATTGTCTACTGTCCACAGTACTAAATAAAAATAAGAACTGGACGATATCCCTAGACATGAGCAGTGGAACAAGAACAGTCTACTCCCATAGATTAAATAAAGTGCTTAGTTCGGAATTCCTTGTAGGTTACCCAGATTGATATACACCTGAGGAAGGCCAGAGGGCACAGTGACTGAAACGTTGTGATAAAAACAACAAAGATGAGGACAATAGTCTGAATATAAATAGTTTAAATAATGATAACTCCTCATCCCAGAAATTCAGACAAAAATCACATTCAGCCCTAGTAACATATCTTTCTGCTGATACAGGGTGTGGCAGAAATACCCTCCACATATATGTCCCACATAATAGTAAGATATTAGCTAGATGAAGATACCCTTGCCACTAATGTCTTACCATTATGTGGGGGTATATGTGGGAGATATTCCTGCTGCGCACTGGATAAGGAAGGTTGTTGGAACTAAATGATTTGTTTATAAAAAATATACCCTTTTCAATATAATATCAATATGTGCATTTTTTTTTCCCTTTTTTGTCAGTGTGCAAAATAATTTTATTTTCCTAACTTCAATTCTGATAAGTGAGATGTGATGACTGGTTTGCTCATTTTGTCTTTTTTTCCCCTTTTGTTTCTTTTCTCTTCTTCTCCCCCTGCCTTGCTTCTATTTTCATGCCATCGACCAGAATTGTGGTTTTTCTTTTTTGTCTCTTTTAATTATGTCCATTTTATTGCTTTAATCAAGTCTGAGAAATTGAAAATCTAGCCATTTTTTTTTCTCTTTCTTGATTCACAAACGAAGAAGCTGGTTTCAGTTTTCTTTATTTCCATAACGGATTCTTGTGAATTGTCAAATTGCAATTATACAGTGTCTTTTATATTGATAAATCCTTATTGGTCCCAAAATCATTTATTCATAATATTTGTATATCAGTTGATTCTTGCATTTTGGTCAAGTAATAATTAATTTATAATCTGGCTTCTGTCTCAGTTAATCCTTGATTTTTTTTTCACAAGAAATTAGAAAACACATTACACAGCACTTATTCCGATTAACTGTATCACTTAGAACTATTACTTTGCTACTTATTTCCTAATTTATCTAAAACAGTAAATTGATTAGTGCATTACTTAAATGAGTTTTTTTAAACCTTATAAAATTGGTTTTAAAGTGTTTAATCAAATGTTAAAAATTTGAAATTATGCAAATTTATTATTTTAAATTTTTAATTAAATTAAAATTTTTTATTAAAAATGCAAATCATTTATAAGATTTATTATACAATTTAGTTGACTATTAGAACCATTGTTACTTTTTTGGCTTGTCTCACTTTTTCCGTCTAATAAATGATATTCTGCAACAATTCCATTGAAATTCTTTCCTTAAAATGCATGTTTTTGTGGCCCTCTTACACATTTTCTTTAATTAATGGCCTTTTTGTTGAAATCCTTAAAAATAGAATCTTTTTTTTATGTGCCATGCTCCATCAGAACATAGGCGATCATGGCTCACCACAACTTCCTGTCCCTTGTAGCTCTTAATAAATTTTGTCTTGCTTTTATTTCTCCTAAACCCTGTTCCGCTATCTATTTACTCAAGCTCACTAAGTATGTTATGTGTTATTTTCTGCTGTCTTTCTTGCCATCAATCTGCCCTGTGAGTATCAGATTTTCCAAGCCCTCTTTCCTCATTATGTGCCCTAGAAACCCCAACTGTCTCTTCCTGATGTTAAATATAAGTTTCCTTTTTTGTTTCCACTTTCTCTAAAACATTGTCATTGCTCCCATGTTTGATCCATGTTATTCTCAGCATCATTCTGTAGAACCCCATTTCTGTTGTTTGAAATCTCTTCTTCATCTCACTGTCATAGAGGAGGACAAATATCATGTAACAGTGTAGTACTTTTTTCCTTGTTTCTAGCAAAGTTTATCTATTTCTTAGTACTCTGCTTAGCTTTTGGAGGGCATCTTTGACTATTCCAATACACCTTTGGATTTCAGTGTCACACTTTCCATCCTCTGTTAAAACACTTCCTCCCAGATATTTAAATTTCTGCATTTGTTTGATTTTGGTATCTCTGATTTGCAATTTGTACTTTGGGCTCATCCTTTTGCTAACAACCATGCATTCTATTTTCTTGCAGTTGATGTTTAATCCTTTCTTTTCACTTTCCTTCACTAACTTCTGTAGGAGTTTTTGTAGTTTTATTTCCATGTCTGTTATCAGTACTGTGTCATCTGCATATCTTATATTGTTAAGATTGTGGTCACCAATAATAAATCCTAGTAGGACTTCTAATTCTTTCAGAATTGCCTCACTTTATATATTGAATAAGTCCAGTGAGAAGACACATCTTTGTCTTACACTCCTTTCTATTTTTGTATATCTGCTGGACTCATTTTTTTTCTTTTTAATGAGTATCACCCCAAGCAAGGCAATACAGCCACTCACATGCAAAGAGTTACAGGGTATAGAGGAATTAGGAACAGAAATATTAGTAATAAGTAGAAAGAGAAAAGAGAAGTCAGGATGACAGTAGTTAGTGATTGATATTGCATTTAAATTTTTGCAGATCAAAGCATGGAGAGCATGGAGCCGGAAAGGAGTTCCACAAATGAGAAGTGCAAGAAAAGAAACTGTTAGCATAGAAGTCACATCTACATCTAGCTAGCTCACCTGTAAATTGATGAGATCTCACCACCAGTCTAGTATTGTACTTAAATTCATACAGTCTAGGTCCCATAACAAAGTGCTCATCCGAACAATTACCATTTACCAATACTTATAAAAAAAGGCACAAAGAGGAAACCTTACAGCAGTAAGCAAGTGACAGAAGTTGAGCTGCCAGATCGGGACCAATAATATTGCTGATTATTCTTTAGATTTTATCTAGGAGCTCCAGGTAAATAGCAGGAGCACTGGACCATATATGGTAGCAATATTCTAAGCATGGACAAATGGTAGACTTATAGATATGCAAAATAGATTCTAGAGAGAAAATTGTCTCACCCAGCACAGTGAACTGACTTTTTTAGCAGCTGACCTAGCAATGGATTCAGTATATTCTTTCCCCTTAGTGTCAGCTGAGAACATTAGCCCAAGATGGTGCAACAAGTCACTTTCCTGGAGGATCGCATCAGCCATGCTGATGGAAGGCAGAGAGGGGTCTCTCAAGTGATTAATGAATAGAAGTTGAGTTTTGGAGATGTTAAAATTGACAAGCCATTTTTTGACCCAGTTAATAACAGTTTTGAGGTCATTTTAGACATCAGCTGCCATTTTGACTTTGTCGGACTGATCAGCCTTACTATCGAGGCAAGAGTAAATGGTAGTGTCATCAGCATAGATGCCAAGGAAAAAGAGATAGCTGACAGAGTTTAGTAGCAAAAGACACAAGCACATGAAAGTCAGCAGCCTCGAGACACAATTCTCTGGCCATCAGCAGATTATCCTTGATGCAAACACCAAGGCCATGCATGTGGATGTTGGAATCTTTTCGGCAAAAGGGAAGATATCCTGGAACTAAGAATTCATTGATAGCAATGGAAGAATTCAAGTTGGTTTCACAAATGGAAAAGATATCTGGCAACCATTCCAGGAGGAAAGATTCTATGCTGCTGAAGTTGGAATGGATAACGCGAATATTGGAGAAAGAAAGATTGGAGGGGGGGACGTAAGTTTTTTTTTTGTTAGCTGGATTAGTTTTATTTCTTTTTGTTGTAATTTCCATGAGATATGTTTTGAGGAAAGAGGTAAAAGGCCACCATAATTGTCACTATTTGTTGTCAATGGCAACGCAAACCAGCCAGTGCATGTCTGAGAGCAGAGCATAATGTGGCGTCCAGGTGCAGGTGGTTTGCTGCCAAATTCTTGATTATTCTAATATCCTTCCAAAATATATCAAGGTTACTGAGTAGTTCCAATAGATCTTTATGGCATACTTCATTGAATGCCTTTGCATAATCTATAAAATACAGGTGCACATCCTCCTGCATTTGTGTTGCTCTGTCTGATAACATTCTGAGCATAAATATTGCATTCCTTGTTCCAGTGCCTTTGATGAACCTGCAATGTTCCTGTTCCTGTTTCCGGGCTGATTCTCCTGTGCGCTCCATTCATCAGAATTCAGATAATCAGTTTCATTATATGGCTCATTAGGTTGATTTTATGATGGAGTTCCCATTTGTGTACCCCTGGCTTCTTAAGCAGTGCTATGAAAATAGATCTACTTAGGTCTTTTGGTATATCACCACTGTTGTAGATTTCATTTATTATTTCTGTAATCTTGTCTATGCCAAAATCGTCTAAGGCTGCTAGCATCTCTTTTACAATTCTGTCTGGCCCTACCACTTTGTTTCCATTCAATTTAGGTAGTACAAATTCCACTTCAGATTTTAATATTTTCAGTCTGGCAATATTTTTGTACATTGCCAGTTCCTATTATGTTAAGCGTTTGGTAGTGAGAGAAAAGAATAACGATTATTAAATTTGAACAATGTTTATTGTTGGCATGTTGTACAGAGATGTTGAAGGATGGGTAGAATGTCCGTCGAGATGGCAGCTGGGTGTAAGGGTAGTGCCAGGAGTTGACCTAATTCTTGTGTGGGTTTGGTATGGGGTCACAGGATATGGTTGGTGGCTGTGTTGGTTGATCGAGGTCATGGTGAAGGGTAGTATATCGTACAGATATGTCAAACCTATGTGAAATGTCAGTTCCAGTTAGCAATCATCAGGATAGCAATCTGGTGTGAGCATAGCATTAGGAGTTGACCTATTTCTTGTGTTGGACTGGCCAAAGTCACAGGATATGGTTGGTGCAGAGGTTATGTTGGATTGGCATGGTTTTGGTAGGCCTTTTTCATGGAACGAAAATCGCACTGTTGACTGTTAAGAGAATTTCTTGTAAACGAGTCAAGGTAGACCAAGATGGCAGCAGGGGCTAGTAAGCCTGTTCTATGAAATAGAGGTCACTGATTGAGGTTACGGTAGAGGGTTGATTTCTGTTGGTTGATATTTGCTGAGGCGACAACGTCATTGATGATGAAGGCTTGTAGCTGGGTGGTGTTGAGGTTGAGATGTTTTCAAGTCAAAGCTAAATAGCCGAGGTGGTTGGTCAAGCCTGGGAGAGAAACGATCATTGAGAAGTGCAGTCATGTTGAGTGGTGTTGATGAAGGCAGCAGCAGCAGCACCTTGTATGATGATGGCCGATCAGCTAGACCACAACTGCTGGTGTTGTTCTCAAAGACCTGCTTTTAAGTGGCTCTGGTAGTCTCCAGGGACATCTCTTTCTCTCTGGTGGGAACATTCGCAATTGATTACCACTAGAGCTCACTTCATAGACTGGACGTGATGTGTGGAGCCTAACAACTTTTGTTATTTCGTTCTCTGTGGCATTCACATCTGGCCACCATGCAGAATGAGTCAGAAAGAGATCTAATTGTGATGGAATATAACATTCTATATATTCATTCCATCTCTGAAGTATTTTTATTTTCTCTACTATTAGAGTTCTGTCCTTGGATTTTATGCATTCTGTGGTTGAGCATGTCTTTTGCCCCATTAGTTCTCTTATATTTTTATGCATATCTGCTTTATCTGTGACTCATTTTTTCTATTTCTGCACAGTTTTTGTTCCTCTTTAGCCTGTCTGCATTTGTTCCTTATTTCTTTGTTTAGTGTCCTTTAAGCCAAATTCAAATTTCAATTGAGAAAAGCATGCAACCAACTCCCCTTCATTAGATCAAACAAAAATTTATTCCCTACTGCTGTTAATATCTTGTAACCTTAAATGACTTGTCACATGTTGCTTGAAGAAGAAATAGACACAAATAATTCCTGTTGCTCCTCAAAATACTTTGAAGCACTTAATGTGATATTCTGATGATTTTCTAGGTTTCCATTGATTTGATTCTTTATATATTTAATGTAAATATTTTATACTGAAAACAAAGTCATTTGAAAAGTACAGTATGCAATGAGTAAATTGTTGGCATTTTATATTTTTAATTTTGTGCACGTATGTTGTTTGTTTTTGATTTTGTTGACAGCACAGTATAGTAGGGTCAGTTGGGCACCATCTGTGAAAAAAAGAGCATCATAACGTACACCATGAGAAATTTAAATATGAAATTCTTGGCATTTGCATCAGAAGCTCCAATACAAACATTTCAGAGTTTTTGAGTGTCAATCGGTACAGAGGATTCGGAAAGAGTTGGACGATATATCCAGTCAACATCATGGTGTTTGGAATGATCACTAGTGATGGTGACATTATAACTCCATTCATCTTCCCACAGAGCCTCAGACTCAACACAGAGGCCTATATCAAGTGCCTTGAAGCAGTAGTGCTGCCCTGGGTCAAGAGGGTGGCTTCTGGAAGACCCTATGTCTGGAAACAGGATTCTGCACCATGCCACACAAGCAGGAGAATCCAGTTATGGCTGTCAAACAATTTCTGCAACCAAATCACCCCTTACATTTAGCCACCTAACTCCCCAGACTGCAACCCCCTTGATTATTATGTTTGGGGTGCAGTTGAGAAAGAGACCAACAAAACTCCTTATAATACCAAAAATGAACTGAAAGCAAGGATTATGGTAGCATTCACCAACTTAAACAAGGAGACCATCCAGAAGAGTTGCAAGAGATTCTGAAGTCTTCTGGAGGCTGTGGTTGAAGCCAATGGCAATTTTATTGAATAAATTTACTCTTTAGTATTTCAAGATATTTTTGTGTAATTTTGGTGAAAAATGAGATGTCAGTGTTATTTTCATTTTTGTGTAATTTAGATGACAATTTATCCATCACACTCTGTATATTTAAGCTTAATAAATATTTTGATAGGTGTATTTTTTCTTATTTCAACTCAAGCAAAGTAATAAAGCCACTTAGATGCAAGGGGTTACACAGACAGAAAGAAACTGTGAAAATATTAGAACATTAAAATACCAGGATTCAATTAGAAAATGAGAATTGACATTGCATTTAGATTTTCGAAAATCATAGTTGATAGGAAAGCAAGAAGCCAGAAGAGAGTGAGAAATGCAAGAGAGAAAAAATATTGACATAGAATTTACATTTAAACATAGCAATTTCAAATGATGAGACTTAGCTGCCCACCTTGTACTGCACTTAAATTCATGAAGTCAAGGTACCAAAGAGGAAATCTCATCAGAACAACTACTATGAAAATATTTATAGAAAAGGGACAAAGAAGTTATGTTACTCAAGTGGGAAAGTGACTGAAGCCAAGATGCCAGATGGGACAGATGACATTGCAGATTCTTCTTTGGATTTGTCAAGAGTCTCTAGATAGACAGCTGAAGCACCAGACCAGATGTGGCAGCAATCTCTGATGCACGGATGAATGATTGACTTATAAAGGTGCATGAAAAATCCTGGTGAGAAAAATTGTCTAACATGACATAATGAAACAACTTTCCTCATAGTTTATATTTCTGATTATCTTAATCAAAAACTGTCTGAATGTTTTAGTCAAAACTTCCTCTTTACTGAATTGATTTATGTTTTTTACATTAATTCTATCATCTTTCATTGATTTCTTAAAAGGACAAATAAATCAGACATTCAACAAAGACTAAATGTATAAAGTTCAAACATCATAGCAAGAAGGCCATAAAAGACAAGAGAATGAATCCAAATGAAAAGCAATTTTATACTCATTTCTTATTTAGTATTTTCTTTTTTCTTCTTTCTTAACCTCTAATTTGAATGACTGTTCGATGTCAACTTCTAAAGTATATAATTCATCAAGCAATGACGTGTTAAGTTAATCAACTGATAATATTAGGAAGAGAGAACAGAAAAAATTTACACTATCTTGTATATTTGATGACACTCCATTTTAAAGCTTTTCACTGAGAAATGCCAATAATTTAAAAAAATTTAGTTCAATTCACAAATTCCACATAGCTGCCTCAAATATAGAACAACTGCAGTTTTGAGGCTCATAAAACAACAAAATCATGATAATAAATTGCTATATCTTATGGCATATTGTGCTTTTTTAGGACAATACTAAACAGTATTTTTTTTAAATATTTCAAATTACTGTAGCATACCCACAGGCACAACACTTTCCTGTTATGAGTAACAATGAAACAGAAACTTATGCAAAAAAATTAGTTTTAAAAATTACTTTTAATTATAAAATTAAAAGTAATTTTAAAAACTAATTTTATAATATTTTTAAAATTTTTAAATCATTGATTTATTTTTAAATTTTTAAACCATTAAATTATTTTAAAATTTTTAAACCATTAAATTATTTTTACATTTTTAAACCATTAAATTATTTTTAAATTTTTAAACCATTAAATTATTTTAAAATTTTTAAATCATTAAATTATTAACTGACAGCACAAGACTTATTGACATTCTGAATTTGTTCTTTGAAAAATGAAAATAGTAAATGATATTTTTTAAAAGTTGTGTAAAGATTTGCAAGATATTTTTGATATTCTTTATCAGAACTTTGAAAATAAAACAAAAAAGAAACAAAGAAAGGAATTAATTTAGAAATAAATAAGTTTTAAATATGTCATTATTTGTTGATTTCATAATTTTCTCAGATTTATTTCATAACCATTAACAGTTTTTATGTGTTGCCTGACTTGGTCTCAAAGTCACCCTTTGCCACTGATCTCACGTATTCCTTTTAGTCTTCACGTCTTGTGCATATTAGAATACATTTCTTGCATAGGTCAACCAGAGATTTTGAGGCAAATAGAAGAACCAATTATTCTTTATCTATGTACTGTGACCCTTCAGGACTTGGCAATCATGGCTCTTCACAATTTTCTGTCTTTGTAGTTTTTAATCATATATATCCATTTTTTCTTTATTTAAAAGAAATCTTTTGGTAAAATTTTTTCAAAAGTCTGTTTTCATATGCAGATATCAGTGATGTAAACACAATTTCAAATATGACATTTTAAATACAAAAGTAAGTGCAGATAACTTTATATTGATTTTTACAATGTATTGACATTATGAACAAGACACCCCTTAAAAAATGATGACAACTCATTGTTTTTTATCCTAACAAGTGTCGAAGCTTAAAGCAGGTCTAAAGAATGCTAGTCTACAAAAGATGCTTTCCAAAGGACTTCCCTGTTTTTTGCAACTGGACCAGTCTTGCCATTTTTTAGAGTTTAAACCATGTTTTTGCACATCATCATGACCACCACCATCATCATCGTCATCATCATGGTCACCATCATCATCATAATCTATATATCTAATTATTTTGTTTCTTTAACAAACAGGGAGAAGATTACTAAACTGAAAAAAAATGCAGCAAATACAGAAAAAATTTCAAAGCCAAAGGATAATTTCTTGAAAAAAGAAATTCAGCTGAAAATTTCAGCTTACAGCCAGAAAAACAAGAACACAAAATCAACTCCAAAATATCGGTAAGAATCTCCAAAGTATTAATGAAAATTAATTGTTTATTAAATTAAATATTATACTTAGCAAGTATTATATACATATACATATATATATATATATATATATATATATATATATATATATATATATATATATATATATATATATATATATATTGACAGTAGGGCCCACCGTGTACAAAACCCGAGGACCACTCAAAGTTACGTTAAGGGGTAGTTTATATGGATAGGAGGGGAAGATAATGGTTGGGTTTGAATCTAGTCTTGAACAAGGTAAGATTGCAGTAATCAGGGAAACATTCCTTTGGGAGTCTGTTCCACAGTGCAGTGGTTTGCGGGAAGAAGCTGTTTGAATGGAACTTACTTCTCGCCGATGGAATAAAGAGGGAATGTGGGTGGTTTGCTGCTATGTAAGTGGCATAGCAAGTCGTAGCCATTAAGGTCTGACCCGGCAGAACCAAGAAATGTAGTTTGTCTGAGCACTCGGAGACGATTTTGAACTCTATCAAGACTGGAAAGTGATGTCTGGGCAGCTCCCACCCAAATATAGCGACTACTCTATTTTCAGCCTGATAAAAGGTAGAGGATGGCATGAGGAGTCAGGTACTTGAGCAGTATAGGGAGCTGATCATTTTACCTACATCTTTAGCGATGGATCAATATTTAAGAGTTCCACTTAAGGTTGGGTGTGAGTTTGAAGCCAAATATCCTCTCAAAGCAAAGGGCCTCCTCAAGGGGACATCCGTTCATTGTGACTGGTAGTAGTTTGGGGTCTGATCAGTGGTGATGGAATGTAAGCAGTTTGGTTTTAGAGACATTGAATGTAACCAGCCAAGTTTTTTCCCCACCGAGAAGTTAGTGTTAGATTGGAAGAGAGGTCAGCTGCCAATCTTTGATCGTCAAGACTTTTAGAGATGTGCCCGTATATTGTTGCATCATTGGAATAGATACTTAAAGATGATTGGAGTATATTCTTAGGTAGATCATTTATGTACATCAGAAAGAGGGTTGGTCTGAGAAGTGACCCCTGTGTGTTGACCACGAGGGCCTTGGAGGACTGGCTGTTAATAACTACCATCAGGGATCTACTGGTTCAGAAGGATTTTATAATAGAGAAAACCCTTCCAGTGATTCCATAGTTTGTGTAGCAAACCTTTGTGCCACACCTTGTTGAAGGCCTTTGAATTAACTAATCCTATGTTCCTTGCAGTGTGTGTGTCTTCAAAGGCCTCTCAAATTCTGTGTGTAATGGTAGCTAGGATGTCAGCAGTGGATCAGGCTGATCAAAAGCCATACTGCGTGTTGCACAAGAGGTTGTTCCGCTCTAGGTGTTCGACGACCTTCTTGTTGATTAAAGTCTCAAAAAGCTTACTGATGATACTGAGGAGACTAATGGGTCTATACTGGGAGGGGGAGGATAGGCCATGTGTGTTCTTGAAGATCAGATATATGCTTACCACCTTCCACAGGCTTGGGAAAAATGTCTCCAAGCAGCAGTTTAATAACTTTGTTCAGATTGGGGATAATTCTGGATTAATATTATTAAGGATGACCACTGGAATTTTGTCTGGACTAGTGACTTTTTTTTAGGTTGAGGTTTTTGATAAGTCTAGGGACTTTTCTTAATGAAATGAGTATATTGCTGAGATTGTACTTAGTGAGACTTGGGAAGTTAGGGACAGGATGGCCTTTGTCATCTAACATTGAGTTTGAGGCAAAGATCAAGCAAAGAGCTTTGCCTTGTCTGTCGAGGAGGATATGACCTCGGAGCAATTTATAATAGTGGGTATAGATGCTTAGCCTCTGTTCATAATTTGGTTAGTGATCTTCCAAAATTTTCAAGATCCAATTTGTTTCTTTTCAACCTTGACCTGGACAGCTCACACCTAACTTCACTTTGCATTTTCCAGAATTTTCTTACAGCGATTGCTGATGGTTCTGAAAATAGTAAGGGCCAGACAATACTGTTCCTTGCGATAGATTTTGAAGTAGTGGTTCCAGTGAGCTATGGTTACAGTGCATTCAGTGTTAAACCAGGGCTGACTGTTTGGAATTTGCTGGAATTTTTTTGCAAGTATAAAACACTCCAATCTAGTAATGATTCATTCAGAAACTAAGGCAACTGTTTTGGTGGGCAGCATGTTTGAAGAAGGTTGGGAGAGGAGCTTCCATCATATAGGATCAAAAGCTGCCCCAGTCTACCTTTGTGTTGTGAAAAACTGTTTTATGGAACAGTAAATCGGGGGATGCGATGGGTTTGAAGTCAATCTGGACATTGACTAGGGAATGGCCTGACATGCCAATGGGCAGTAAAACTTTTGCTATGCATTTCTCAGGGCAGGATGTTAGAAAAGGCCGAGGAGGTTTGCCTGTTGTCCTGTTGCATCCAGGACTCAGGTGGATTCATCAATGATCTGGGTTAGTTCATAGGCTAGAGAAGTCTCTGCAATATCTGCCTTTCTTTTTTTTGTATGCTTGCCACAGGGAAACCTGTCCTTGATGTAGGCACTGAGCCCGTGACCATGGCAATTTAGGTGGTCATATATTGTTATAATGGGTGAGTAGCCCAGGATTGTGAGCTCCTGCAATGAGATTGAGGCATTGATACCTGCTTCAGACAGGAACAGAAGGTTAGGTTTATACTGAAGATGGAATTCCACTTCTGGAAAGTTAGAATGTAGACCACCTTACATTGGTGTAAGAGATGGTATACCTGGGGTCTACTTTTTTTTTTGGAGGTTGTGTTTGCTAGTTTTGTTCATTTTCAATTTGATTGATTTCATGTTTGCTATGTTTGGTTTGGTGGATGACTAGTTGGCAATGAAACAGGTACCGATTGGAGATGCACATATAAATAGCCTGGATTGATTCACTTGGAGATACTGCCGTAACAGTACCCAACATCATGGCATCCAGCAAAGGTTGGATAATTCAGCTGCCTTTGGTTTTTACAATTCGTGTGGCTGTATATAAAAATCATATCTTCCTGTTCATGATATGAATCTCCTGCCATTGTTAAATGGAACACTTCTCAGTTAACACACTACTACACACATTAAATGTTGAAGATAGACAGCCACAAATGTACATGAATGTACACGAATGACAAATGTAACCTAGTCTACATGGCAACACAGTGCCATCTATCATAAACTTCCTTTAAACTTAATAATTAAAAAATGAATGATTTGTGGTCATATGTTTTATATGGACTTTTGTCCTTGTTTTGGTGTGAGGAACCACTCCTAATGTCTGTAAAAGTATTTTTGATACACCCTTTATATATATATATATATATATATATATATATATATATATATATATATTGTTGTCATCCACAGGCAGACTGTTTCACAGCTTCTCAGTGTGACTAGACATTCAATTACCTCAAGCCGGGATCAAAACCCAACTGATTTGACATCAGTTGGAGATTTTACCCCTAAGCTATCAGCACCCTGTAGAGAGGAGGGTGAATTTTTGTGTATCTGTTCTTTTTGAATAAACACACCAGTGACCAAAACGGCTCAATTCATGGAAGAGCTTTGCATTATCAGCAATAGTAGTCACTGTTTACAAATTCATGCTTTCACACCAATGTGCTCAACCAAAATGAATAATTCAGGTGTGTGTGTGTGTGTGTGTGTGTGTGTGTTAAAGAAAAGCCCAAAAATCTGGTGGAACCAAATGACATCTTGCCAAAAGACCTAAATAATCTTAAACAAGAGAAAATCTCAAACAAGGGCAGCAATAAAAAAAAAAAAGAAAACGACCTACAGGCAGACACCTACTCAGTAAAGTGCTCAATGTCTAGATTACCTAGACAGAGCAAGAAACACTTGACAACAAAGTGGGCCATCCTTCTATAGGAATTAACATTGTCAAGTGTATTATATATATATATATATATATATATATTATGTGTGTGTGTGTGGCAGAGAATTAAAGCTAATGATGATTTCCCCAACAAAATGGGATATAGTTCAGATCCTTGCTGGAGAACACATTTTCTTTATTAAAATTTCTCAAATACTACACTGTTTAATAAATAAAAATAGGGTGTCTATTTCAAATACTGAGTACCCTCTAAAATAACTTTGAAGTAGTAAAAAAGAAATGTTGGATTAAAAATAAATTCATTAATTCTTTAGAAATATATGTGTATATAAATATATAATATATATATATATATATATATATATATATATATATATACACATACATATATATATGGAACTATCATTAAGGCTGACGTGCTATGCCCTTTCAGGCACAAAAGTCGAATTACTACTTTTAGACAAACATCTTCTCTGAATTCTCTCAGTCTTATCATATCTGCTCTGAAATTGTAGCCTAACATAAACAATATCAACATATATGAAATGGATTACATAAATCTATCTATAAAAAAACAGAAAATATATTAAAATATTTGATGGATTTAATCCATTTCACATATGTTGTCATTGTTTACATTAGGCTACAATTTCAGAGTAGATATATTATATATATATATATATATATATATATATATAAAATGTACAGTGCTTTATATAAGTATTCACACTCTTCGAACTTTTCCACATTTTCTTACATTACAAACACAAATAAAAATGTTTCTTAAGTGGTTTTATGTCATGGTCCAACCCAAAATAGTTCACCATTTTGAAGCCGTGGTGGTGGTGTAGGGAAATATTTCATGGTTTTCAAAATTATTTACAAATAAAAATGTGAAAAGTTGTAACTGCCTATGTATTCACTATCCTTTACTCTGAAGCTCCTCAATAAAATCCAGTGCAACTAATTGCTTTCAGAAATCACATAATTAGTATATAGAGTCCACTTGATTATGACAATTTCTTTTCAGTAATAGAAAGAATGGAAAAGGAGTTCTGCACTCTCCATTTAAATACTCCTTTTTTGTAAAGGCCTCAGATTTTAGTCAGAGAACTTTAGTGAACAAACAGTATCATGAAGTCCAAAGGGCTCACCAGACGAGTCAAGAATAAAGTTTGGGAATTGTATAAAGCAGGGTTAGGTTATAAAGTATATTCCAATTTTTGAAAATCAAAAGTTTTAGAGAAAATGAAAGCAAAAAGGAAACTTATATTTATCATGAGGAAGAGACAGTTGAAATTTCTAGGGAACATATTCCTAAATTTTACAGAATATTTTATTTTACTTGGATTCACTTCCAGTCAACTGGTACATTTTCTTTTTCCTACCTGTGGTGTCAATGCCACTGGTGTCATGCTAGCCATGGGCAATGGAAATATGTCACAGAGGAGATTGGACAGCAGTGCCGTTGACTAGGGAAACTTTTCCTAATGATCTCTCAGCCATAGCTGGTTTATATGTCTCTTGTGCAGATCATTTTGATTTTAAACCAAATATATTACTCAGCCAATTTGCCAAAATATCACACCAACCCCCCACAACTGTTTTCCTGTCTGGTATTTCTTAAAAAATACCTTATTTCTAATTCAGAGGGGTTCTATTTTTTTTTTCTTTTATTTTGTTTGCTCTTAAATCAGGCAACAATTCAGAAAATATACTTGTTATTTTTTTTTGTTGAGAACATTAACTCAGCAGATGATTTCCTTGACATATAGTTAGGATTTGATGTCTGTATAAACATAGAAAATGCTGTAAAATTTCCTCATCTGTCTCCCCTTTTCTTAGCTTTTTTATGTCAACAAAGTGTTCTGCTTGTCTGTTGGATCTAGGGTAATATGGTGGAGTTGTTACATGATTCTCTGTATATATTTTGCAGAAATTTTGAAATTCTGTGGATGTATATTGAGTACTATTGTCTGATACTATAGTGTTAGGTGTTCCATATCTTGAGAAGGCTTCTCTCAGACATTTTATTGTACCTGTATCATTTTTACACATTTCTAAATCTCAGGCCATTTCATGTAACTTTCTACCACTACAAAGTAATAAAATCCTTTTAGTGGTCCTGCATAATCCAGATGTAATCTTCACCATGGTTTATTTGTTTCTGGCCAAGTTTCAACTTTTATGCTGCTAGTGCACAGTTGCAACATGTTTTAACCTTATTTTCAATGTCTTGGTCCATATTCTTCTGATAAACATAGTTTCACATTAAGGGTTTTATTCTATAAATTCTTGGGTGGCCATTGTTGAATTGGTTTAATATCCGTTTCTGTAATGATTTAGGAATTACTATGCAGTCTCTGCACATTAATACACCATCACAAATCGAAAAAAATGTCCTTGCACCATTTGGCAAGACCTAATTTTTTTAATTCTTTCTATTAAGTAGCCATTCATGCTTTCAATATACTCATTGTATTTGGCTTTTTTTTATTTTGCTTAACTTGACTGGTAATTCTCTGATGGTGTTGTCTAAGATATATTTTATGGATGCCTTGAATTACATTGCAGGAATTACTGTATCTGTGAAGTGGGTTTTGAATTTTGGTATTAGTCTTTACATATATTAATTTTTTTGAAGGTTTAAATTCCATTTTGAAGTTATAATTTAATAAAATGGTAGCCCGATGCTGTAATTGGTTAGTGGTGTGCACTGTAACACAAAACTTCTACCTTGAATAAATTTAAGGAATTTTTTCATGGGTAAAAACAAGTGCTACTGCCTCCTTTTCTATTTGACTATAGCTTTTTTTTTGGCTGGTTAATGGTTTAGTGATACATGTCTTACACTAATTAACCCATAACAATTCTGAGCCATCATCCATTATAAACAAAGATACATCAAAGCCTACAGCACTTTGTATTCCCAAGCATTCGCCTGCCTAGATACTGACAAGGCTTGACGTTGCTTAACCAGTGGTTTTTACCAATGTTTCAACATGATGTGATCATAAACACCAGGGAAAAGGCCAGAGAGTGTGATGGCTGTACAACAATCAACATGTTGGTCCAAATAACAAAGCATATAATAATAATTATTTCTCCTTAATGAAAGTCTAATAAAGACCATTACTCTTGTGTGTTTGAACCTCAATGAGTTTCCCATGTTTGTGGTCATGAGTTATGCTAAACTCAGATTTGTAAATATTTCAGGTGCCTTGCTTAGAGCAACGACAAGTAAGATAACTTTAGAGACCATTACTATTGCATATTCACTTGGTACTCAAAACTTGCAGCCTTGTGCCATTCTAAGCTCATCTTAGTAAATATAAGGGTTAGGACTCAAATTTGAAAGAATCTTTGCATAATAATAAATGTTTATACTGAATAAGTTTATTTACAGAAACTAAAAACTTTCATCCAAGCATCTAAATTATTTGACAGTGTTGTCAACACTAAGACAGTTAGATAAACATGTTGCATGATTATAATGTCAACAAACCAAATACCAGAAAAGATTTGTTAACGTTTAAGTTTTACCAGCTGTAGGAATTAAACAAAGGGTAAATACACAGCTGATGGAACGGCTGTACAACTATGAATACTGGTGGTTCTTAGCTGTCTATTATACAAGAGAAACTTAAGAGGATGCCTGGAGAAGTCTATAATATCTTAACATTATTCTTGTTGTTAATATAATAGAAATGTGGGAACATGCTTTATGAAACTATAATGTAAAAAAAGAATATGCATGCAAAGTATATTAAAAAGTACGATAATGTTTAAACAATGTCCATTCAGTAGCACAGAAAGTTTTTCTTGTGTTAGAATCATGCTATATAAGTTCATATGACAAAAATGTTCTGCAAAAAAGAGAACAAATTAAAATAAGAAATGACTGGGCTATCTAATACGTCGCTTAGATTGGGTCACAGTTTAACTTTGTAATTCTGGTACTACAGGAGATAGTGTAGTTTCTCCCCATTTATTCAAGTAATATTTAGAAAGACAGACTTCAGTCTGTCCAAACAAATATTTTAGTTTGTGTTGTTAATGCATACATTTCAAAAATTTAATGTCTCTTCAGGATTTTAAATGGTGGCTGCAATGCATTTGACTTGGCTAAGTTGCACATTATTTCCAACTAGGTCTTCAGGACATGTATTTTCAAAATTTTCAAGATTTTTTGTTGTCCTGAAGAAACTTCTGGAGCTGTTGGTCCTTTGTTGTTTCACAGGACATGGTGTGTGTGTAGGGATGTTTTCTATAATAATTCCCAATGGGAATTGGGGCTGTTGGAGATTCTGTGCTTCTGGAGATGCCATATTTAGGATTCCAGATTTGAGCAGCTGGATTTATCTACTATGTCACTAGCGATGACATATTTCCCAAACCAGAAAACAGCATGTCATGGATTTTTTCTAAATTGAGGACTGTAAACAGGAGATAGTGTCCGTACCATAGGAAAACAGCACTATGGGCTTGAAAGTGTACCACATGATAGCAGGATTGCCCAGGCAAAACAAACAACTAGTGTATCATGAATCCAAGCAGTTTCTGACTGACTATCCACTTTCATCAAGGTAAATTTCCTTTTATGAGACATTCCATGTCTATGC
This sequence comes from Acanthosepion esculentum, assembly GCA_964036315.1. Classification (NCBI taxonomy): domain Eukaryota; kingdom Metazoa; phylum Mollusca; class Cephalopoda; order Sepiida; family Sepiidae; genus Acanthosepion; species Acanthosepion esculentum. Next base: position 22,107,796 of record OZ038512.1, on the reverse strand, counting down.
CAGTGGATACTAACTTCAGTCATTAAAAGGAAAACTGTGTTATCCACTTAGACATATGTAGCTACTAAATATAGTGTTTACAGTAATAAAAATAATTTCGGATTAAATCCGTTAATTACTTATATGGATGGAGAATAATGATAATTTACTGATCGATTCTTATAGATATATGGAGGAATGGTACAAGGGTCTCTTGCTACCCCTCCCTGCATCTATGATATGTGACCCACCCACCTCACTCTACTACATCTCAATTTTTATAAGGTAGTATTTATATGAAATAAAAACTTTATTGTAACCTAATTATATACAATAATGGATCACGTGCAATATAGGTGAACAATTTTACTAGAAAAATTGAAAATAAATACAATGTATCTAAATACATATTAGAGATATGACTCATAAATTTTAATGCCTCCAAAACTAAACTGCTCTCATATAACCACCATAAACTTACCTGCCCGCCATCAGCATGGCCGATGCTAGACTCTTGGGGAGCAACACAATACGCCTTCTTGGCCTCACATTCTCAACTGACTTGAAGTGGAATGCCTACATTAAATCAATAGCTACATCTATTGCAAGGAAATTTGGGTCACTGTTTTGTGCCAGAGGGTTTTTCTCATCAGAGTCCATCTGGCACATTTACAAATCTACTATTCGTCCATGCATTCAATACTGTTACCATATCTGGTCAAGTGCTCCTGCTATTCATCTCAAGGTTTTTGACAAAATCCAAAGAAAGATCTGCAATGTAATTGATCCTGACTTGGCATCTTGACTTCAGGAAAACATTTAACATTGGTTTGTTGCTTTCATTTATACAGAGAACAACAGAAAAATTATTCACGTCAACTTCAAGAGATGCGTGAACGTTTAGAGAAAAGGCCACTTTTATTTGAACAAGTAGAAAAAGTAAGTAAAACATTTTTCTCTAATTTTTTTTATTAAATGAAGGATTACAGTGACTATTATTTTTGGCTAGTATTTTCTTTCAAATTTTAGTTGATTTTCATTGCAATTACTCAGTCTATGGCTATTAATAAACAAGTTGTAATATTCTCTTGAATTTTATTATTAGGTGAAGCATTGTCAACCATTATTAATTTTTGACTAGTATTTCTTTCATCTTAATTTTACTTGCATTTCATTGCAACTACTCAGACCATTAGTCTATGGTGATTAGTAAACAAATACTAATATTCTCTTGAATTTTATTATTAGATGAAGCATTGTCAGCCATCAGCGGTGTACCTACTAGGAAACAAATGGAGATTAAGCTTCACGGCTCCTAATCCAAGAGGGGCTCCTGAAGCAACTTTTTTAATGAGTGAATTTTTCAAGAAATTGATGTTTTTTTAAGTGTTTATTATTAAAATAAGGACCTTTTATCAATAGTTTCATAAGCTAATGGCTTGAAGTAGCTAATATTGGCCTTATAGAATATTCTTTAATATCAAATTCATATGACCACAAAATTCCTCCATAATTGGTCAAATTTCAAAATTTTCTTGGGGATTGCAGCACTCAAACCCCCGGCTGTATGGGCTCATGCATAGCCTACATTTTGGCAGTTGAATCCTCAAATCTATTGTTGCTGGTTGCAAAGGGGCCCCCATGTCTATTCAAGCTTCAGGTTCCCAAAAATATTGGTATGTCACTGTCAGCCATTATTAAATTTTTATGAGTAATCTTTAACTTTAATTTTAGTTGATTTTCATTGTAACTTCTCAGGCCATCAGTCTATGGCTGTTCATAAATAAGCAATAATATTCTCTTAAATTTTATTATTAGATGAAGCATTGTTAACCATTATTAATTTTTAACTAGTATTTCTTTCATCTTAATTTCACTTGCTTTTCATTGATATTGATAAAAAGTAAAGAATAAATTATATATTTTCAATCTGGGATGTTTATGTGTGGTTGTTGTCTGAGAGCCTGAGTAGTTGTTGCCTGAGAGTATTAGTAGTTGTGATTATTTATTTGGTTAACAAATTTCCAGCTTCCATTCTCAACTTCCTGTTGGTTGTTGAAAACCATAAGGTTCCTTTTAAAGTAAAGACCAGCAATAATGGGATATAAGTAAACATCGGTCTTCATTCACTGTTTTTTATCTACAGTGTTTGATAGCATATAAACCTGCCTATTCTTTTTTTTTTTTTGGAAAAGAATATTAAGAAAAAATGTTTTAGTGTATTTACAGCTAAGCATTTAATAATACTGAAAGATATAACTAGAGTGTAGCAGAAAAAGACATTGTTAAAGCATGTGAGTTGGACGTCTGGAAAATATAATCATATTAAAAAAATAAGTTATAAGAGAAAACTTATAATTTATATCTCGATTTAATATTTCCTATAAAAGCTTCATATAAGTTTCCTGGCTTACGGTCACATCATATTAGAACACCAGATCCTATATGATCATTGAAGTTAAATAACATCAACTTGAGTCAGTACCTCGATGGGTGAGGACTTGGAAATACCAGGTGCTGTTGCTTGGATATCTGGGTGATGTATTGGATAATGGATCGGAATTGTTAATCAGAGAACTGAGTTCCAATTCTGATCAGGTTTGTTATATTCACTTACATACAAACACCCTTGGGAAAGGCATGAATCCCTCTTTTCTTCCCCCAGCTATGTGTTAATTAGTAAGACTTGTATCACTAAACTATTAGTATTATTATTTTTACAATCTAAAAATATTTTCCAGCTTTAAATAACCTGCAAAGGGTTGATAAGCCGTAAGAACAAATCAATCAAATAAGTTTCCTATAAAATAAATAATAATGCTTTTAAAATAAGAATGTAGCAAGTATTGGCTTGCACAGCTAATCTTTTTATATGCATTACATTATCATAAATGTCTTATATATTTGTAAGTGTTCATTATGTGTGTGCAATAGGGATGATATGTATGCAGATATCAACATCATCATCATCATCCCCATATAGGGTCGCTGCATAGCTGCCTGTTCCTGCCACATATCTGGGTTGTGAGCTGGTGAGGTATTCTTTCATGTGTAGCGTCTTGGGCAAATAGAGTTGGCGAAGTTCATTTCTCTCCAGGTTAAACCACACCTGATGCCATCCCACTTGAAGGCTGACCTTAGTCACAGACACGTGGTTGTTGATTCTATTAGGGGAAACCTTCCACCCTGGCCAGTGACTTCAGTATCAGAAGCTCTCAACAGCTGATGACACTTTATGCACTGCTCTGAATGTGGTGGAGCCCAGTCTACGGTCATCCATTGTGCTGTTGACCCCGCATGTATATAAGTCATTGAATTTGAAAAAATATTGCTTTCTTCTTTCAGAAAAATGCAAAAAATCGTGCTGAGAAAAAATTCAACGAGACCTTAAGAGATTTTGGTCTTGATGAAAGTTTTATCACAGAAAAAATGTTAAGTCCCAAGAATCGGAGACCATCTTATCCTCGACCCAGATCGGCAGATTATTATAATGGGAACAAAGATCTTGATGTCTCTGTTGAGAAATGGAAGGAGACAAAGGACAGTATTGATGAGTCGAGCAACGATAAAGATTCATTTCAAAATCACTCTTCCAAAAGCAGCCACTGTGATGACAATTCCCCATCTGCACCAGGTATGTATGTACATCACATGTCTAATACTCTGACAGCCAACTTCACCATAAGCCATTGCATGTCCATTGCTAAACAAATCCTTTTTCCAAATCTTTCCAGGGCAACCATAATTGTATTAAACTTTGTCATGTCTTCACAGTGAATGCCTTGATATTTTTATGCTATGTTTTTGTTATTTGTTGAGAACCATTCAACTAACCTTTTACTACATCTTTTTTCTTGCTATGTTTTCTAGTTCATTCTTATTTTTGTTGTTCATCTATATCTCTAACTACTTTAGTTCGTTCTTGGATCAACGTTGGCGTCTTTTTATCTCTGACACGCTTTGGTGTGTTTCTGAGTTTGTTTTCCTAGGATTTTATTAATTCCCATCTTTCACACCTGTACATCAAATTTAGCATTATACACTTTACATTTTCAGCACATTGCTGGATAAAGCCATAATGTCAAGTACCTTGACATTATGTCTTTATTTTTATTAAATATTTTCCTATCCAGTTTTATTTCATTTTGATGGCCTTTCTCTAATTTTATCATCTGCCCTAAAGAGTTGTATTCCTGGACATCTTCCAGGTCTACCTCAATTATTCTTAGATCATTTTCAGAATGTTACAATAAAAGATTTTTTTTTTCATTTTATCTTTAAACCTACCTTGAAATGTTATTTAAATCATTTAGCATTTCTTATATTTGATCTAATTATTCTGCTATTACTGTTATGTATATATTATATAAAAAAATATATTATATAAAAATATCACGCAAAACAAATTATAAAACAAATTTCAAAAATATTTTCAAAATTTAAAATTCTTAGTGTTTCTTGTTCAAGTGCATGTATAGTTGCATCAATGTAAACAAACTTAGCCCAATGAAGTCCTAAGGGACAAAATGCGTCACATTAAATCTTTTTCCACTTTGTCATATATCCTTCCTCCAAAACTGCTGTTTTGCTATAAAAAAATTGTATATCTGTTATATCCCAGGTTAGTGGGATGAACAACGCGAATGAAAATAAAAGACAAGTGTATTTTAACACATAATAAAATAACTTACTTTCATTTACTGAGAACAGCAAATATTAGTTTGGATTTAAACCAGGAATTTCACATGCGTGTCAGCTTGTCACCAGGTTGAATTCAGAAGTGCCCGCTCCAACTTGCAGACAAAGGAAGTAACTCAATTGTATTTTGAATTATTGTCCTTTATAGGGGGAGTAAGTTAGCATCCCCCTAACAATATCGTTATCCTATATATATATATATATATATATATATATATTCTGGATAATTTTTACATAATCACATGTATATTTATTTTATCCTTAGATCCATGTTGACCTCTATGTCTTAGATTGATCTTTGGGCATTTTTGAGTTTATTTTCAAGTGATTTTATTAATTTTCATGTTTCCCACCCCTACATAAAAGTTGGTATTATACATTCATTATAGATTTTGTTTTAAGCATATTGGCAACATGCCTTTCATTGTGTCTCTTGGGCTCTCGATAATGCTATTGTTTTTGGGCTGGAATTTCGGCCAGTGATAATTGTTGGGGATAGAATATACTGCCCAAAGTTTTTTCAAAATCTGAACAGTGTGCAAGAACCAAATTTAATATGGAAAGAATACAAAAGTATTAAATGAAGATGTATATGTAGAAATGTCCTTTTTGTACATGTATATGTGTGAAGTCTCGATGAAAAGAGTTTTTATATCTGTTGATTTGATAGAATTATTAGATATACTAATGTGTTATTGCGTAAGCTTGTTTGTTGTGTACTAATCTGTGACATGAAATTCACTGGGAAACTGAGACATGTCTTATCGCTAAAACATCTTGTAGGAAAAGAAAAAGAGAAGAGAGTCCTTTTCTTATATACAGCTTTGGCAATACCAACTAACAGTTGTTAGCAGAATTTCTTTGGCAGATAAGAGGGATAATCACAACATTTGCCTGTTGGGGAGTAATTGGTTATGATTAAGTGTAATTGACAAGTTCTCAATAAACAATAAGGAAAGGAAGAAAAAAAAGGACAAAATAATATTCAGCAAACAATATATCAAAATTAGGCAAAGCAACAGTAATAAAGCAAAAAGTTCACAAAGAATTGTGTTCAAAAAGGGATATTGTCAAGTGGTTATAGTGTTCTGACATCAAAACAAGAAAGTACAAAAATATGTAATATGAAAAAGGGAATTGTCCATTTTTATTGGTTTGGAAGAAATCCCAGTAGGATTTGTCTATAAATTTGGGGAGGGGATGTTCTTAGCAATCATTTCCAGGTGTTTGGAACCAATCATATGATTAAATAGGAGTTTGTTCTACCGGATAGATTGCATTCAATATGTCTTCTGTTGTCAGCTGCTGCTAATGCTACTTCATATTGCCAATTATTTAATTTCAAACAACATTTGACTAATGAGATCATTATTTCAAACGAGTTGTCTTCATTTGAAGGTGTTCTTTTGGGGTGCTATATCAAACAAAGTAGAATCCGATTGTTGGAGAAATGGAACTCCTTCAGGCAATTCTCCTTCATCCCGATAGTTATAAAGGTAAGGAGTATTAGACCCAGCAGGTTACTCATGAAATAGCCTGTCTTATGTTAAATATTAATGTTTCTATTGGACTTAAAGTGAAGGATGGGGTTTCTATTATTATTAAGTAATAAATTGATCCATCCTAGAATGACTGTTATGTCAGATTTTATTAGGCATGTCAATGTTTTCCCAATAAAATTAATATTAATTGATATTATGTTGGTATAATTTTCAGGATACACATATATTTATATGAGCAATATATCATGTGATTTTCAACTTATAATAGATGTACTTGTTATAAAGTTGAAAATAATTTGTTTTGGGAGTATCAGGTTTTATTATTGTAAACAAAATGCAGAATTAATTTTATTTATGAATAAATCTAGATGAGATTCACCATAGAAATATATATATTTGATTACTACAATATGCTGTATTTCTAAATAAATTATTAGTTTTTTATCTGTTTTTTATTACTCAATAACAACAGAAAACTGATCACTCACTTTATCTCCAACAGAAACTTTAACATAAATATATCTTAAATTTGAACTTAAATATCTTGAAAATTTTTTCCAACTCAGTTAAGACCAATTTTATTGTGAAAGCATGTACTTACCTACTGATTCTGATTAATGGATTGATTTGGTTTTTACAGCTTATCAACCCATTGTGTGTTAAAGCTGAAATATATTTTGGATTGCAAGAATAATTATGTTTTTGTGGGTGAATATTGCATTAATTTCTTTGAGAATAACAACAATTTTCCTAGAAACAGGTCCTGCTATTTAAACCCATAATTGGGGAGAGGATATTTATTCATACTTTTCCTAAGGATATTTGCACGTAAGTTAATGTAATGAACCTGACTGGAATTCAAACTTGGCTTTTTGATTTCACTGTCCAAGCCAATATCCATTACCACACCTACACATTCACTTTGCCTAATAAAATCTGACATAGTGCAGTAATTCTAGGGGGGATCAATTTATTACATCATAACAACAAAAACGATCCCTCACTTTATGTCCAGAAGAAACTTATATTAATATTAAATGTAAAATAGAGAATTCTGACATAGTGTATGCACTTTCTCATGTGAAGGTAGTGGATTCTTATTGAAAGCCTGCATAGATTACTGTTAAGTATAGTGACATATTCAGCTTCAACTACAAGGACTGTGTAGAAATATTACCTGTGTATCTGAGGAGCAAACGGCATTGCTGAAATACTACAATGCAACTATTGCATCTTTTTTCCTTATCAACCAAACTTTTCAGTGTATTTCCTAATGAAAACTTTTTCTAATTTAAGTTCTCTATATGCTTCGATTCTGTCTGATTATATTATTATGAGACCTGGGAAATGAATCCAGGAGGTGACAAGCTTATTGACCTATTTTATAACAATGGCCTAAGAAGGATCCACAAGATTAGATGGTAAGACCATGTAAAAATGATGGAACTGCTTTATGCTAGAGTGGCAAAGTCTAGGGCTGATTTTGGTTTATTGAAGCAGGCAGGGAATGTGACCAAGATATGCTAAAACATCAAAATCTGGCTTTATAAGACCTTGGTTGTCCCTGTTCTATTAAATGGTTGCAAGACCTGGGAAATGAATCAGGGAGGTGACAAGCTTATTGACCTATTTCATAGTAGCTAAAGAAGGTTCCTCGAGATTCAATGATAAGACCATATGAAGACAGTAGAATTGTTTCTGTGTGCCTCCATAGTTCCCCTTAGTATCAAGGCAAAAAGATAGAGGTGTATTGGTACAAAAAAAAGATAGAGGTGTATTGGTACCACTTTAAGGCGAGACCTGAACAACAACTGCAATGTGGCACTGACCTGAATAGAAAAAAGGAGAAGAGAAAGACTACAAACAACATGATGAAGGACTATAGAGGTGGAGAGGAAAGCACTGGGCTGGGGTGAGGTGTAAACGGCAGCTGCAGACTGGGTAGAGAGATGTTCTGTGCAGGCCTCATGTGCTATCAGATACCAAGCAGATAGATAGATATGCTTCAATATTTACAGGGTTTGATGGGTAAATTGTCACCATTTTATATTTTTAATTTCATGCATGTGTGTTGTTATTTTTTGTTGACTACACAGTATAGTAGGGTCAGTTGGGCACCCTCTGTGAGATAAAGAGGACTGTGACGCAATTTACTCTGCCAGAAATTTGGAGATGGCATGCTGTACTGCTTGACATTCATATCGGAAGCTTCAATATGAACATTCCAGAATGTTTGGGTGTCAATCTGAAGACAGTGCAGAGGATTTGGAAAGAGTTGGGTGATATATCCATTCAATATCATGGTGTTTGGAGTGATCACTAGTGATGGTATGTTGTGGAGTTATTTCGCAGTGGAGGCTTGTATTTGTACTAAAATCGGTCCTAAATAAGTTTGACGTATCAAACATTAGGAACTTGATATAATAGGTATTACGCAGAGTAATCTTGTTGCAGTCGCTGACTACTTTCGTATTCGACTAACTGTCAACTACTGTCGTTCGACATCGACTGACCCCCGTTCCTCTTACTACTCTTACTTATATTAGGTGGGAGAGTGTAATAACTATAGAATAGGTGTCTTCACCATAACACCCCCCTCCTAAAACAGATTTCTTTATTTTTTATTTTTTACAGGAAATATGAAGAAAAAAAAAATCTTCATTTTTTTAGCAACATCGTAGCATATCTCCTACGTTTTGGATCCACTTTTAAATGATCAGTTGCCTTTCTTTTTCTCCTGGATCAGCATACCTCAGGTAAAATCGTTGCTGGCATTGTTAGATCAAACGTATCGAAAATCACCTCCATAGGCATTTCTTCAGCGAGATCGCTGTCAACCACGTCTGAAGAGCGTCGTCTGATCTGGTTAATGTGCCGTCTGCACATGAATTTTTCGCCTTTCACCAAGTAAATCATGTTGCCAATCCGCTTTTCTATTTTTCCAATCTCCCAGAATGATTTATTCTGTTTATAGACCTTAAAGTATACTTTTTCACCAGGATTGTATTTTTTTACTTGAATAAATTTTTCTCTACCTGGATTTGTCTTTTTTGGTAGTAATTTGTCGAAGACAGATCTTACCCGACGTGCAAACATCACCTCGGCTGGCGATTGGGAGGCTGCTGTTCAGTTATTTGGGGTAATTCTGTATACCTGTAGAAACTTCTGTAGGGCTTCATCTGCAGGTATTTCCCTAGCTTTCTTTAGAGCTCTTTTTAGGGTGTCCACAAATTTTTCAACTAACCCGTTCGATCTTGGGTGATATGGAGCTGTGGTAGCATGTTCGATGTTGTATTCCTTGCAGAAATCTTTAAATTGTTCCAACGTAAATTGACTTCCGTTGTCCGTCATAACTGTGTCTAATACCCCAAACCTTGTGAACAATTCCTGCAGGAAGTTTTTAGTTCTTTGCGTCGTCGGTTTTCTTATCCTTTGTATCTCAGGCCATTTCAAAACTATCCACTACTATGATGTAATGGTATCCATTCAGTGGACCTGCGAAATCCACATGTAACCTAGACCATGGTAGGTCTGTTTTTGGCCAGGGATTAAATTTTATTGAGGGTGCCTTTGCAGCTAAAGCACAGCCTTTACATTTTGCCACTGTGTTCTCAATGTCCCTGTTCATATTCAACCAATATACAAAACTTCGAATTAGGCTCTTCATCTTAGTGCTGCCCGGATGACCAGTATGAAAATCCTTTAGTATTTGCTTTTGCAGTGTGTATGGAATCACCACTCGTTCTCTGTATAACAATACTGTATCGCAAAGCGAAAAAACATTTGTTGTGTACTGGTCCCTCTCGGCTATTTTTTATTTTATTTTCAAGATATACTTGTCTCTGGTGGCCTCTTCTTTTATTTTTTCTAGAGTTACTGGAAGTTCCCAAACTGCATTACACACAGTAAATTTCAGGTCTTCTTCTGACTTCAGTGAGGCAATTACCGTATCTTCTAATGGTTTGCTCATTTTAGGAATTAACCTGGACAGCCCATCAGCATAGCCAGATTTATTCGATGGTATGTACTCCATGCCGAAGGTATAATTTAGCAGTATTGTACCCCATCTCTGTAGTTGGTTGGCTGTATGCATCAGCAAACCCTTTTTCGATCCAAAAATCGAAATTAGAGGCTTATGATCAGTTTGTAGCTTAAAATGTCGACCGTGGACAAAACAGTGAAATTTTGCTACTGCAAATATTATTCCTAGCACCTCTTTCTCTATCTGAGAGTAATTCTTCTCAGCCGGAAGTAGTGCTCTAGAAGCATGAGCAATTGGTTTCACTTGCCCATCTGTCATTTTGTGTAAGATGCATGCTCCTACTCCATACGCACTTGCGTCACAAGCTACTATGATCTCTAAATCTGGGTTGTAATGAGTTAAAAATAATTCCGAGGTTAACACTTCCTTTATCTTTTCAAATGCTTTCTGTCATTCATTAGTCCATTTCCAAGGTTTTCCTTTTTTCAGTAGTTCATTTAATGGTGCCTGCAGATCATACATTTTAGGGATGTATATTTGGTAATAATTAGCTAATCCCAAAAAAACTTTGTAATGCGGTAATATCATTCAGAGCCGGCATGTTTTTTATAGCCACTGCTTGCTCTGGGTCTGGCCTTCTGCCATTCTTATCGATGATCTGCCCCAGATATTTTACTTTCTCCATAAAAAACTTGCATTTGCTTTCTTTGAGTTTAAATCCCAAATCCTGTATTCTTGAAACTACTGCATTTACAGGTTCCACGTGTTCTGCTATACTTGTACTTCTCATGAGGATGTCGTCCAGATACGCTACGGCAAAATCTAGACCACCTAACATCGAATCCATTACTTGTTGGAAAATGGCGGGCGCAACCTTAATCCCAAAAGGTAGTCTGTTAAATTTATACAGACCCCGATGTGTGTTTATACACAAAAGTTTTGACGTTTCTTTTTCTACCGGTATTTGCAGATATGCATCGCTGAGGTCTATCTTCGAAAATATTGTGCCTGAATTAAGCTTCGCAAATATTTCTTCTGTTGTTGGTAGAGGATAATTATAGTCTTTGAGTGCCGCGTTTAAACCCGCACAAACACAAATTTCTTTAGACTTTTTTTTTCACGTATACCGTCAGTGTTGCCCATTCAATATACTCAACTTTTTTAAGTACACCGATTTTCTCTTTATCTATCTGTTCAATTGAGGCAAACAGCACATTCCTTTTCTTTTTGAATACCACCTGAGCATTTTCTTTTAGCTGGAATTTTGCCTCCATCTTGGTACACATTCCCAACCCTGGAGAAAAAACAGTAGGAAATGGTTCCTTAAGTTTCTTTATTCATTTTTGGGCTTCGGTGTTTAAACTTTCTACCTTGTAACAGAAAGAATTCATCGGTAGATCCCATAATTGGAATTCTGTTATCCAATTCGTACCCAGTAAGTTCGTAGTATTTTCTATGACAAATAGTTTAGCTTTTCGCGTTTTTTTATTTAACGTGACGTTTGTAACAAATTCTCCAATAAATTGTATTTTTTCTCCCATCACTGACTTCGCGATTTTCTTTGTCTTCATTAAAGTTGGTTTCCCCAACTTCTTCCACGTATGCAAATTTATGATACATAGATCCGAACCAGTGTCAAGTTGCATTTTTATATTTTTATTACTTATTTCGATGGTAACAAATTGAGTTCTGTCTGGAAGGTATTGAATTGTTTACTATTCACAAACCAAATATCCTACCTAGGAAAATGGTACCTTAGTCCCAGGCAAAGTACTCCTATCAAGATTTCATATACTTAGTCCCACATCCTTTCTACTTTTGGGATTGCCGTTTTATTGTGTTCTCCTTGATCTCATCCACAGAATGGAATCCATCTCTCTTTTTGCAGTGATTTTAATTTTGGAAAGAAAAAAACCTGAAGTTGTCACAATCCAAATATAGACTGTATTGTGATGAGGGCTGAGGGGTTTGTGTTATATTTTGCCAAAAGTCTTGAACAAGGCATGAAGAATGGGCTGTTGAAATAGAAAGAATTGATACTCACTGGACAGTCCATGGAATCACTGAATAGTCTTATTCTCACCCTGTCAATTACTATGTGTTCAGCATTTTTGAGTGCCTCTCAGAATGTAGATTGCATTCAACAGGTTTCTGACCAAATTTGAAGTCAAGATTTTATCTGGATTTCAGCCATTGAAGCAGCTTTCTTAATCATTCAAATATTTCCTGCAAATGACTTTTCTGAGTTTCAAGAAAAACCTTGAAGCGTATTTGCTGTGATTTCAACAGTCACACAATACACAAGATCACTCAGTGGCATCTGTCACGGAAGATTATCTGCATTTGCAATTAGGCCATTTGTGACTGGTTGCCAGGTTACATCAAGGCTACACAACCAATTCTCAAAATATTCAAAATGGCTATATACTTTTCTAGACAGACCAGACAGGCTGCAGGGGGTGGGAATAAGACTAGACTGAAACAGTACAACTTTATCAGGAATCTATCATCACAGCAAATTGTACCAATAATCCCATTCTTAGATGAACATTTTTTCACATTTCATAATTTCAACAGACTAATGCCATGGTAGGAAAGAAAAATTCAGATTCATATTTCTAAATTTAAATATTTCAGGTATGTTTTTTGTGTCCCTTGACACTCACTGGCCAATGACTCATCATTCCAAATCAGAAACATAGAAGGAAGATGCTTGACATTATTGAAAATAGTTTTTTATCTGTCAAAACTGATGAGAAATGGAATTTTTAGTGCAATGTGTTGGAAAGATGGCAATTTGAAGCTAGATTATTTATGCACCTGTGGAATTTACAAGTACATAATAAATAGTCTATGAGAGAAGTAAGCTAATCTCTGAGTGCTTCACATTTAGAATTGAATGGAGTTGTGGGGTCAGTCTACTTGGATTTTTGGTGGAAAAATAAGATCCACATGTTGTGTCCACAAATACAACACAAAATAAAATGCAAAGAAATGATCTTTGTAGAAAAGGAAGAAGACCAAGCTAAATATGACAGTAACATTTAAACAGCCAGATACACGTATTTACATATTAAAAATCAAAGTTCTTTGTTGTCACCATAAAGAGACCAGTAGCTCAATTGTTTGAAATGATTTGTCGCAAGTGAGTCTGAAAAGTTTCAGAGTGTTTTTGTTACAAGTGAAGAAATCAAGTAATATGGTATGCCAATATGTTTGTCTGTGAAGCACACACTAATGAAACATGTGTATGACAGCTGACTGGTTGCATGCAATGACACTAATTTTAAAACACAGTGAACAAAGGGGAGTCAAGACTTACTTTTGTTGTGGCATTGTATATATAAAAATCATTGCTGACTGATGTGTTGTCATGGTAACGTGAGTCTAAGCTGTTGATTGAGGCTGGTCTGGTTCACTGACTCTCTTTAGCTGACTGACTATTTTGTTGCAGATTTGGTTGCTGACGAGCCATTTTTATCACTTTGGGTCACTCCAAATTGCTGAGGTTTGTGGGGGAATGTACTCAGTAACCTGAGCCATGACCCATTTCCAGGTCATTTGGAGTTCAACCGCATGGAGGTTATAGAAAGCACATCATGTGACTTGTCATATCCAATCATGTTCTAGAAAGCACTTATTTAATTTGGAGCCAAGTTTGTACTGAATTCTAAAAAAGTTTTTTGTATCTACTGAATTTAGTAAGATTTATTTGTAGGCGTCTCTTATGCTTCCCTTAATGGCCGTAAAATATATGAGTTTATATCCTATAAAGTAAAGCTATATTAACCATATTTAGTGTTCATCAGTTGGGAGTAATACTTAGCAAGGAAATCTCATAGACCCTTATGAAAGTGGGTTTAATCTTTACTAGGTGCTCCACATTTACAATCATTTATAAGGTGATTAAAAGATTGAATGAATATTTGGTGGGGGAGGCATATACATTGATGGTTATCAGGCTAATCTTATGGAACATTACTACCATTGCAAGTTTGAACCTTACTGAATATCCCACACTTTTGCTCCTGTGCCATGGTAAATATCTAAATAATATGTCTTGCTACAGAGCAATGGTTAACAAGACAATAACAAGAACTATTACTGCAGTGAGTTCAATCCTCATTGGGCATACTGCATTTTTGACCTTTAGTTAAGCTTGCTAAATATCAATTTAGTGGGATTTGCCATGGAGCAAGATAGTGTGAGTTTATCCTCACTGGATATTCAACAAGTTTATTATTATTCTCAGGCTAACATTTTCTGCTGACATGAAATGGAAAGATTATATTGAAATAATTGCTAGGTCTGCTGCTTGAAATGTTGGCTCACTTTTCTGCTAGGCAATTTTTTTCACTAGAATCTATCTTACCGACACAGTTTAAGTCTATGATTCATCTATACATTGCATATTGCTGCCACGTCTGGTTTTGTACTTCTATGTATTTAGAAATCCTTGACAAAATCCCAAAAATCTACAATGCTATTATGACATCTCAGCTTCAGACACTCTCACACCATCATAATGTAGCTCCTCTCTGCCTTTTCTATAAATATTTTCTCCTCTTTAGTACCTAGGCTTTATGAATTTAAGCATACTTCTCGATTGGCAGCAATATCTCATCATTTACAGTTGAAAATTATTTTAATTAGAATCTTTGTTCTTCATTCAAAATATTTTTGTTTCATTATGGGCATTTCATTTTTATAGAAATTACCACATTTATAATTTTATGACTTTCCCACAATTGTAATGTCACCTCCGAATGTTTTTCTATAAATATTTTCATGGTAATTGTTCTAATGAGCTTTCCTCTTTGGTACTTTGACTTTATAAATTTAAGCTCAGTACTAGATTGGCAGATAGGTCTCATCATTTTACAGTTGAAATGGTGCAATGAAACCATAAGTTTTATTCTAACAATTTTTTCTCTTGCACTTCTCACTTGTAAAACTCTTTTCTGGCTTCATTGCTTTCCATTCAACTTTGATCTACAAAAATTTAAAGTAGTGCACTTAAATTTATAAAGTCTAGGTACAATCAATGAAAATTCATCAGAACAATTACCATGAAAATATTTATAGAAAAGCCACAGGGAGCAGTAGGCAAAGGATTGAAGCCAAGGTCAGGACCAACAACATTGCAGATTCTTCTTTGGATTTTATCAAGAATATCTAAATATATAGCAGAAGTACCAGACCGTATGTGGTAGCATGATCAAATGGTAGACTTAAAAACATGCAAGATAGATTCTGGCAAGAAAAATTGTCTAGCCTGATACAGAAAACCAACTTTCCTAGCAGCTGACCTAGCAGTTGATTCAATATAATCTTTCCTTCATGTCAGCAGAGAACATTAGCCAGAGAAGGCGCAATGAAGGATGCTGATGGATGTATTATAAAAATTTTACTTTCCTACCAACTTGAAGTCCTTGTGCCAGACACAAAACTCAGTTGGTTGAAACAGCAACTCACAAGAGGCAAAAAATTTTAAATCAAGACAACTACTGAGTGAAATTTCAAAAGGAAAACACATTTATTTAGTCTATGCAATAATGAAAATGTACAATACAAGTGTTGCACAAAAAGTTTCTTCTGTCCACCTCAAAGGCAGGATAACAATTTCTGAGTTAAAAAAAAAAGGGATTACCCACAGAAACAAGAAAAAAATGTCATAATTAGTTTGATAAAAAATGGATTCATATATAAAAAATGAAACCCTTCAAAATAGAAAAACAGGAAAAACTTGGAGAAAGGAATAACAAAATGGCAAAAGGCAGAAATTTTTCAAATAACATCTATTTTTGTTTCAACTTATTTTCTCCAGAGCTCTTAGAATATTGCCACCGCCTATGGAACTCCCTTCCCTATTACTGTTTCCCTGACAAATACAATCTCCAACGGTTTAAGTGTAGTGTCAATCGACATCTCCAGTTGCCTTGATCTATCCACTTCCCTTCTCCACATTCTTTCATTTTTCATTCCTATCTGCTCTCACTCCGGATCTTCTGTGGCCCCCTTGCCTTGATCGACCCACTGTCTTTCTCTTTCTCCACATCCCCTCCCTTGCCACTCCTATCTGCTCTTCCTCCAACCCTTCTTTAACCCCTTACGTGATAGTGGCCTCCAGCCTTGCTTGGGGTGATATGATTAAAAAAAAAAAAAAAAAAAGAAAAAAGTTCACTTGTATCTTCGGTGTGAAGAATTTTCCAGTAGGCTCATAAGGAATTTAAGTTTTGGAGTAGAGATCTGCCTCTGTCAGCTCTGATTTATGACCTCTGGATAGACCCTCCTTTGAAGTGTGGGTGCTAATGCTCTCCATTCTCATCAACACAACAGCACTTTCTTTTTCTTGTCTGTTCTCTCTTCATCTGCTGTTAGCCGTCCTTTTTACTGAAAAAGTGACCATCATATCGGCTTCAGTCAAAATTTCACAAGAGCCAGAAAATTTGTTTCTCATTGGTCCTATATATATAAAAACCCTCTCCAAGTATTAAAATGAATCTGAAACACATCAAACAATTTGGGCAGTATCACTGCTTGAGCCTAAAAGGCCATAAAATTTGAACAAATTTTAACACACAAAACATCTGGCCTTTTGAAGAATACACTTTTCTCAGAACCTGTATAAAAAAAACAACCTAGCCAATTATATAAAGAACGTTAACATTTTTTCACAAATAATAAAAATAAAATATTTATAGTATGTATTGACCCAGTGTAATGAAAACCAGCAATAAGATGGAATTAAACTAGTAATTAAAGCACAAAGAAATGGATACATGGTAAAAATTACTTTAAAAAACAAATGTTGTAAATCCTCTCAATTGACCAACTTTTTAATTAGTTCTCATCAAACATTGATAATTACAAGAGATTAAGCACTAAGATGAAGTTAGCAAATGAAAATGCATAAGACATTCTAAAAGTAATCCTTATTTTTTTCTCGTTAGAACAAAAAAAAAACTAACTGCATAATATCCAATATTTATCAACAATCTTTTTGATAAGGATTGATCAAAAAGATAACCACTTAAAAGGACTTACAACATCTTTTTATTTTCAAAAGTAATTTTCAAGTCAAGCAATGTTGAGTTTGCTCACTAGCTCAATAAGTAACTGCTTGGGAATACCAGCTATTGTAAGTTTGGATGTGTAGGTCATGTGATGGATAATGACTCAGAAAGAAATCAGAGAGTTGAATTTGTTACATTCACTTGTGTGAAAATATCCTTGGGAAAGTTATGAATCCATCTCTTTTCCCTCTAGATATGAGTTAAATAACATGACAGACTGGATCCTATAACCTCAGTTGACAACCAGTCTACCACAGAAAGTTACAGTAGCAGACTGTGGGAATTCTTCTACCAAGTCAATCATGAATCGAAAAGAGAATTGATCACCCAAGCCTGGATCACAAATGGCACCTAAGGAAGGATATAAATATGTATTAATTCTAGGATGAACACTGTATTATTTAATAACAATAGGAAACCGATCCCTCACTTTATGTCCAGTAAAATCTTATATGAATGTCAATCATGAATCCCAAAAAGACATAATCGCCCAAACAAGCATCACAAATGGCACCTAATGGGAATATTAGCCGTTTCCCTACAAGGAAACATTTGGCATTCAAGAAGCCAGTACTTTTTTAGGTTGAAATTTATAAAATCTTACTCTTCTCATGCCCAGTAGCTTTTATCACTCTCTCTAGTATTGATCACATCTGTGTTAGTAAATATGCAAGGCATAGTCTAGGAAGAGATTAAATAGACTGGGGCTTTTATTTCCTCCTTGTCGTACTGCTGGTGAGGTTTGAAAAGTTTCCATATTAGGCTCCTCTACCAGACATGTTTGATTCGGTAAACTGATACAGTTCCTCTATTAGATCAATGCATTCAGTGGATTCTGAGCTTGGAAGGCAGTTTCTAATGGCTGAGAAGAGGGAGTCTGTATTGATATGGCCATATGTTGCTTTAAGGTCAACAAAGCCGGTATACAGTTTCTATTAGAGAGGTAAGCAATTTCTTTGAGTTGTTTGATGACATATTCTATCATTGCACCCCTTTCCAGAACAAAAACCAAACCAGGTCATCATGAGTTAACTTTCATAAAACAATGAGAGTTTACTTAATATAATACATTCACTGTGATGGATCCAATTGAGATACTTCTGTATGTGTGATGATCTTGAGGGATATCTTTTTGTTTCCATAATGCATGATAGACCCCAATTTTGGGGGTGCATTTCTGAATCTAGACTTCTTTCATAAAATAGAGGAACTTATTGAATTCAGGAAGAAAGTAATCTATTTTCAAAAGTTCAGTTTCAATGTCGAGTGATGCTTTATTATTACTTAGTTTTTTAATAGTTTTCTTAATTTCCTCATCACTAGGTTCATTATTGTTTATGTTTGGGGATGGATTTTGCAATGGTTGGATGAAAATTAGCATATGTTCTATTTCTGGTCAAGGTTGAAATGCAATTTAAAGTGTTTTTTGAGACCAGGACTTTTTTTTTTTCTGTAGGAGTTTGGATCGTTTGATATTATCATGGTTTTCTGCTTTCCTCCACATTTTAACAAATTGTCTGTACTATTTGGCTTCATTAATTTTATTTCCAATTTTCCAGAGAGACTAGTTTCTCAAAGAATTATCTATTTTTTTTATTTCCTTTGTTAATTTTTTGGCATTTTCCCGTCTATTTTTTTCATCTTTTCTTTGTTTCTTTCTTGTATCAATTTTATTTACTTACGTTTATCATCTCATGGATGTATCCTTTTCCTTCTAGGTCTTCCTGGGAAACATATCCCCCACTTTATGTCCAGTAAAATCTTATATGAATGTCAATCATGACTCGAAAGAGACATGATCTTCTAGGTCTTCCTGGGTTGGCCTCACATGCTTTAGCTAATGACAATATAATAACATTATTAGAGTCATCTATGTTTTGATCTAGATTTACTGACATCAATTTGTACTCTTATTACTAAATTCTAAAAGTACCCTATCATTTTTAAGGGCTTCAATGTTATACCTTGGAGTTTTCCTTGGTCTATGTGGGGGGAAGCAAGCTATTTTGGCTTAAGGAAGGATATTAATATGTAGTAATTCTGGGATAATCATTTTATTACTTAATAACACTAGGGAAACATATCCCCCACTTTATGTCCAGTAAAATCTTATATGAATGTCAATCATGACTCGAAAGAGACATGATCGCCCAGGCATGCATCATACATAAAACCTAAGGAAGGAAGGAATTCTCAACATGCTTCATGTTTCTTTATGTTTTACTTATGTTTTGTAGCACCAAGAAATTATTCAAAACTAACAATAAAATAATAGTAATATAGATGAGTGTATTGACCTATCAAGTTGTGGTAAAAAGCAACAATGAGTTTGAGTAAAGGTCAGTTGAGGTGTCTTACTGGCTGGCTGGCTGGCTTGCTGGCTCATTGTTGAAGGCTGGTATTTTTTGCTATTTTTGATTGGCAGAATAAAAACTTTGATTTGTGTTTTAAGTTAAATAATAAATACACAAAAAATAAATGATAGGCTTTTATGTAAATTGTTTTTTAATATTCCTCCTCTTCCATATTTTTTTTTCAGAGTCGAGTTCTGAAGACACTGATAGTGGTGAGGAATCTGCCAGGAGTGGGTTTTAAAAATCTGCAAGACATCTTGGGCTGTAAGCAGAATACATGAACAAAGAATATATTTAAATGTTATATAAATATTTAAAATGAAATAAACAAAATGAAAAGAAATGATGGTTATGTTTAAAACCCTACAATAAAATGAAAGGGAAAAGAAAAAAATGCCTTTAATGTAAAAACATATATTATTTTATTCATTACCTTTACTTGGTATAGGTTTGTACAACACCAGTCTACATGAATTGGGGTGCACAGTGACTGTCAAACCCACCAAAGTAGTGAGGATATTTTCTCAATATAACAAGGCTATGACCATTATATCATGCAATGAGGATCAAATTCATTAAAGTTGTAATAATATTTACTCAGTATAGGTCAGTATAGGAAAATGACAACTAATGGGAAATGTAGTTAGGAAGACTGTGTTGCACCAATCTTCTAATTGTAAAAATCCTGGTTACTATGAAAATCAATATTTGAAATTTTTTTTAATCATTACCCCAAGCAAGACAACAAAATCACTAAGACACAAGGGGTTACTGAGTGTCAGGGAATATCAGAAAAATCACTATTAAGGAAAGAGAACGATAAAAGAACAAGAATTAAGAAGACAGAAGATAATGATTGACATTGCATTTAAATTTTTGAAGATCAAAGTTGACTTGGAAGCAAGAAACTGGAAGAGAGTTCCAGAAGTGTGATAGAAGAATCTGTTAACATAGAACTTACAGTCACAGCTAGTCAATTCAACCATAAAATGATGAGACCTTGCTGCCAATCTAGTACTGCACTTAAATTTATAGAGTCTAGGTATCATAGAGCAAAGTTCATCAGAACAATTACCATGAAAGTATTTATAGAAAAGTCACAGAGATTCTACTTTCTGGCAGTGGGAAACTGAAATGCCAGGTCAGGACTAATAATATTGCAGATTCTTCTTCAGATTTTATCAAACGTTTCTAAATATATAGCAGGTGCACCAGACCATATGTGGCAGCAATATTCAAAGGATGAATGGTAGACTTATAAATAGATTCTGGTAAGAAAAATTGTCTAGTATGACACAGTGAACCAACTTTCTGAGCAGGAGACCTAACATTGGATTCAATATAATCTTTCCAATTCATGTCAGCAGAAAACTTTAACCTGAGAGGTTAACATCAGTCATGCTGGTGAAAGGCAGAAAGGGGTCTCTCAGATGATTGATAGAGAGCAATTTTGTTGTAGAGGTATTAAAATTAACAAGCCATTCCTTGTCCCTATTAACAGTAGATTGTAGGTCATTTTTGAGATCAGCTGCCAACTTAACCTTATCAAACTGATCTGACTTGCTATTAAAACAGGAGTAAATAGTTGTGTCATCAGCATAGATACTGAGTTGAGAACTGACAACATCAGGCATTGATAAAAATTAGGAACAGCATAGGTCCAAGCATAGAGCCCTGGGGGACAGCTGCATTAATGCAAAAAGATCTAGAAGAGTGGCTGTTCAGGAGAACTTTTATTTTGCAGATTGATAAAGACCGATTCAGTTAAAAAATTTATCCAGAAATACCATAACCTTTCAACTTGTGAACAAGTATCCTGTCAAATGCTTATGAGATATCCTAAGCAAAAGCTTCACCATTCTAATCTAAAGCTTGATAGACTCTTTCAGTAATAATTGTTAATATATTCACAGTTGACCTAAAGAAGCAAAATCCATATTACTATCTGAAAGAAAACCCTGTGATGTAAGATGCTTGACCAGTTCATAGTTGATTAGGGCCTCTTGTACTTTGCCAAAATAGGCTGATAGAAGGATCCTATGGCTCAAATGAATTCTTAAAGACTGGAACTACAGAAGATGATTTCCAACAAGCCACAAAGCAAGAAGCAACCAGGCATTTATTTAGGCATAGAGTTTAGAGAGAAAAAAGCCAATTCAGAAGAACATTTCTTAAGGATTATTGCAGGGTCGCTATCCGATACATATGTTTTGTGGGGATCCATTGTAGAGATGATAGGAGAAACCACACATATGTGTATCACTCAACATGGACTCAGTTCTAAGAGGAAAGTCTGGCAAAGATACTCCAGGTGAATCAAAAGTAGAATCAGGAGAGAATTTACAAGCAAAATATTCTGCTTTATCAACAGATGTTAATACCTCAAACTCAGTGAAGAGAGAAGGACTGGAGGACATACTCTTATTTATCACACTATTACAGAGCCATCAGTAGTCATGAGAGTGAAGTTGTTAGAGTGTATATGGTACCTCACTCTATCAGCAAAGACACAAATAGGTATCTGGTGTATTCAGAACTGTCACACTGGTATATCTAGAAAAGTGGACTATAGTGGTTAAACCGGCTGGTGTGAACCATGGAGAAATTTGCGGTTTCATTTGGTATTTCTGAGAAGGTACAAAAACATCTGTACCAGTTTAATCTAAGAAGAAACCTCTATGGCACAATTCTCAATAGGAAGGTTAAGAACATCAATCCAAAGCATATCACAAAGAAAGTTATGAAATGCATCCCAGTCAATATGCTGGTAATGCAAAGAATTCTTGTGAATAGGAGATTCTTGTCTAACAGACAACCGAAATTTGAAATGTTTTTTTTTTCTACTTGCCCTTGGCTTACACTCATATCATCTTGAAACATTGGTTTTCATATGATCAACAAAGTTAAGCAATGTTGAACCTGGTCAGTACATATAGGTGACCACTTGGGAATACCAGGTGGTGTAAGCTTGAATCTGCAGCTAGTGTAATAGCTAATGGCTTGGAATTGGCAGTCAGAAAGCCGAGTTCCAATTTCAGCCAGTTTTGTTCTATTCGCTTACGCACAAATACCCTTGGGAAAGGTACGAATCCCCTGCCTCTTCCCCACCTGCATCTATGCTTTAATTAGTAAGACTTGTATCACAAAAATAATTATTATCTCCAAAAAAATAAAATTGCTTACAAAATACTTAGATTTCAGTATTAAATAACCTGTAGAGGTTGATATGCTGCTAAACAAAAACAACTAACATCTTAAAGATAAAGATGTTAAAAATGAAGCAATTTATAAATTCCAGTCGAGTTTTTTATATTCATTTATGCACAAATACCATTGGGAAAGGTATAAATCCATCTCTTCTTCCCTAGCCATGGGTTAATTAGTAGGACATGTATCAGTAAATCATTATCTCAAGAAAATTCTTATAATTAAAAAAAAAATTTCTGGCTTTAAATAACTTGCAAAAAGTTGACAATCTGTAAAACATAAATCAACCAATCAATCTACTTGCCCCAGTAGAAAAAATCACCATTATTAATTTATAAATTTCTGTTATGAAACAGTCCTTGTCTTTTATTAGCATTAAAATTGATTCAGGTGTGAATCATTTTTTTTCTTTAGAATTTCTGATATAAATATTTTATATGATGTAAAAAAATTTCTGATAATTTCAAAGTTTATAAAAAGAGAATTTTAATCTGTTTATTATATATTGAGTTCTTCGAGGATTTGCCTAATTATTATTATTATTATTATTATACATTGATTCATTCTAACCAGTGTTAAAAAGATAACTTAGCCAAAGACCATGCTAGGTGGACGTCATTCACCAGGAGCTCCAGCAGATTAATCTGGCACTGGAGCATGTTCTTAAGCTCTGACAAGACCAAAAGCTGTAGGTGCCAGGTGGTTCTCACGGGGTCAACAGCATCATGGCATGAGATTTAGCAACATCAGCAGCCATGTTAAAGAGAGCAAAGATAGCAAATCTGGTTTGAAGAAATCACTCTAAAATGTTCACATGGGTTTATGGTGGAGTGGTTACAACATTCGCTTTCTAACAATAACACACGGGTTCGAATCACCCCATGGTTGATTTATCAGGAAAGTGACTTCTTGGTGTTATTAGCCTGGGGAGGTGATTCCTGCATGTGGAAAATGCCTGTCAATTATTGTGTTAGCACAAAGTCACAAGTCATCATGAACAAGTGTTTGAGCATACTTATGCTTTCTCTCCAGAAACTGTAACTTAGGTTCACTCAGCATAGTTGCAGTATAAATTATAGGTAAGTTCTGTGGGTGTTGAATAAGCACAAATGTGCTTGAGCATGTGTTTAGCAAAAGAGATTGGCTAGCCATCTTAGCTAATGGGTGTCCTTGGAAAACGAGGGTAGTATTATAATTGTAATAAGACCTCATCTCAGAAAGTCTGATGGCAAGAAGGCTGAAGGATACAATGGCTGAAATTATATGTTAAAAAGAACAAAGATGAGGAAATTAGCTTAAATGAATGTCTAATAATAATAATACCATATCAGAAATTCAGTTGGAAAGAAGGCTGAAGGATACAGTGGCTGAAATTATATTCCAAAGAGAAACAATATGAGGAAACTGGTCTGAAGAAATTAACTTATAATAGTAACAAAAATATAGATGCTGTCTGAATTTTCTGGTTGATTTGCACTATTTACATTCAGAGCAGAGGAAAAAGAACATTTTGGTTGGTTGGTGGATTGTGTTTAGCAGCATATCAACACATCTATGGGTTATTTAATGCCAAAATCTAAATATTTTGTATGCAATTTTATTTTTGGAGATAATAATAATTTAGTGATACAAGTCTGACTAATTAACCCATAGCTGAGGGGGAAAAGACATGAATTCATAGCTTTCCAAAGTTTATTTGCGCATAAATGAATATAACAAACTCAAATGGAACTGGAACTTGACTTGCTGATTAACAATTCCAGGGCGTTATTCATTACACAAGCCATGAATCCAAGCTTACTGCACCTGTTATTTCCTAGCGGTCTAAGTACTGACCAAGCTTGATGTTGCTTAACTTTCATGATCGTACGAGAACCAGTGTTTCAACATGATGTGGTTGTAAGCCAGAATAAGAACAGTCTACCCCTGTAGATTAAATAAAAAGTACAGTTCAGAATTCACTGTAGGTTACCCAGATCGATATATATCTGATAAAGGTCGGAGGATGCAACAGCCAAAATGCAATATCATCAACAAAGATGAGGACAATAGTCTGAATCTAAATAGGATAAATAAAAATATAGTTTCTGCCCAGAATCAAGCATATACAGTGACCATATGATTGAAATAGACATTAATCCTTAAACAGTAAGAAAAGGCTGAATGAAAATACATGTAAAATAGTTAAAAATATTTTTAAAAATCCGTACTTTAAAGGGTATTTTTATGGTGATTTTCCCTTTAGTTATATACAAAAACTATAAAAATAATAATTAAACTCTTAGATTATATAAATAAAGAAAAAGGGAGATAAAGCAAATGTTAGGTTTGTAGGGATCTCCCCAAATTTGGAGATATAATTAATTTTCCAGAGCCAGACAACAAAGGGTTCTTTGTGGAAAATAGGGTAAACACTGGATCAACCCCTATGCCAGTTTTAAGTGAAAGTTAATATAAGCAGAACACTGAAGTGATGAAAAGAATTGCAGAGTGCAGACAATGAAAGACGATTACTCTGATAAATCCCATGTGACTTGCTGCAAAGGAGAACTCCCGACTTAAGCCTTGTCCCAGACATAGCTACAGTGAATAAAGTGTCATAATAGAATTCAAATTGGGAAGAGTTAATATTTCTGTACAAAGAATGATATAAACCACATAGAAATAGACCGTGAAGAAATTCCTGTCTTTTCTTTATTTTGCCTGCAAGAACATTTTTTATTCTTCCTTTGTGACATAGCTTCGCCATGATCGAACCAGCACTACAATTGCTGATGACAACTTGATCTTTGCCAGCTCAGTGATCAATCAACATAATGTGGAGTATAGAACAGAACAACCAACTCCAACAGCCAGTGGCAGCATTGACCAGGAATCGACCGGCGAGTAATGTACATTACTTTTTTTGTACATTTCAATTAACCACCCACCAATACATTTATAATACCCTTGCTTTTCTACTCTTCCCCCTTCTTCTTCTTCTTCTTCTTCTTCTTCCTTTTTCACATCCTTCTCGTCCATTTCTATTATGCCCAATGTTGTGGGTTTGTTTATTTATTTTTGAAAATGATAATATAGTGTTCATTTTTTTTTTTTTTAAATAACGCGTTAAGAGGTCATTTGATAAAAATCACCTGAGGATACTGTAAGGTTGAAACCAAATTAATGGATTCAACTCACCCCTGATTTTTAAAGTGTATATATATATATACATATATATATATATATATATATATATATATATATATATATATATATATATATATATATATATATCCCAGGATTTTTCAAACAGTTTATGGTGTCAGTTTGTAGGGGAGTTTGAAAAATCCTGCAAATTTTAAATTTAAAAAATCCTGCAAATTTTAAATTTTAAAATTTGTAGGTGAAAATGGTCATTAACTAATGGTATCTTAATTCCAATTGTAAAATGTATATATATATATATATATATATATATATATATATATATATGTATTCAACTAAATATATATATATATATAAATATAAAAGTGAACATAGAAGTCAACACTTAGAGGTGACAGTCTGTTTCATGCTAGATGTAATCGTCAGGCCTGACAATTGCATGAAACAGACTGTTGCCTCTAAGGGTTGACTTCTATGTTCACTTTTATATTTACACATGCTCTATCTCTGATATCGAGCACTTTATCTCATAAATATAGCACATTTTAAGACTATATTTCTCCATATATATATATATATATATATATATATATATATATATATATATTCAACTAAAGATATAGTAACAAAATGAATTAAAAAAGGAAGTAGAGTTTGAAAAATCCTGCAAATTTTAAATTTTAAAATTTGTAGGTGAAAATGGTCATTAACTAATGGTATCTTAATTCCAATTGTAAAATGTATATATATATATATATATATATATATATATATATTCGACTAAAGGTATAGTAACAAAATGAATTAAAAAAGGAAGTAGAGTTTGAAAAATCCTGCAAATTTTAAATTTTAAAATTTGTAGGTGAAAATGGTCATTAACTAATGGTATCTTAATTCCAATTGTAAAATGTATATATATATATATATATATATATTCGACTAAAGATATAGTAACAAAATGAATTAAAAAAGGAAGTAGAGTTTGAAAAATCCTGCAAATTTTAAATTTTAAAATTTGTAGGTGAAAATGGTCATTAACTAATGGTATCTTAATTCCAATTGTAAAATGTATATATATATATATATATATATATTCGACTAAAGATATAGTAACAAAATGAATTAAAAAAGGAAGTAGAGTTTTCAATTGAAATCAATCTAGTTCAACATGTTTCAACAAGTATTTGTTTTCATGCCTACATGTGACCATTAATTCATTTAGTAGCAATAAGGAAATATTTGATGAAAATAAAATTAAGTATATAAAAGCCTTATATAAAATCAATCAGAAAATAAATATAGAATACTTGGAAAAAAGAAAGGTGGTAAAAATAAAAAAGATAATGAAATGAGTTATGGTTTAACTTCTGTTACAGCTGCAATGTAAAAATTAATGTTTGTTAGAATTTTTCTCAAGTTAATAGATAAACATTTTAAAATTTCAGCAATATTAAAGGAGATTTTTAACAAAAATAACATAAGATTAGTTACAGCCGCATTAGAAATATCAAAAAATCTATATCCCACCATAACTCAGTTATATTAAGTAATTATATCACTAGCAAAAAGCACTACAACAAAACTAGAGTTATAAATAATAAATATAACTGCCAAAGCAATATGATCTGTTCCCTAAATGCCCAATGTATGATTTAAAAAATTGTATATGAAGCTAGTATACAATCTGATAAAAATATTAAATTTTACTTTGGTTCCATTGAAATTTTTTGAAAAATTTGTTTTAATAATCATAAGTTAACTTTAAATAATGGAAAATACAAAAACAACACTGCTTTCTCTAAATATTTACTAGCAATTAAAGAATGTTGGCAATAGACCCATAATTATATGGAGCAAGAACCAAATCTTACTCTGGGAAAGGCAAACAATGTAACCTATGCCTAGTAGAAAAGTTAACTATTTAAAAAAAATTAAATAACCCTAATTTATTAAACAAGAGAAATGAATTAATGGTCACATGTAGGCATTAAATACATGTTGAAACATGTTGAACCAGACTGATTTCAATTGAAGACTATACCTTCCTTTTTTAAATGGTTGTGTTACTTTATCTTTAATTATTTTATTTTTTTGTATGAGTGTATATTTGTTGCAGGTGATATGTTGGCCCAGATATTGAATGATAGAAAACAACAATCAAAACAAAGAATTGATTAAAAATTATATTGCCAAGTTTATTTTCATTAAAGGAAATACATCAGCAAAAATATCTCTGCATGCTCATGTATAGAGTGAGAAGAGCATTATTCTGAGAAGGGCAACTTTGTAGTTGCTGAAGAGCATTGTCCTGAAAAGAGCAGTTTTGCAGTCGCTGAAAAGTGTTGTCCTGAAAAGGACAGTTTATTACATATCGTTGTTGCTGGTGAGGATGGCTGGAGCTGGCTTCTTGCTGAAATTAGATGCTGTGGCTGATGAAGCGCTGGAGATGATGGCTGGCTGGTTAGGTGAAATTGCTGCTGATGGCTGGAGCTGTATGGGCAGCTGCTGGAACAAATACTACACTTTGATCCTAATCATTATTTATTGTATAAAAAATACAATTGTTGAAAGGGAAGTGAGGTGAGGTTGGTCATCACTGATTCATTACAATTTACTCAAACACCACGAGAATTTATTCATCACCATTCATCTGACATACACCACAATACCGCATACTCAAAGGGGGGGGGCCTACTAAAAAAACTTCATGATCCTATTTCTAGTCATATGGTATGTGGAAGGTGGCTTTAGGCCTTTTTATGTCCTGAATCAATCTTACAACACTGGTTAAGCTTTTTCTATTAGTTATTTTAAAAAAAATGTGGGAGTGCTGACAGGATACAACATCTTCACTAGCTTGAATTAGTTTATATTTACTTGTATATCTGTCTAGGTTTTGATTTTTAATACCTTCTCGTATCTAATAATCATATTAAACACATATTAGTTACAATATGTATATATTGGAAGCTATAATGTTTTGTGTATGTATATATATATGTACATTTTTTTCATGTGAATATTGTATCGAACATGTTGATGTGTATATAGATACAAACAAAATCTAATATTTTTTGTAAATGTGGTTGTTCATACATAACGATATATGTATATATCTATATAATTTACATATGTAGACATGCCATGATATTCGTGTGTACCTTTGTATTATTTTTATTATTACTTAGATGTGTATATCTATATTTAACTTATATTTCTACCTTTGTAGTTTGAAGTATATAAGTGTGTTGATGTGTGTTTTTACACTTACACTTTTTACACTCCTCACTTACAAGAAAATTTTATAAAAAATTTTAAAAAGTACATTGTCAATTTTGTTTGTTTACAGCCATATCACATCAAAACACCAGTTCTCATATGATCACTGAAGTTAAGCAGTATCAAGCTTGGACCGTACCTAGATGGATGACCACTTGGGAATACCAAGTAAGCTTGGATGTGTGGATGGTGTTAATCAGTGAGCTGAGTTCCACTTCCAGTCAGGTTCATTATATTCACTTATGCACAAATACCCTTGGGCAAGATATGAATCCACTTTTTCTCTCCCAGCTATTGGTTGATTAGTAGGAATTGTATCAGTAAAATCATTATCTCGAAAAATTTCTTACAATCTAAAAATATTTGCTGGTTTTAAATAACCTGAAAAAGATCAATAAGTTGTAAAAACAAATAAATCAATCAAAATAAGCTTGTTTAACAAAACATGTATTAAAGAGAGATTGTTGCCCAAATGCACAACTATATCTATCTATCTATCTATCTATCTCTCTCTCTCTCTCTCTCTCTCTCTCTCTATATATATATATATATATATATATATATATATATATAGAGAGAGAGAGAGAGAGAGAGATACATACATACAGATAGACATAGCATTATATATATGTGGATATTTATTAGATATTGATGTGTCTCTCATTCAATTTTATTTTTAGAAAATTTATTGTTGGACAGTTTTTCTCATTTTAAAAATCTGTTTTACTAATGTAGTCTTGGTTTCTAGATTGCTTTGCTCTTAAATGGTGACTACCAAGTTGTCATTACCACCATAATGAATTTAATTCTTACTCAGTGCCTCACCTTTTGACCTTGTGCTATATTAAGCTAAGCTTTGTAAAAAGTTAGGAAGGAAACCCCTAGCAATACAGGAAAGAATGATAATAACTACTGGACTTGAGAAACTGTGAAAAATTGTTTTAAAAGAAAGATTTTATAAATTTCAACCAACAGTAGCATTGGCTGCTTGGTCAATGGATAGTGAATGTTTCCTTATAAGAAAACAGCTAATATTACCATTAGTAATAAGCTTTTTTTATACTAAAAAAAAACAGTACATTATTTAAGCTTACTGTATAAAATTACAAAGAAGTTTAAACAAATGATATGCTTTGTTGTTTTTCACACTAGAATGATTGTACCTTTCCCCTTTTGATACAATAGATTCCATGATGCATTCAATTACAAAGATTGCTTCAAAAGTAATGTCATCTCTTTAATTATTCAAGTCCATTAAGTCAGAGGCAGATGTTGGAGGTATAGCAGTAGAGATTGGACCTCTCCACAAATAACCCATAATTATTTTACCTTGCAGCTGAGTGGCAATCTGATAAAATAGGGTCTGACATAAAAGTGTGTACAAAGAAGATGTGTATCATTGAATTTCTATATGTTTTCACCCATTAATGCTTACTGAGGGATATGTGGATAGTGTAATGGTGAATTCAACATGGAAAAATTGAATTTGGCTTCTTTCTTTCACTTTGCACAAATGCACTTGCAAAAGGCATGAACCCATCTTTCTCCAGTTATGGTTTAAATAGCAGGACAGACTGGGATCTCTTGTTTTGAGTCTAGGATAAGGCAAACTCTGATTTCAAAAATAGCTTGAAGACGGATGGGTTCCAGCAGGTTATCTTGCCCTAGACACACCACTACTGTTATGGCTGCAGTACATGTGATACCCCTACAACTCTAATGGGCTATGGGATTTGTAACTCATGATGCTTATTGAATATATTCATGGATACTAGACAATGGACGTGAGCACAGTTAGGCAATGGGTAATATGCTTCACCATGGTAATGACTATGGGAAAAGAATAATGTGTTGTAATTGGAAATGGTCTTTATCTAATAGTATTAATATATATGCTTCCAATACTTGTAGTTTCCATGGAAATAAATAGAATGCATAATTTTTGGATTATTGCATTTATTTAAGGTATTTGAAATTCTTCTTTTTCTACCCAGAAAGAAAGTCCCTGTATGCTCATCTGAAGTAATTTCATTTGTTATTGACATTAACTACTCCCCGATTTCAGCAAAGAATCAAAAGAAAAATTATTTTTGTGTATTTATGAGTAAGCATTTAATGTTACTGAAATATGTAGCTTGGGTATCATAGAAAAAGATTTGGACAAACCACGCAGTTAGAATAGCAAGAAAAAACTTTCTTAAACATAAGACAGCTGTAATTTTCAAGAGAAAAATGAAAGCAATTTAGCCTGCCAGATACCTCAACTTCATATATAAAACATGTGGGAATCTTTTCTGAGCCATTTTCTGTAGTGGCTAAATGGGTCTCTGCATCTGAATTTTCAAGATAAGTAATTGTCATTATCATATGCTGATTTGCTGATGTTTATGGCCTTGTTGGGATAAGTTTATTTCCTCTTCCCTGATTAGCATGCAATGCACTTGGCTGGTTATGTGACTCTTAACAGCCAATCAACAGAGCCCCATCATTATAGAGAAACAAAGTTCTGTTAGACACCAGAGAGAAAAGATGCATTCTTGACTTATGGTTAGATACTACTTTAGCAAAATTTTCAAGGTTAGAGAAAAGGTATGTATACACATTTCTATGCATTATTTTGTTGTTAGTAAGGGTTCTTGATTTCTAGGCCAGTTGACATTAATCTTACAGGGATGTCACCTCAAACACATGTACCTACTAAAAATAACATCATCCAGTTCACACTTCTCCCCAGTCTTTTGAACAGGTGTTTATCCTTTGTTAAGAATTGGGTTTTCAGTTCCTTCTAAAGTCTTTTCATTTTCTTTCACCCCAAGTCGCCCATTGCATCTTAGTGGCAGCTTGCTTGAAAAATTCCAGAATTTTCTTTTCTCCTCACATTTCATTTCGGATAAATCTTAAATAAAAGCAAACATGTTTAAACCTATAAACATTTCCTATTTGTTCCTTATCTTATCAGTCTGTTGATTTCTAATCCATATTTGATCCCAATTCCTACATATATATATATATATATATATATATATATATATACACACATTTCATTAAAAACGACTGACAAGGTGCTTTTATTTAGTTTTTTATATAATTTCTCATGCGATCTAATAAAGTTTTTCTTTTCAGAGGATAAATTATATAAAAACTGTCCGAATGTTCTTTTTATCTGAGCGCTTTCGGCTATACATTTAGCTATTTTCAAGGATTATATTTCAACTGTTAGAATTAGAAATAGAAATAGTTTGTTATATGTATGTTTTATAAAGTGATAAATACACAAATATATATATATATATTTCTCAATCTCTGACAAAGCATGAATAAAAGTGAAACATGTTAAATTGAGATTTGTTTTCTACTTTGTTCTTTATTTCATCTTATTTTCTTGTTGGATTCCTACCCATATCTGACCTACATTTGATCTTCAACACCTACTTGCAGCAGTCTGTTTCATGCTTGAATGCAATCTTCATGCTAGGAGATTGCATTCGAGCATGAAACAGACTGTCGCCACTCCATATTGATCTCAATATGCACTCTTATATTTATACATACTTTTGGCCATAGATATAGCATACCTTACAACTATATTTTTATCATACACACACACACACACATTTATATATATATATATATATATATATATATATATATATATATATATATATATATATATATATATAATGAATATTTAGGTTTTCATTTATTGTAATAAATTCATAGAATTAGCACTTTATGTCTTAAAAAATTTTAAGTTTGAAAATTTTGTTAGTGTATATAATAAGGGTTTATAAAACATATATTCTGTAATAATTGCGGTAATTATTCTTATCTGGATACAAGAAAAACAAGATATCACAAAACTCTGAGTTGATCTTCAATAACTTATCGTAATCTTTTAATATTTTTGATAAAATTATATACATATATATTTGAATAAGGTGTATTTTGGAAGTGAGAATTCTTTCAAACATGTTTAGCTGAATAATATTGACAAGTTCTGTCTATCCAAATTTTTATTAACTTTTTCAAGCCCAGTCTTTGAAAGTACTTGGCAAAAAATAAAATAAAATCTAAATATCAACTTTGGTAAATTTACTGATTATATAAACAACTTATTCAGAAATTTGAAAAAGTTAATAAAAAATTTAGTATACAGAACTTGTCAATATTATTCAACCAAAAATGCTTAAAAAAATAAAAATACACACACACATATATATATTTCATTTCTGCCATCATCGAATGACTTTAGACAATAAAAAATACATAAACAGCTCTGCTCTCTCAAAACATTTCTGGCAATTAAAGAATGATGGTAATACACACCCATTATTAAGTGGGATATTGTAGCAAGAGCCAAATCTTACAATGGAAAAGGCAATAGATGATATTCATTCTTGTTGAAAACTTAGTTATCTTAAAACACTTAAATAACTCTAGCTTATTAAACAAGAGAATGAATTGATGGTTACATGTAGGCATTAAAATAAATATCTGCTCAAATACATTAATCCAGATTAATTTTTAATGTAAATTATGGTTTCTTTAAAAAAACAAAGCAGTAATCTCCCTTTATGCTTAATATAAAAAATTAATATTCACAACTCTAACAATTTAAAAAACTTTATATATATATATATATATATATATATATATATATATATATATATGAAAAATGTCTCATAGTTAACCTGTAGAAAAAGACAATATTTATTAATGTAAAAGACAATAGGAAAACTATAATATTAGCCAATGTGTTTTGTCCAATGTGGACTTTCTCAAGGCAAAAACGAAATGAATTTATTAAAACAAAGTAACTATTAATAACAAAAGACATTTTGTCTTTTACATTTATAAATATATATATATATATATATATATATATATATATATATATATATATATATATATAAATCCTGTCTGTTTTTAAAATGAAAAAACTGCCATCCTAGTATAATATATAACTGCAGCAACATTGCGATAACCAGATATTTTTTATTAAAATTAAAACTAAAAATTTAAATTACATATTGGTCAGTCTATACTCAACGCCTGAAGATTGTGCTGAGCATGAAATTCCAAGTTGTGCTACTGAAAGTTTCATGTAAATCTGCATTCATCAGGCCACAAATTCCATCACTCTAACCATCATCCAATCTCTAAAGAGAACAGATTATACAGATAGTTCTCCTCAGTTAGCCATTCATTAATCTGGAGGTAAGTAACACAAATTATTTACTTATTTACCTAGTATTTTTATTCATTATTTTATATGTTATTATTATTTGCTTATTTATAAGTTAACATTTCTATAATATCTTCATTTTCCTTGTCAAAGAGTCTGTTTTTTATATGTTTTTATTATTATAAATGCCATATTTAGTGGACACATGTTTGAGTAGACAATCAAATTTTTTGTTGCTGTTATAACAGCATTTGTTTGCAAAAGAAAGGAAGAAATAAAAATTTCAACACTGTATTGGTCAAAAGTCAGAATATGTATATAGTTGTGAGAAAGGTGGCAAAAATTGTTTGTATGTGCTTTCCTAGTTGCTGCTGGTAAAAAAAACAATTAGGTATGAGGGTGTAGCTGGTAGTGTCAGGAGTAGACCAATTTCTTGGGTTGGTTGACTGAGTTCACAGTTGGGATCAAGATTCTGGTTGAATGTGGTATCAACATAATGGGGTCACAGTGATGACAACACAGGAGGCCTGGAGCTGGATAATGAAGATGTTTAGATGTTAGAAATCATGGTGGTGACATTGGGACCCTGGTGGTGTTGGATCAGGCTCATCAGCTGCATTCCATGTGTGAAGGGTTGAGTGAAATATGAAGCATGGGCAAAGTCACAGTTGTGATGAGAGAAGCGATCATGGTGGTAAAAGCAGCAGTGTACCTGAGTGTCTGTAGGTGATCTTTTGGCCCACAACTGTGTTGGTCGTTTACAATGGACATAAAAGTGCATAAGTGCATATTATGAGCATATGTAGGATAGATAACAGCTGACCCTCGACTTGAAGGTTAAAATTGTAGTGATCAGGTAAGCAGCTTGTTGGGACTCTCTGTGACAAAATAGGAGTTCTTAAAAATGTGGAATGCTTTATGAATTCATGTACCATTCTTGCAAAGGGTCATGCTAATCTTCTTTATATAAATGTTGAATTGATCTATTGAATATCCTTTTTTATCATTTGTTTTCAGTTAACCTGGTATACACTAAATATATACACACATATTATTATTATTATTATTATTATTATTATTATTATTATTATCATCATCATCATCATCATCATCATCATCATGATCATGATCATTATTATTATTATTATTATTATTATTATTATTATTATCATCATAGTAATTGTCTATATTTTTGGGATGAGGGGTTTTCACTATGGATTTCGTTAATCGGACTGACTTCCTCATCTTGGTTGCTTTCCTCACAACGTTTCGGCCGTCTGATCCTCCGGCCTTCTTCAGGTGCATCTCGAACTCGGGAACCGTCGGTCTGGAATTTCGAACCCAACCCTTTATTGTCCCAGTGACACATGGCCGAGGCGACTAGGACGTTGGAACAGTGATTGCAAGTTCTCCCGATGTTCTGAGTTCAATCCCGAGCAAAGGCAGTGGCAGCGACAAACAAGAGCGGTGTCAACGATAATAGAAGCAACAGCAGCAGCAACGATGGCGTCAAGCAGTAGTAGCAGCAGCGATGGCCTTAATGGAACGAGAACATGGTACCCCCGTAACAATAAAGGGTTGGGTTCGAAATTCCAGACCGACGGTTCCCGAGTTCGAGATGCACCTGAAGAAGGCCGGAGGATCAGACAGCCGAAACGTTGTGAGGAAAGCAACCAAGATGAGGAAGTCAGTCCGATTAACGAAATCCATATTATCATCATCATTATTATTGTAGGTGATGTGTGGCCAAGTAGTTACAATATTAATTTTGAATTTCACCAAGGCTGATTTCTCAAGGAGGTGACTTCTTGCTAGTATTGACCTGGGGAGAAGATCCCAGCATATGCTACATTTGGGAAGTGCCTGAAAACCATATCAAAAGTTGATCCAGGTCTTGGTGAAAATTAGGTACAGAAAGGTTTTTGGAAGCCATTGATGGTTTTCATTGTGACCAATGTTTTGAGTGTATTTGTCTTGTTCAAATTGTTGCATGAATCCAAATATCTGAAATAGAATTATTTAAAACTATTTTTAATTATATTTATTATTTTAATTAGAATCTTTGTTCTTCATTCAAAATAGTTTTGTTTCATTATGGGCATTTTATTTTTTATAGAAATTGCCACTTTTATAATTTTATGACTTTCCCACAACTGTAATGTCACTTCCCAGTGTTTTTCTATAAATGTTTTCATGGTAATTGTTCTAATGAGCTTTCCTCTTTGGTACCTTGACTTTATAAATTTAAGCTCAGTACTAGATTGGCAGCTAGGTCTCATCATTTTACAGTTGAAATGGCTAGAAGTAACTGTAAGTTCTATGCTAAGTTTCTTTTCTCTCACTAGTCACTCATGAAACTTTTCCCCTTCTTCTTGCTCTCCTGTCAGTTACAATCAGCAAAAATTTAAATGCAACATCAATCTCCATCTTTTGTCTGCCTGAATCCTGTTCTTTTGTTTTTGTTCTGCTCACTTACATTTTCTCATCTTCTTTCATTTCTTCTATCGCACTTCTCACTTGTGGAACTCTTTTCCAGTTTCTTGCTTCCCAGTAAACTTTGATCTTCAAAAATTTTTAATTTTGTCTTCTTAATTCCAGTTCAATTACTGTTCTCTCTCCTTAAATATATTTTCCTGGCAATCTTTAACCTTTGTGCACTCCCAAAAAATGATGTGTCAAAAAGACGGTTTTTCCTTGACACCGATATTATTTTCACTTCCTTCTCTTCTTGGCAATGTTTATAGCAGAAATACCAGACTATATGTGGCAGCAATATTCAAAGAATGGATGAAATGTTGACTTATAAATATGCAAGATAGATTCTGGTGAGAAAAATTGTCTAGCACAAAACAATGAACCAACTTTCCTAGCAATAGACCTAGCAATTGATTCAATATAATCTTCCCACTTCATGTCAGCAGAGAGTGTTAACATGAGAAGGCACAATGAGTCACTCACCTGGAGGTTAACATCAGCCAGGTTGATGGAAACAAAAAGGGGTCTTTCAGATAATTAATAGAAAGCAAGTCATTCTTTTCCCTAGTTAACAGCAGATTGTAGGTCATTTTTTTAGATCAGTTTTAATTTGTTGAACCTATGGAAGTTACCGTTAAAACAAGAGTAAATAGTTGTGTCATTAGCATAGATATTGAGTTGAGAGCTGTATCTGTATCAGGAAGGTCATTGATGAAAATTAGGAACAATGCTGATCCATGGACAGAGCTCTGGGAGGCAGAAAAATATTTTTAGATTGGAAGACTTTTTTTGAGATAATAATGATTTAGTGATACAAGTCTTACTAATTAACCTGTAGCTGGGTGGAGAAGATGTGGATTCATACCTTTCCCAAGAGTATTTGTGCATTAATGAATATAATGAACCCAATGGGAATTGGAACTTGGCTCTCTGATTAACAATTCTAAGCCATTATCCGCTACACCATCAGAACATCAAAGCTGATATTCCTAAACAGCCACCCATCCAGGTACTGACCAGGCTAAAGGTTGCTTAATTTTGGTGATTGTACAGGAACCAGCATTTCAACATGATGTGACTGTAAACATTTAGTATATGCCACCAGTTTACTGAATTATTTACATATAGTACATATAGTAAGTATTTATCTCACAATTACACCATATTGATTTATTTTGTTTGATATTTACAATAGTAAATATAAGGAAAAATTTTAAGAAATACAATTACATAAAATGATAGAAGATATATTTAAAACAAAATGGGGCAAAATATCATTTAATACTCTACACATAACAGAATTAAATAGAGCTAAATACTTTGTGGTGTAACTTTTGCTTGCAATGACAGCCTTCAATCACACTCTATAAGTAGCTGTTAGATTCAAGCACTTTAAGTCGTATTTTTGGACCACTGTTTATGGCAATCTTGTTTAGTCTGTCCAGATTACTAGGCTGGTTGGCATGGACACAAATTTTAAATTGGGTTCAAGTCAGAGGACTGACTGGGCCACTTCAATAGGTGTATTTTCTTATTTTCAAAACAATGTTCAGTTGCATTCATGGTATACTTAGAATCATTGTCCTTCTGAAACATCCAACTGCATTTAAATTAACTTCAACAAACTTGGATCTTTGTGCCCACAAAACATGAAGTGTCAAAAGGATGTTTTTCCATTGACACTGCTATTAATTTCCTTTAAATTGTTTTTGAAAACATGTAGTAGTATAACACGTCATTT
Organism: Acanthosepion esculentum; assembly: GCA_964036315.1. Lineage (NCBI taxonomy): Eukaryota > Metazoa > Mollusca > Cephalopoda > Sepiida > Sepiidae > Acanthosepion > Acanthosepion esculentum. Next base: position 22,069,171 of record OZ038512.1, on the reverse strand, counting down.
ATATGGCAACACACTTGTACCTATGTATAGTTCGTGTCACGCTTGATATCACAGATACTGAGAGGGAAACAGAAAGAGAGATGGACATAGAGAGTAAAACAGAAAGAGAGGGAGGAATGTAGAGAGACAAAAAAGGAGTGTGACACAGAAAGGGATTTCAGTGAGAGTCATCTTAGATAAATGTAGTTGTTTGTGGTATGGGGTTAAATTAGAGTAACAATTTTTAAAAAATATTTTATAAGTACAATGTACTAGCAAAATTAACCAAGTATATAATCATGTTTGTAGTGAGGGGTTAAATTATGTTTTGTGACCTAACAACCTATTGTAAACATTTCAGTATTTTTAAGAGAGACTATATCACTTTTCTTATAACTATTTGGGAATGGTCATGGGTTGAAAAGTACAGAGAGCCACATTAAAAACATTTTCATTAAGAATCCATCTTGCACATTTATAAATCTACCTTTGTATTGAATTCTACGGCCATATCTGTTCAGGTGCTCCTGTTGTGTTTCTTGAGATTCTTGACAAAATTCAAAGAATGGTCTGTAATATAATCGATCCTTACCTGGCATCTCGACACCAGTCACTGTTTCTCTGGCCAGACATGTCTTCGCTCTGTTGTTTCTACAAATATTTTCTCTTTTCTTTTTATTCTTTCTGTTTCATTTCTTCCTTTCTTTGCTTCTTTTCTTTCATTATTTTCTTTTGTCTTTCAGTATCTTCTTTTGTCTTTCAGTATCTTCTTTTGTCTTTCAGTATCTTCTAGTATATCTTTCTTTCTTTGACAAAGAATGGCTTGGTAATTTTGCAGTAGGAGAATAGAATTTCTACTGTGATGCGTTTTGAGAAGAGCATAACAGTAGCTGGGCTACATGACAGTAATTCAGTGTTATATAATAAGATTTGTAGAACGACATCAGAAAAGTCACTGAAAGAGAAAGAAAGAAAAAAGAATGAAAAAAGAAATTTCCGGATTTGAGAGAAAGAGAAAGAGAGGGATGATAAGGTAGAAAGTCAATGAAAGGGACACTGAAAAAGAAATAAAGAAAGAAAGAAAGAAAGAAAGAGAGAGAGAGACAAAAGTATAGAGAGCAATATTAAAAAATTATTAGTAAATCTGTGTAATTTACATAAGTCCTACTAATTATTAGTAACTAATAATACATGAAAACATGCACACATATGCAGTGGGAAAAAATTAAGTATTTAATACACGGCATAAAAAATTAGTATATTGTATTATTTACATAAGCATTTACCTTAAAAAATTAAAATATAAATTCATATTTTCATTTTTTTTCTCTATTATCTTATGTAAAAATTTTGTTTCTTTTTTTCTCTCACTCTCCTACCAACTCCTTGTGCCAGACACAAAATTTAGTTGGCAGAAGAAACGATAGCTGCCGTTAGTAAGCGCGAGTTACCGATACAAGACAAACCACTGCGTAAAATTTTAAAAACAGGAAAAAACATTTATTTTACAATTATTTTACAATAATCACAAAGGTACAGACAACAACAAAAAAGGGTGCACAAAAATTTCCTTCTGCACGCCTAACACGGCAGGATAACAATATTTTCCTGGGGTTTCTAAAAAGGAAATACCCACAGAAACAAGCTATGCAATTAATTGTTTAGTCCAACTCTGTTTTTTTTTTTAATTTTAGACTCTTTAAAAAAAAAAAAAAAAAAAACTTTATCCCTTTCTTTTTGTATTTTGTAAAGGGTCTAAAACTTTATCCTTTTTTGTATTTTTGTAAAGGGTCTAAAAACTTTATCCCTTTTTTGTATTTTTGTAAAGGATTTAAAACTTTATCCATTTATATTTTTAAAGGGTCTAAAGTTGTAAAATAATTGTAAAATAAATGTTTTTTCCTGTTTTTAAAATTTTACGCAGTGGTTTGTCTTGTATCGTTAACTCGCGCTTAGTAACGGCAGCTATCGTTTCTTCTGCCAACTAAATTTTGTGTCTGGCACAAGGAGTTGGTAGGAGAGTGAGAGAAAAAAAGAAACAAAATTTTTACACTTATTCTAAAATTAACAAAATTTTCAATATTTGTATTTGTTTTGTACTTGCTAGTATTTTTGTTTACATAATATTTTATTATATATTTAAAAACAAAAAAACATTAATTTTTTGGAGCTCCTAAAACATGTAATGTTTTTAATGTTTATATATGTACATTATATATGTTCCAAAGGCTGTCATAGCTGAGGGTGATAATGGGGACAAGCTCCCACTGTTGATACAATGCTTCCTTGTCATGGGTCTCAAATAGCCTCTGACAACTAAGTCTAGCTCCAAGCCAGAGAATGGACAAAGGCAAAAAACTAGCATCTCATAACCAACTGATTCAGGTAGATGGAACTTGACAGCCCAGGAAAGCACTCCATCTAGGGGAAGGAAAACCCTGATTTTAAACTTCTACTTGTGGTCATATCCAAACACAGAAAGGCTATTAAATCCAGACAGAAAACCTAGAATGGAGCTTTGAAGGCATTTGGCTGACAACATTGACAATTTCCCAGCAACTCCTGCAGCCAAACCATCCCCAAATTTAATGCCCTGTATTCCATTGGATCTTGATGGTATGGCCAACAGGGGTGGCCATGCAGTTTGGGCAGCTCACGGCCTCCAGAAACCACTGCTCAGGCCTGTGTCCTAGAGAAGTCACTCCAGTTTCACAACTGAAGGACTGAATTTTGACCAAACAGGGTGCTACCTTTATCTCATGAGATTCATGGATGCCTACTAACTCAAAAGTTTTTACAACATATTGGCTTCATTTGTAGATATGAGCAAAAATTTAAAGAAACATAATTATATAAGATTATAGAAGATTTAAAACAAAATAGAGTAAAAAAGTATTCAATACTTCAAAGCTGAATCAAACAAAGCCTAATATTCTGTGGAACAGCCTTTGTTCACAATGACAGTGTCCAATGTCTTCCTGTAAGTAGCCATTAGCTTCACACACTCATTTGCTGGTATTTTAGGACCATTCTTCATAGTAGATCTTCATTAGTTCATTCAAATTAATGGACTGGTGAATACAGGCACAAATTTTAAGCCCAGTTCAGTTCAAGAGAATTTTTTTACAGTAGTTTACCCAATACAAGACACAAGAGCCACTCAATGTAGAGGGTTACTGAATGAGGTGAGTGATATGAAAGTAAGAGGAGGAAGTAATGATTACAACAACTGACCCTAGACATGAAATGGTATAGATTGTAGTATTCAAGGAAGCATCCACATGGGAGTTTGTTCCACAAAGTAAGCAATTCTTAACAAAGGAATATGTAAGGAATGAGGGGGCATACAGCCATATCATGTTGAATCATTGGTTCCCATATGATCACTGAAGTTAAGCAATGTTGAACCTGGACAGCACTTAGATGGGTGACTGTTTGGGAATACCAGGTGCTGTAAGCGTGGATGTGCACGTAGTGTAATAATGGCTTGGAATTGTTAATTGGAGAGCCGAGTTCCAATTCTAGTTGTTTTCATTATATTCACTTACATGCAAATATCCTTGGGAAAGGTATGAATCCACCTCTTCTCCCCCAACTATGGGTTAATTAGTAAGATTTGTATCATCAAAACATTATTCAATCTAAAAATATTTTCTGGCTTTAAATAACCTGCAAAAGATTGATAATCTGTAGAAGATAAATTGTAACAGGGTCAAATGTTGGGTATGTTAATGTATAGCTACCCCATTGTTATATGTATTGTAATTGTAAGAGGATTCTTTTTCTTTTTTCTTTTTTTACCGATAATGAAATGAATAAAAACATACAACAATAACAACAATAAGACTTGAGGCACATGTTGACATTAATAACAAGAATGTGTATTTTTCTTTGTTGTGATGTGAATTACAGATATCGTTATGGTGTGTGTCAAAAATGGTCTCAGTGTTACTGTCTCTTTTGATTTTCTGGAGTGATGGTGATACGTATCTGTTGTGTTCCTTTTTACTATTGCTGCTGCTACTTGCTACTCTACTCTACTCTATTGACCCTACTGACCCTAGTGTCCTGACTGCCCTCACTTGTGGTGGAAGAGTCGTTTTTATAAGTCCAGATTTTAGAATGTTGAAATACATTTCTCATCTTACATCACTGGTGGCAAGATTGATTTAAGATGATGAAATTTTTTATCTTTATTTAATAATATCCTTATTTTCTATCATTGCTGATGGCAAGGTTATTTTTAGAATGATGAAATATCACCATCATTCTGGATCATAACAGAATCAATCAAACAAATAAGGAATGAGCGTGATTCAAACCTGTGGATATACAAAGGTGGGTTTTGGCTGTAAATGTCTGAGCTAATGAAGCTCATCTGAACATTTTCTATAGCAGTAGTGATAGAGCAGCGATAGACTGGATCACTTAAATAGATAGATTTCATTTACAAAATACTGTTTGAATGAGTTCATATGTTTAGAATTGTTGTCCTACTGAAATACTCAATAGTGCTTCATTCTTAAAGTTTGACTTCTGTATAAGATTTCTTTTTTAATGTATTAGTGTTTGGAAAATTATGTTCAATTCTAGAATCAACTTTTATACCTGAATTATTGTATTTAAACAGTGTTTAAACCAGTCCAAATAGGAGCCCCGAACATCTATACATTTCTGTTGTTGAGTTACAAGTTTATTTAAGCCTTTGCAATAAAACCGTAATGGTTTGGATGCCAAGAAATCTTTGAATGCACTTTCTGCATCTTCTTTGCAACAAAATGTCTTTTGGATTAAAAACTTGTCAAGATGCTTGAAAATGTGGTAATTATGGGCAAGAGATCAAAGGAATATGGTGGATGTGGTAAAGTGTTGTATCCCAAATCAGTGAGCATCTGCAGTGTCATCCTAGCAACATGTGGGTGAATGTTGTCATGAAGCAGAATTGGACCTTGTCGATTAATCAATGATGGTTGAATTTTGCTTAACTGAATGTGTATTTCATCCAGTTGCTGGTTGTAAACTTCAGCAGTGATGCTCTGGTTAGATTCCAAAAAGCTGTAATGGATAATGCCAAAGGCAGACCACCAGATAGTTACCATAATCTTCAGTTAGTGCAATTTTGGTTTTGGAAAGTGCTTGGGTCCTTCATCATGATCAAGCCATTGAGCTGCTCATTTACAATTGACATAAAGCATCCATTTCTGATCACAAGTCACTATTCAATCAAGAAATGAATCATTCAAATTTTGCAGATGCAGCATTGGACACAATTCAAAATGTCAAAGTCTTTGACTTTCTCTAAATTCATATGGAACCTATTTATCAAGATTCTTCTTACTAATTTGCTTGAGATGGTTCGATATTGTTGAAAAGCTGGCACCCATTATCTGAAATATTCCTCTGACACTTTGATGTAGGTTTTGTTCAACTAGTGTTCTCAGATGTTGATTGTCAATTGCAGATGGACATCCTCTACCACCTTGATCTTCAAGACTCATGTCCCCACTATGTAGCTTCACAAACCAGCACTGTATTTTCTGATCACAAGAGGATCCTTCATCCCATGCTCTGTTAATGTTGGCAGCAGTTTGAAAAGCATTATGACAAAGCTTGGATCCATGTAAGATCCATGTAAGAAAAAAAAAAAAGTAAATGCATCTTTTTTCCTGTTTTAAGTTAAATTCTGAAAGAGCTTTATATAAACTTAACAAAAAGGACACTTTGACCTTTAGGAATTGTGCAACTTTTATAATAATATATTGGAATACAATTAAAATGTTTGTTCTAAAATTGAACATTATTTTCCAAACAATCTAATATTAGATGATACAATCTTATATAACTTGATAGATATTAGCTATTCATGGATAATATGAAGGGTAACAGAATGAGAAAATGGAAAAATTCCTAAGTAATGTGTTTTGGTATGGGAAAGAAAATCCTTCAGACTAATAATGGTTTTATTGATAAAGTTAGTCTTATAGATATAGAGGAAAGGTTGTGCGAGAGAAATATAACAAATGTTGGCCATAGTTTTATGTAAAAAAACATTAAAGATGCAGGAACACTCAGCTTTAAATTTGAAGTGCCTGAAAATCATGCCATAGGTTGACCCCAGATTTATGAGTGGAATTGGGTAGATGAAATTGATCTAAAGTCATTGATGTTTGTGTTAGCTCCAAGTCACGAGTCATCATGACAGAGGGTTTCAATGTTCTAGCCTTGTTGAAACTGGTGATCACACCAGATTGTGCATTCCTAGAAGCTATAACTAAGATCCACTCAGCATAGTTACAGTATAAACCACAATTTAACTCTGTGGGAGTTGAACAAGCAAAATGTGTCTGAGCAGGTGCCTGTAACTGGGACTAACGGACAGGCACACCAGAAAACAAATGACCAGACATACTATACTCTATATATAAGCACTGCTTTTGAAGAAATCACATATGAAGTCATGTCTAAAGCTTGCTAAGGAGCATTTATATAAGCCATGTAGTTGGGCACCTTGAGATGGTGCAATGGTTAGCAAGCTTGTCTCATTAGAACAATTATGACTGAGTAGTGAGTTCAATCCTCACTGGGTGCCCCCTACTTTTGGCCTTGTGCTACATCTAAGCTATGCTTGGAAAATCAATATAAGCCATGTAGTTCCTTGGATAAGACCAAGATAAATATTTGGCCTCAGTTTTGGATGAAGAAGATTGAAGATTTCAAGCCAAAGAACACCACCTGCAAAGTATCAAGGCATCAATGTAATAATATGCAGCTTGTTGCAGTAGGTGCATGTTGAAATCACATTGTGGTTGATAAACTGTTGCAAGCACTACATCTTGTTAAACTAAAAGCAGTGACAACAATTCTTTGCACAAGTAAATGATGAGTGTAAGAAAATTTATTTTTTTAATCTGTAGTATCATGTGCAAATGAGATAGGACAAGCATAAAAGGAAAGCAACTAATGAACAAGACAGCATTACTCAGTGAACCTGTTTGCTTAACGTAACATGGAGAATTCTGCTAAGACTGCTACTACAGAGAGATATACTCAACATAACAATGGCGTCGTCGATAGGATCCTTAAATGTACTGAAAGAATATGTGGAAACATGGATAAGAACTTTTGTGGCATTTGAAAGAGTAAAAAATTTACGAGACACCAAAAATGAAAGAGGAGAGAATGAGATAACAGATTTATTTCTTGCTACTGCTGAGTGCAAAGCAGTAAAGAAATTTTCAACAATGTGTTACCTGAGTGAATTAGAAGAAATGACATTTGAAGAAATTGTCAAAGTTATAGAAAAGAACATAAGACAAAAGTAAAGTAGAAACAAAGTAAGACCCAATATTAAGCAGAATAATAGAGAGAATAAAAAATAATGTATGGAGCAATCGTTTGATGGCAGAGCAACCCTTTAAAGAAATGAAGCACAAATTGACTATAGAAAATGGCATAATATGCAATGGGGATATAATTGTAGCTCCACAAATACTGAGAAGGGACATATTACAAGGAGTACATGATGACATGCATTGTGACATAATAGTAATGCAAAAAAGACAAGCTTGGTGGCCAGGATATTCAAAAGATGTGGAGGAATACATTAAGAGATGCCTAAAATGTGCAGAAATAAAAACTTTCAAGCAAAGAAAAATTCACTCATGGCCCATGGATTAGGGTCCACATAGATTATGTGCATATCAAAGATAGGGAATTGTTCTTAGTATTAGTGGACTCGTATTCAGGATGGCCAGAGGTTGTCAGAGTAAAAGACAGAAATGCCACCACAATAAAGAAAGTACTAAGAACTATATTCTCAAGGAATAGAGCACCCCAGATATTAGTCACCGACAATGCACCTGAATTTTGTGATGAGAACTTATGTGCATAGTTAAAACAGATTGGATGCATCCCATACAAGATGCCACCGTATCATCTACAATCTAATGGCATTGCGGAAAGAATGGTCCAAACAGTGAAAATGGAGTTAAAAGCATTTTCACCACTTAATGAAGACATAGAAGCATATTTAATGAAAATGCTCCTCAGTTACAGATCCATTCCACATGTGGGATGAAAACTGAGCCCTTCAGTGTTAATGGGTAGACAAATCAGAGCACCCATAACTATATCCTTTTCAACGAAAGAAAAACAAGCAACAATAAGGCTGACCTAGAAGAAACAAGTTTCCTGATACAAAAAGGACACAATACATCTATAGTGGAAAAAAAGGGACAAAATATACTAGCACATGTGGATCAATTTAGAAGCAGAAATGAACTGGATGACATGAAAATAGAAGATCAAGAACAAGAAGAGACAGAAAGTCACAAAAGTGGAACAGAGCAGGAAATGGAAGAATGTGAGAATGAAAAGACGGACAAGAGTGAAGAAGAAAATGAAGAAAGACCAAGATCACCATTAAAAAGAAGACAAGAAAGATAAGAGCACAATACGAGAATAATCAGAAGTAATAGAAGAAAAAACAAGTGTATACAACCTCTTCAGTTCAAGGAGGTGTAGTATCATATGCAAATGAGATAGGACAAGCATAAAAGGAAAACAACTGGTAAACAAGAGAGCATTACTCAGTGAATCTGTTTCAGTTTGCTTAGCATAATGCAGAGAACTGTGCTAAGACTGCTACTACAGACAGATATACCCAACATAACATAATCATTTCACCCAAGTAAGGCAATGAAGCCACTAAAATGCAAGGGATTACTGAGTGTGAAAGAATATGAGAATAAAGAAAACATTATTAAGGAGAGAGAACAATAAAAGAAAAGGAATTAAGAAGACAATTTTTCAGTGTGTATACTATGGTTATTTGCTGTCTACCACAAAAATATTCTGCATTTCTTTACTCAAAATAAAACAGCTTTGTTTTTATGAGATGGAGTTTTTTTGCACATCTAGTTGCAACACATATACAGATAGTTTCCTGCATTATTGGAACATGAAAAGTGAGATTGGGTACGTTTTAAATCTTTTGTACAAGTTAGAATTGGAGATTGTGTGTGTGGGGGTCTTTTAACAATTAGAAAACTATGCGGGGTGGGGAAGGGAAAGAGATATTTTCAATGAGCAGACGCTAAGTGTTGAATCATTTACCTCTTTTTATCGAAGAGCGTATTGCTTTCAGAGTTACCGTCCTTTGTGTCTATGCACGCACCTCCTGTGATCCATTTCATCCAGCTGCGAAAGAGACTTTTTTCTTCGCCCGACACTGCCGCAACTAAATGGACAGGTAAATAAGGTTTCTTTTCTTTTTTTTCCATTCCTCGCACATCCACAGCTCATGTTAATATTGTACTCATCAACACACAGATAAGTTTTTTTTTTAATTACAAACCCACAGTTAAATTTTTTGCCTTAAAACGGTACAGTAAAATAACAATGAAAACGATTTAAAACTGTTTTTTCCCCCTCTTTCTTTCCTGTTTTTGAATTGACTATCATTTTTTGTTTAATCGATAATTTAAAAAAAAATCTCTATAATGTGTATATGAAAAATGCAATTAGTAGTGTCATTGTTTTTTCACTATCGTTTATTTATTTTTTCACATTTAAAAAATAAATTCTTTTGTTTTACCAAACCGAATTTATTCCTTTTTCGGAAAGGACAGTAACTTAATTTTCTTTTACTGGCTTACTCATATGGCATAAAAAATAAAGAGAACAATCGATGATTGCAGTTGTTAGTCTAATGCCCGATGCACTTTGGTATTTTTTCTTCTTTCTCTTTTCATTGTTATAAATAATGGTTTTTAGTTCTACTGCTTGCTTCACAGTCGATTCCCTTGCCTTTATTCAGCTGATGATAAAGCAGCAGCTACAAACAGCACAGAAACTGATAAACAAAAATAAAGCAATGCTATGAAACACAACACTCCTTTTCCATTCATTCATTCGTTCATTCATTCATTCATATTAGTCTTCAACTTCAAATGAAACATTGACAGGTATTTATTTTTATTACACTTCTCATTCTTTTCCTATCAAGCACATCACTCCCATCTGTCATCAACTCAAAAGTGTACACACGAACAATAAAAACATTAACAGCGTATAATAAATACAATGTAGACAACAACGTTGTTGAAGAAGACGAAGAAGAAAAATAATATCTTTCTTTCAAGGTTACATTTTTTCTTGAGTCATACAACTGGCATATGCTTTTTTTCTTGTCCTTTTTTTAAATTTAAAAAAAAAAAAATAATGAATGATAATTTTTAATTGGTCTACTTTAAAATTGTTAAGTTTCTGTTTGAAATTGAATAAAAATAGTGCTAACATCGTTGTTACTAGAAAACCACAAATTTACAATAATTACAGTTTTAAAATGAAAGGACAAAAATAAAATCAGCTTTGAAAATTGTCCGGAGAAAGAAAAAGTAAAGTGTTACAATAAATGTGGTATCTTCCAGCCGCTATAAATTTATAAATCTTTAATTTTATGTTGAAACAGTGGGACTTTATTGTATAATTACATGTTTTTTTTTCTAATTTCACTTTAAAAAAAAAAAAAAATTTCCTGTCTAAGCCTTCGGGACAGTCATGCAAAAAAAGTTTCAAATAAGACAACTTCGTCAAATTGAGATATTTAAAGAATAACTGAAAGAAAGTCAGTCATAAATGTTTAATTTAAAATGAACATTATTTTTCTGAGTCGTTTGGTTTAACTTCTGTTTATTATTGTCATCATTAAAAAATGATTTTCTTTAGTCATAAATGTGTATGAAATTGAAATGTGTACATGAGAATGAACGATCGTTGACTTCGTAATTGTCGTTTCATTTAAAATCCTAATTGCTTGTCTCTTCTTCCGTCGTCATAGGATTGAAAAAGTTGTACTGGGATATTTTATTTTAGTATAGTTAGTTAGTATTACAATAATAGTACTGACTGAAGGGCTCTACAAGGGCTGGAAACAATGCATTATTTAGAAATTAACTGTACAATTTTAATTTTCTCAACTCAACATAATGAATGTGCTCATTTTTTCCATCGTTTATTTGTTTTACTTTTCTTTAATAATCACCTTTTCTATGGATATGTTTTCTCATGAAAGACGTTTTTTTTTTTTTAAACCTTATTCTGTTAGAAATGTCTGTCAATAAAAATGGTTTGAATTTAAAATTGTACAAAAAAATAAGCCAAGTTTATAATAAACAGATGTTGCTGCTTAAACGGACTTCAAAAATATTTTTCAGCTAACTAATTCGATAACACAACAGTGAATTAAACATTTTTGAAACAGTAAAAAACATCTATTTATTCATCTATCAATCAATTCCTCTGTAACAGCTTTTTTTAATGATTTTATTGTTTAAATTCAAAATTAAATCGAGTATTGAAAATAATACACACTTAAAGTAGGTACTAAGCATTTTGAAAGAATCCTTCGTTTAACTAGCATCATAAATTTAAAAATAAATTTATTTGCAATATTTACATTTAAGTTGTTAAAAAGTACTTATTGAATAATAATACCAAAGAAAATAAGTAGGGTTTATTGTGCTGAAAAGATCTCGGTCCGACCAAGAAGGAAATCAAAAATAAATTCTATTGATTGAGTTGAGTCTTAGTGAGACTTCTACGCGGAGGTGCTGAAAAGTTCTTTCCATTTCTCAAAATCTGATCAAAACAAATTATTTTTGAATTCCGTCTGGATCAGGTCGAGAACTTTTTGAAGGTTAACAAATAATAATAATAAAAAAAACTGGAAAAAGGTTAAAAATTGAAACATTGAAAAAAAAAAGAAAGAGTCAGGGTTCAAGTTTAGAATTCCTGTCCATTTGTTTGCGCGCGATTTCGAGTATCTCTATGAAGTGATTCCATTAATAATTAATTTAAAAAACAATTTAAAACGGAACAGACCACTGAGAATATACAACAGCAACAACACTAAACAGCAATATTATATGTTCAGAAGCAAAACTGTACTGTACGTCCATATTGCTGTTTAAAATGTCATGAATTTATTTATTTAAATGACTGTGTAAATGTCGTGAGTGTAACATTACACTCCCAAGAAAATCCTGCATCTTTTACACAAGCATTTAACCGAGTTAATAAAAAAAAAGTGTATGAAACATGGAAATAAAGCAGCCGATACTCCAATAATTTAAGTAGTAGCTATTTAAGAATTCTGTTCTTTTTGTAAGGAACACTTGTATAAATTATGAATTAAAACTTAAAACATATATAATTCTGGTTTAAAACTTTAAAACCGATAATTGTGGATTATATTGGTGTGTCCTGACTGTTTTATTTTTTTTTTTACACCTGGCGCAATTATTCTACAATTTACATCTAAAAAAAATTAACCGAACCCTGGTCTATTTTTTAAAAAAGCAAAAAATAAACAAATTGGGCATGCAGCAGAAATGTCAGTTTAATTCTGAAAGTGTACATAATTTAATTTCTTCAGTGACTTACGCTAAGGTATACAATGGATTTGCTGAAAACTAAAAGATTATCAAACCATTTTCCTGAAATCGGTATTTCACTGCCCACCAGAATTGGGAAGTGGATTGGGTCAAGATCAAGAACCTTTTTTTCATTTCAACAACCCTTGTCAAAAAAAGTTTGAGGTGCGTAATTTTAAAAATTCAGTAAACTTAATTTATTTACAGTTTGAGTTACTCAAAAACAAACAAAAAAAAAACAACAAAAAACCTTGTCTCGAAAATAAAACATTAAAATGTTAAATTATACTCGAAAATAAAATAACTTAATTTACTCAAATAAAAGTAAAACATTAATAAAATATTAACTAAATTTATTCCTTAATAATAAAATATTAATTTACTCGAAAATAAAACATTAGCTTAATAAAATATTAAGTTAATTTACTCTTTAATAAAATATTAACTTAATTTACTCAAAAATAAAAGATTAAAGTAAACTTAATAAAACACTAAGCTAATTTACTAGAAAAATAAACAAGCACAGTTTTTTCAGTCAACAGGTAAAAATAAAATAAACCTAACAGTTTGTAAATTCTTACATAAAATGTTTTATTTATTGTATAAAGTTAGTCTTTTGCTTTTTTTTCCTATCTCAAATTGTCTTTCCTTAATTCTTTAAACCTAAAGGCTGATTATTTCATTAGTAGGTAAAAAAGACAACAAAGCAAAGAGAAAGCATATACACAATGTGATTCAATCCAAGTATTGACTACAGGCAGCAAATTGGGTGAAGGCCAATTTTAATCATCCTATTTTGGATGAGGATTGAAAAAATTTTGTCGTGTACATTTGTATTGATTAAGAGTCTTCATTTTCTTTTTGAAGTTTTATAGATTTATTGAGAGAAAGCTCCTTTAACACAACTTGTTAGACTACCTTACCTAGAATCACTAGCAAGCTTTACTAGTTAGACCAAGAAATATCATCAGCTTGTCTCTCTCTCTCTCTCTCTCTTTGAAGCAGCTGCTCTTGTTATAATCCTATTCCTCTCATCTAATTCTTTGGTCTGCTTCTCTTTCTATCTCTGTAAAGTGACAGCTAATATTTTCAGGTTGTTGCTCATGAATTTGATCCTCACTATGTGTGATCTTGTGTCTGACTAAGCTAAGCTTATCTAATTCTGTCTTTATTACCTTGCTTGGGGTGAAATGATTAAAAAAAAAAAAATTGAACAGGAACTGAAAGATCAGCACTATTTATCCTGTGCTGAATTCACTGCACATTTAGAGCAAAAAAGTAAATTGGGAACTTTCTTCATGGCCAAGATGAAAAAGCAAATAGAATGGTTGCTGTATTAAATGATGACAATATTGAAAAATAAATTTGTAATTCTGAAGAGAAACAAATTGCTTTTGATCCCATTTTTATTATTCTCTCTCGTCTGAAACTTGTTTTTATGCAATTGTAAACCTTACTCTTTCCTCATGTCTGCTGTCTGTTCTTCCATTTACCTGCCAAGATATCTGTCTATTCATATGCTTGCTTGTCCATCAATGTAAGAATTGTTGACTTGGCAGTTAGAAATATACCCCACCTCTTCACACCAACCTATGTTGTAAATATCTGCCCATTTATCAGTCTGCTTGTCTATATCTTTTTGCTATAGGTGATTCTTTGTCTATATCAATCACTATGAATGATGCAATCAAATATCAGTGATCCATTCATAAGCTACCTAAATTGATTTACATTGACTTATAAGTTATTACCTTTCTTAATATATTAATGCCAACAAAAGGGACATATTAAAATCATATATGAGAAGAAAAAATATACAAACAAGCGGAAGAAGAGCAAAGATAATAAAAATAAAGCACCGTAGAATGGAGAATCAAAACAATATAAAAAAATATAACAAAAGAAAAAGACTAACTGGGTTTCCATTCCCTGACATGGATTTATTTATTATTGATATTGTTTCAATTCATCTTATTACAGTGATTTATTAGTTTTGCTTTTCTCCCCGCTCCCCATTTGTTGTTTTTTTTTTTTTTTAATCATTTCACCCCAAGTAATGGAGTAAAGCCACTAAGACACAAGAGGGTTACTGAGTGTGAAAGAATAAGAGAAAAGAGAAACATTAAGGTATGAGAACAATAGAAGAGTAATCAAGAAGACAGTAGATAATGATTGACATTGCATTAAATTTTTGAAGATCAAAGTTGGCTGGAAAGCATAGAGCTGGAAAAAGTTCCACAAGCAAAGCATAAGAAAAGAAACTGTTAGCATTTGTTATATTCCGTGCTAATAGGAATATATATTTGAAAAACACGGTGGATAAAATAAGTAAAGGTTTATTGTAAAAACCAATACAATAAGAATAAAGGTAACAGTTATGCACAAGGTTGTTGCAAGTCAATTCAGTAGTGAGTGCTACTGGAAGATTGGTAGTTCTCACATAAGTCTGAGTCATACTCAACAGATCTTAGTTGGTCAATATTTACTAGCCTGTAGGCTCGGACAAAAATTCACTATAGAACCTGTATAAACGGGTTTGGGTCTGTCTACCTTGTCCAGGTTCCTCTCTGCCTTCTGGCAGAGAGTTCAACAGCACAGTTGGAATAGATTTCACCTAGTGTATTTACTAAATTCCCCACGTGATCAGATGTGGCACAGGGCCGAATTTAATGTGGGGCATCCGAGCCTGTAGGCTCAGCCAAAAATTCTCATAGAATCCGTGTGAAATGCAGTCGGGTAGCTGTTTCCCGAGACGAGACTCTGCCCTTTGGCATAGCCTTGTCTGGGGATCCTCTCTGCTCGGAGTCAGAGAGTTTGATCAGCACAGATTCCAGCTAGTATATTTGCCAACCACCCCACGCGTTTGGATGTTGCACAAGGCCAAATTTAACGTGGGGGTATCTGAGCCTGTAGGCTCGGGCAAAAATTCCCCATAGACCCCATAAAAAACGGGGTCAGTTCGGTCTGTGTCCCTGAACGAGACTCTGCCCTTCGGCATAGCCTTGTCCAGGTTCCTCTCTGCCCAAAGGTAGAGAGTTTGACTGTATAGCTGAAAAGATTTCATCTAGTTTCTGTAGTCTGTTGACTTACAAATACTTATAGGAATTTACTACCTACAGTGTAGTCACTCATGGGAGTGACAGTTATTTCATTACATCAGTATTGAATATATGTTTACGTCTAACCAATTTAACTGTGAATTGCTGAGACCTTGTCTAGTAAATCAAATTCATAAATCTAGGTACCATAGCAAAGAGTTCATTTGAACAATTACCATGAAAGTATTTATAGAAAATGCAGAGAAGCTACATTATGGCAGTGGGAAAGTGACTGATGGCAAAATGCCAGGCCAGGACCAATAATATTGTTGAGCCTTCTTTGAATTTTATCAAGAATCTCTAAATATATAGCAGATAGAAATATTCAAAGTCTGAACAGACTTCTAAATATGTAAGATAGACAATTTTTCTCTCCAGAATATAACATGACACAGTGAACCAACTTCCTATTTTGTTAGCATTAATACAATTTTGTACTCCCTCGTAGATTATTCAGTTTCTATTAAGTGTATTTTTTCACCCCATTGGTATCGATCATTTTTTTTATGTTAGGATAATTATTTCTTGATGGAAGCAACCACTTGGAGAGTCTTTGTGAAGAAAGATTTTAAGACAAACTAAGTTCAACTTAGTATGACCCAGCCAAAAGAGGAGGAGAAAAGTTCTAGCAAAAATGAAAATAATACTTATACTAAACATCAAGAAGAGATAGTTGAAATTTCTAGGGTGCATAATGAGGAAAAAGGCCTGGAAAATTTGATACTCACAGGACAAATTGAAGGAAAGAGGGAGAAAGGAAAGCAGTGCATAACCTCCCTAGTGTGCTTGAATAAATGGATGATGGATCAAGATTTAGGAGAGATATCAAAAAGACAACATTTATTAACAGCAACAAATGACAGGAAATTATGACGAACCATGATTACCAACATTTTGAAAGGACACAGTACATAGAAGAAGTGATATTGTAGTTGATTCAGTAATTCTTGTAGATAGCTTTTTAATCATCCGAAAATGCACATCTGAGGTCTCCTCCTGGGCGAAAACTGGCATCGATGCTTTCATTCCAGCAAGGAAATAGGAAGTTAAACCATGTTTATCTCCTTGGTTTTCACCTGCATGCTCGGCCACCATAACCTGCAGGAATCACTTTCGGTTGTACCAGAGCGACATGTCTGATTGCAACAGACATCTCTTTTTCTCTACTCATAACAAGTACAAGTGTTTCTTCAATGAAGTGAAGTTACTGTTTGCTGATAAAATGAAATAACGTATAGCATCTCACAAATTCAGTTCTAGAGACTATTGGCGGCTCTGCAAGAGTGTGCTGAACAACAGCAAATCCTCAATCCCTCCCCTCCTCTATTCAATCAATTCAAAGTCCCTACATCGACAGAAGATAAGGTTGAATACTTTGCTCAGAAATTTTCTTCCGACTTAACACTCAGCTCCTCTAGTTTACCCACACTTGATTTTTTTCCGCCAGAACTGAAGCTATACTGAGTGATATGTGCATAACCCCATCACTGGTCTCGGACATCATTTCTAAATTAGACTCCTATAAGGCAAGTGGAGGTGACCAGCTATCATCCTAAAGAAATGTGCTCCCAAGCTGGTTCCAGTCCTCTTCAAACTCTACAACTATTGCCTCGCTGCTTCCAGCTTTCCAGCTTGTCGGAAGACCTCCTCTGTAGTCCCTGTTTTTAAGAACCCTGGAGAACCTTCTGACCCTTCTAACTATTGCCCTATTAGTCTCTTACTGCTTTTTGGCAAAGAATTTGGGGTATTAATCACTGCTGAAATGGTTAAGCATCTTACCTCTCATGACTTACTCCCTGACAAACAATATAGCTTCTGTTTTGCCCACTCTACCAGTTCTTGATAATAGTGGCGAAGCTTGAGCTGTGGCTCTAGATATCTCAAAAGTGTTTGACAGGGTTTGGCATGCTGATCTATGCAAGCTTCAGGGCTACGGTATTACAGGACAATTGTTTGATTTAATCCAATCGTTCCTGTCAAATCATGAAATGATTCTAAACAGGCTCACTTCCAGATCCATTTACATAAATGCTGAGATAGTGAAGATTTGGAAATGGAGACAGGTGTGGACAAAAACTGAATGAATTATTTCTCTCAGATAAAGGGAGATGGCAATTTGTTGCCTTTTAATAATTTGTACAATTTAAGTAGAACAGCAGAAAAAGAAATAAAGGATTTTCTGATTGATTTTGTCCATACCTACTTTAAGTTTACATAGGAAACATGGCTCTTCCAGACCCAGTAATGGCATTTATGCTCCTTTCATCTGTAAGTCTGGCTGAGAAGGATGAACACTTAATAATGTCGGCATTGAAGGAAGTGTCTTTAAAAAGAGACCATTAAACGTATTTTTGGCCATATGGAAAGTCAGGACGTCCTTCTTACAGATAGATTCAGACATGGACAGGGTTGACCATATACTCATACCACCCAGGATGGTTGCACTTCAACCAGGCAACATCCTATACAGTCACATGGCTATAAATTAAATCCTGTGGGTTGTGGTGTGCAGGTTTCAAGATGTGTCATATGTGACTCAAAATTTTATTGGGCATGTTAATATCCTGATGCATATGAAAACAGTGATCAAGGTCTGCAAAGGAATACATCAGAAAATGTTCTGTTGTCCTTGTTTGTGTATCATACTAATAGTACAAGGTTGCAGTCCCTGGTAAACAACGCAAATGGTTGTGCTATTTTGGACCCAGTGTTCAACTACTGTTTCTGATAAAGTTTGGCTTCAAGAATATTTGAATTCATTAAGTGATTATGAGTGGTCTTTAATTGTGAAACAAACCTCTGTTTCTACATTTTCTTTTGGTGATGTTGCTACAGTTGAATCTGCAAAGAAATTGACTATTCCCTGTTTGATTGGAAATATGAGGTCAGAAATAACTACTGATGTTTTAGAATGTGAAATACCTTTTACTTTTAAACAAAAATTCAATGAAAAATGCAAACATGATTTTGAATTTTCAAAATGACACTGTTGGAAAGAGAATAATTAAACTGCAATCCACCATTTCAGGCCATTATTCTTTACCTCTCTATAAACAACTAAATAATGCTACCTGTAATTTGATCATGTTCTCAAAAATGAAGAATACAAATAAAATAACCAAAAAATTGCATAAGCAGTTTGGTCACCCTAATCCCCAAAAACTCAAAATCGATTTACTATTCAAATATAAATAATCATAAACTTGAACATGAAATTAAATCTGTATCAGAGTAGTGTGAAACTTGTACCGAATTCAAAAGAACCCCTCCCAGACCCATTGTCAGTTTTCCTATGGCAACTGAATTTAATGAAACTGGCTTTGGATCTGAAAAAAATTACTTTCTTGTGATTGTGGATCTGGCAATCATTTTCATGGAGTGAGGGTAATTCAACACAAAATGGCTTCCACTGTTATTGTAGGGTTCTTCTCTAGTTGGATAACCATTTTTGGTGTTGCAAAAAAATACTCTCTGACAATGGGTGCAAATTCAACAACAATGAAATGCAGGAATTTGGTGAAGACCTCAACATGACAGTGTTGATAACAGCAGCAGAAAGTCCTTGGAGCAATGGTGTATGCAAGAGACTTAATCCTGTTATTGGTAACATGGTAAATAAAAGTATTGCAAATACTCAGTATGATTTGGATGTTGCTCTGGCATGGTCTAATTCTGCTTGCAATGCACTTGTCAACAATTCTGGTTTTTCCCTTAATCAGTTGGTTTTTGGTTTTAATCCAGCTGCTCCAGATATCTTCCATAATAATCTTCCTGCATTGGAACCTGTCACTACATCTACTATAGTGAGGGAAAATTTGAATACATTGCACCTGTCTAGGCAGGAATTTGTAAATCTTAACTCTCTAATGAAAGAATAAGAGCATTAAGGAATAATATCTGGGATACTAATATAAAAGATTTAAGAAATGGAGATCAAGTATTCTACAAAAGGAATGATAGGTAAGAATAGCATGGGCCAGGTATTGTGATTGGACGTAATGGGAAACTAGTGTTAGTTCATCATGGTTCAGAGTTCACACTTGTCACTTGGTTAAAGATTCAAATGCTGGTCATGATTCCTGTTCAGACTCTAGTGGTATTTCAAATTACAATGTACAACAAAATAATTCTCCACAAATTCCTTATCCTCCCTAGTAATATAATGATGATGAAGATATCCTTCAACCTGTTTCAGAGGAACAAGAGGCTAACATTTCAGATGTCCTCCACAAGAATTTGGATCCAGGAAGGGTGGTGTGTCTCTTCCCAAACCAGTAGATGACACAGAGTACAAGTTAGCTGATGATGAAGTGGTTAGAAATGCTGGTAAATCCACTGGGAAAAATATGCAAATTATGAATGTAGCATTTGAAAAGGTGAACTTATCTGGCTGAATTTTGAAAATGGGGTTTCAAAATGGAGGAAAAGGCAAGATGGTTGTTCAGATGGGCAATCTGCACTGTTGTCCTCTGTTTGTGACTAAAATGTAGAGAAAGCCAAGGAGGAAGAGATCCAGAGCTGGAGAAACAATGGAGTTTTTGTACAGGTTCTTGATTTGGGACAGAACAGAATATCTACAAGATGCGTATATAGTGAAAAAGAGACATCAAAAGGCCCTGTTATCAATGCAAGACTGGTCGTTTGGGGATTTCAGGATAAAGGAGCCCAAACCTTTTGCATAGATTCCCCTACTTGTTCCAAGGAATGTTTATGCATTGTTTTAGCCATCATATCACCCTCAGGAGGGACTTGTAACTCTATGAACATAAAAACTGCATTTTTACAAAGTAATGATTTTGAAAAGAATGTCTACCGTACCCCAGTCCTGAAGCTAATGTACTCAGTAATTTCTCTTGGAAACTCTGCAAGTGTGTCTGTGGTCTTAATGATGCTTCCAGATCAAGGTATTTGAATGTCAGAGGTGCCCTATTAGAATTGGGAGCTACCATATCTAAATATGACCAAGCAGAATCTACTTGATATTGTGGCAAACAATTGCACAGCATTATTTCCACTAATCTTAACGATTTTTGCTGAGCTGGGACTGCACTTTTTGAAAGTGAAGTAATTGATTGGATCCAAAATAAATTTGTAGTAAAGTTGAAGCAAAGTCCAGCATGAAATATTTGGGAATGGAAATATCTCAAAAGAGGAAATTAGTGAGAATTAGTCAGGATGACTATACTGTCCCTGTAAAATACATACCCATCCAAAATAAAGATAATGAAGAATAACTTTCAGAATCTGGGTGTTAGTTGTAGTAGAAACGACAAAACTGGGGTCACACGTCCAATCTTCACTTCTCGCTAGCTAAAACGTGTGTTCGTCCCACTTTTCGGTAGACACCGGTAAATATACAGCTGACTCTATCGGTAGGTTGAAGCTAGCGTCCAGCTTCCAGACAAAAATAAACAGTCGTAACTTAATACAAACCTCTATACTAGTGCACATCACCACGGTCCTGACCACACTGACAGCCAATGTCCCAGACCGTTTTTATTGACCGAAAACACGGCCAACGCACCAATCATTGCCATTGGCCTCGCTCTCAATCAAAGTCCCCAGCTCGTCCAATCAGCATGCAGACCGCCACTAGACAAATCGTGCCAAGCAGCATAATATAACAAATGTCGGAGAATGTACTTTTCTTTTACAAGCAAAACATCTTGGGCGCTTTGACTCCGGTAAGTGCGAATATTTATCGTCACACTGGGTATACCAATGTTAAGAGGCTTATTGGTCAATTAAATTGGTTGGCTACCCAGACCAGACCAGACCAAACCAGATTTGTGCTTTGATGTATGTGACTCTAGTTCTTTTCTCAAAGAAAGGAAAATTGAAAGTATTAGACAAGTAAATAAATCCATAAAAAATGCAGATATCCCTAGCTGACCATATAAGATCTGGGAGATTTGAGACAGCTAAAAATGGTTGCCTACAGTGATGATTCCTTTGTTAATCTAAGTGATGGAGGTTACCAGGAAGGGTATATAATATTTCTTGTTGGTAGTAACAGCAACTACAGGCCTATTTCTCAGCAGTCAAAATGTATAAAGAGAGTTGTGAAGAGCACACAAGCTGCTGAGACACTGGCTGTGGCTGACATGACTGATACATCTATATACTACAGGAAATTCCTTCTCCAATCGTTGGTTTTTGAGGATGTTGTTAATAACATCCCTGTAGTATGCAAAACAATTAATTCAGGTAATTGCAATTCAGCCCATTCTGGCACTCAGATTCTGGATAAGAGACTTAGAATTGAGATGGCTATCTTGCATGAAATGTTGATCAATAAAGAATTGTCTGACATTAAATGAGTGCCCACAAGTCACCAAATAGCTGACTCACTTACCAGGCAAGATGTTCTCTCATCCAAGATTCTTGGACTTATTATGGAGCCCAAAGAATATTTGACTTTGGTCTTATAAAATTTCTTTGTTGTTTGTGTTATTATGTACTCTGCATGCATGAAATGGGGGAAGTGTTAATGTTGTAGTTATTACCCTTGTCTCTTGGTTGTTGTTTAGTGGCACCAGGTGGTGGATTCTATAAAATGCTGGCAGCCATATTGAAAATGTTTCATTTGTTCAGTTGTCAATATTCAGACTAACAGGAGGATTACTTTATTGCAGATGCAATTGAGGATTAACAGCCACGTCAGTCGCTATCTTCTGTTGTTTTGAACCCTGTTAATCTTTTATCATTTTCTTAATCCCCTCTATACCCAGTCTTTTCTCTCACTTTCATTCTATATAATCCCCTGTGTACTTGTGGCACTCCTGCCTTGCATGGGGTGAAATGATTAAAAAAAAAAAAATTTTTAATAAATAAATTTAACAATTTTGACATTTTTAAAATTGAAACGATTGTTTGTATATTGTACATGGGAGAATAAAGAATTTAATGTATCCCTGATTTTTTTTTTTTTTTTTCACAATTTACAAGTCCCAAGAGCCACTTGAGGTAAAGAGGACACAGGAAGGAAAAGGGCAAGAAAATACTTTAGAGGGAACTGAAAACCCAATCCTAAACAGGAAACAAGGTATAATCATCTACTCATGTTCAAAAGACAGGGGAGGAGTGTGAACTGGATGATAGACAAACCTATCTACTCCTATTGAGGAAAAAAGTAAATAGTAAATAAAAGTTCAGAGTTTTAGGCAGAGATGTTAGAAGTATAGAGTTGAAGTAGTCTTTAGAAGGAACCAGAAACCTAATCCTAAACATGAAACAAGAGATAAACCTCTACTGCTGTTTAAAAGACTGGGGAGGAGTTTGAACAGGATGTTTGGCAAGTCTGTCTACTCCTATTGTGGGAAGAAATAAATGTTAATAAATAAAGAACCAGAAAACCCATCCTAAAGTAGAAATGAGATAAAATCCCTATCTCTGTTCAAAAGGAGGAGTATGGACTGAATCAATCTACTTCTGTTTAAAAAAAAAAAAAAAAAAAATGAATGAATTAGACTAGGGGTGGGGAACCTTTTTGTGCATGAAGGTCACATTGAAATTCATCATCCTTCATAGAGGCTGCATTCACCAAGTTATTTTTTTACAGTTACACATTTTATATCTTAGGTAAGTAATTCATAAAATAGAATTTAATAAATATATAATAAAAGCACATTATAAAACTGAAAAACAAATCAAGTTTAAACAAATACTTTTTAGACAAATTAATGACTTCCTTGACATTGCTTCTTTTGAAATAACATTTTGATATCAGGCTCTAACATGGTTTTTAGTTTTAATTGGTCTTCCAAATGCTCATCTGTCAACTGTTTTCTCAATGAATTCTTGATTTGTGTGAAGTATAAGAATGTGGCTTCACAATTTTATGTTGAAAAGGGAAATTTTGATGGCTTGCCTAGGGAAATACAGTTGTGGGGAACCTTGCAACTGTTGTGGAGTTATTTCCACAATAGAACTTGTAGTCGGACTAAATGCGTCCTAAATGGGGTAAACATACAGAAACGTTAGGAACTTGTAAATAAGTGTTACGCAGAGTAATCGAGTTGTGGTCACTGATAACTTACTCCTTCCTCGACTACCTACTGACTCCTACTTATAATAGGTGGGAGAGTCTATTATCTAGACAAGGTGTCTTCCACTATAACAGCAACACAGCTCAGAAGCAGGGTTGTGGAGCTGACATTTAAATCTTCAGCTCTGGTTCCAACATTTTGAAATTTCCAGCTTCCAGCTCTAGTTAGTCTCACAGTAATGAATGATATACCTTACTGAAATTGAACCTTGCTCATTGCTATTCATAGGCCATAATAAACAGCTATTAATCTAAATTCTAATGAATATACTTCTGCCTTTGTTAATCTCTTATTATTGATAACAATATAAAGTTAGCAACACATTTTTCCTTTAACTGATTCAGTGAAAATTTCAAAGAACAAATATTCAAAAAATATAAACTTCGTGAAAGGGTGTGAGATTAGTATTTGAAAGGTGACAGGTGAAAAGAGTCAATGTTGAAAATATTTACTTACTCAGGTTGAGAAGTAGTAGGTAGGCTAGTAGCAAGATGGTGTATAGTTTGTCCGAGGAGCATTTTTCGCTGGTTGAAGGGAACAGAATTTGACTTACAGCAGTTCTTTGTTCAGTTAAAGTTCTTCTTGTGTAGTAGAAGTTTTTCTTTGTAAGTTGAGTCATAGAAATAAATTTGTCATCAATGTTCTGATAGGCTCAACTGCTAAGTTGAGTTACATTTGCATCCTTCTCTGTCCAAGTCTTTCCTTTTTTTTTTTAACTGACTTTTGTCTGTTGTCTTCACTTTGTATCTTTTTATATGCCAATTTATTTTCTTGCACCAGCTCGTGAATTTCTTTCTTTTCTTTTTCTCTAATTTCTTAAAAGCGATGCTTTTCAGTGGTTGAATATTTAATTCTAACATAGACTTGAGATTTTCAATCTTTCTCTAGTTTTCCCAAGGCAAGGCCTCCTCTTGGTTGAATATTTACTTCACACCTAGTCGTGAATTTCTTGAATTGGTGATTTTCACTATCCAAGCTAGGGAAGTTTTATTTTTATTCTTTGCTCTCTACAATAATCATACAGTATGAAAAAAAATAAACACTGATAAAAGATGGTTTGAATTTTGTGGTTTTCTTTCTAGCTAAAAATAATTTAATTTTTTTTCATACAGTAAGTACAATTATTTTTGCTTTTTTTTTTTTTCTTAAAATATTTTTATCGAGTTTTTCTTATAGAAAGAGAAGAAAATGAAGACAGCCAGCTGAAATTGTTAGTAAGAGGAAGGTGAAAAGCCAAGGCATAACCAACAGATGTGTCACTAACAAAGACTTATTACAAGCAGAATACTATTAGTATGATGTTATATATAATTTTGCTAGAAAGATCTTAATGGTTCCAAGTTAACACCAGAGAAGAAACCTTAACCAAATCAAAGCACACTAGTAATGTATTTATTTTTGATCACCAGTAACACAAGCTCAGAATCATAAATTTAATTATTGCTGAGAAAGAGGAAAATTTATTGTGAACTTTTAGTTTAGAGAGTTGTAGCTAGTACATTTTTTTGCTGGCTTCAGCTCCAATTTTTCCATATTATCTGGCCCCACAGCCCAGCTCAAAAGTTGCAGAAGGCCTCACGTGATGTCTCAGAAGGCCACACTTGATATCCCAGAAGGCCACAGGCTCCCCACCCCTGTATTAGTACATAGGATGTCAGCAGGTAGGAGAAAATGTTTACATTACGAATTAGCTTAAGACAACTTCTCTTTTCATTATCGTTATTCCCCATCAGTTAAAGAGGAAAATGTGTTAGGGTGGGTTACATAGGGAACTGACAAAATAAATAGAATAATAGAAATAATTAAAATTCATTGATAAAATTGCTTTGGCTGGAAGAAGAAAAAAAGAAAGAGGAAAAAAAATGATTTTAAATTACTTGGACAGGAAGATTTGCATAACTTAACAATTAGGATGGATGAATTCTTACATATGCTTTCTTGGCTCAAAAATATACAGGCATATCTTCCTATGATCAACATTATACATTTTTTAAACTCCAAGTTTCATCAATATAAATTTTATCAAATTTACTGGGACTTCTTTATTTATATATATATATATATATATATATATATATATATATATATATATATATATATATATATATATATATATATATAATCAACATTTACATCATATTTATCATTTTTATTTTTTGGCTTGTGGTGTCTTTTATAGTAGAGGGATGCGCATGTAGCATAATGGTTAGTGGCTTGGAATGAGAAATTGAAGAGCAAAGTTTGAATTGCACTTGAGTACATTCTATTCACTTATGTGCTAATATCTTTGGGAAAGGTATGAATTTATCTCTCTCTGACAATCTATAGGTTAAATAGAGCAGAATGTGCAACCAGTCTAGGAGAAGGACAATTGTGAACTCACAAAAGCACATAGTATATGCAACTAATTGCAGAGTTCACAATGACTATCATCACGAATGCAGTCAGTCTTGTTTGATGTTAGTAGCTGTGATTAGGGCAGGTTTAATTCCAAAATCTTCAAAAGAATCTCTTTTTCATTGGTTTGCATCCGATTTTTCTGTTTGCAGTGTGTGTCAATATTAGGTCTATATATACATATGAGGCATAATCTATTTAGAAAACCAACCTTTTTATTACCGTTATTTCTATCAATTAGGTATCATCAAATAGTAAAATTGGAGTTTCCTTCCCAAGACTCTTGTATACATAAACATACTTCTGGTAAAGGGGAGAAAGAAAGAAGTAAAGAGAGGAAATTGATATATTTTATATAAATACTTCTACCCGGGTTCATAGCTTGCTAGAAAATTCCTCCTGGCAAGCTATGAACCCAGGTAGGGCTATTTATATAAAATATGTCAATTTTTTTTTCCTTCTTTATTCTTTCTCCCCGACTCCCACCTTTACCAGTGTCTTAGGGAGGAAAATCCAATTTTACTGCTTGATAGATACCTAATTGGTAGAAACCACAGTATTAGAAAGGTTGGTTTTCTAAATATTTTATATTTTAAATTGATCAACATATTTTCATTCTTTTTATTTTTTTTTGAAAATTGTATTAATTTTTCATTAATTTAACCATTTTGTTTTTTGTCAAAGGTTTGATTTCATTTTTTTAAATTATGTGTGTGTGTGTGTGTGTGTGTATCAAAGGTGATATGCTGTTATGTTGACAAAAAAGATTGCTATGCGACGATAACGGTTGTGAAATATCAGACACAGGTTGTAAGTTCATGATGCAGTTCTCTGATGTCATACCATGTGAGAGATCAAAATATTAACAAAAGAACCATATGTTAATATTTCGGTATAACATCATCGAACTGCATCATGAACTTACAACCTGCGTCTGCTATTCCACAATTGCTATCGTTGCTTAGCAATCTTCTATGTCAACATAACAGAATATCTTTGTTTAAATGTCCGTATAACCACTCTGAAGATGGCTCATGTGAGCCGAAAGCTTAGATCAAGGACCAGCTTAATAAAAAAAATATACAAATGTTGGACAGTTTTTGTCTTTATTTTCACCTGAAATCAAAACAAACATACAAAATTTAGAACAGCTCATAATGAGACATAATAGACATTCGTTGTCTGTTATATTTAACAATATATGTTTGAATAATGATCTGCTGCCTCAATACACACACACACACACACACATATATATATATATATATATATATATATATATAATCCTGCAGAATAAACATGAAAGCATTTTTTCCCTTTAGGAATCCTTTCAGCTGACACATTGTCAGAAGGAAAATGTTGGTGTAGTTTATGACAAGAACAAAGAAAAGGAACAATTCACACGGTAATGAAAAAAAAATGCCTTCGTGTTTTTTATCAAATCTGTATTCATGTTCTGTGGTATTAAGTCCTTGTTTAGATATTTCTGGTGCAGATACCACAGAAGTTGTGTATTTCTTTATAGAAACATTATACATAACTCTAGTTGACAAAAACAAGAAAATAAATTATTTATTACAAAAAATTTAAAACTGCTAACCTCATCATCAAAAATAATAATTCACTTGCAAGATCTACATTGCAGAGAAGCAATATTATTTACAAATTTACATTTCCCTTAAGGAGCTGTGTTCCTGATCAATCCAAATTTGTAAATAATTATATTGGATATACTACAACATGTTTAACAAGAATACTCATGTTACATCTCTCTGACCATAGCTCAATTACAGTAAACAATGAAATTATTTGTACACCAATCAATTTTGAATATTTTTATCCTTTTCTCAGAATTTAATCCCCGTATGATGTCAGGTTTTTGTTTTTTGTGCTTATAAAAACCCTGGCATCATACGGGCATTAGATTTTGAGCCTTGTTCAAGATGAACATTATTATAAAAATAAAAAAAACCCAGTGCAACTGTGAAATTAATTAAATATGCAATTATATGTAATATAAAATGTAAGAAATTCTAGTCAGAATCAATGTTAGATATGCATATACATATGTTCCAATTATACACAAGTATACATCATATTTTTCAGTTTTATTGGCATTTAGATTTTCTTTTTGGCTTTTGATTTTCTTTGTGAATTGTTGTTAATTAATGAATTAATTAATCAAGCAGTAGAAGAGAGAAGATTGGCTTTCATAATGATTTTTTTCTATATACAGAAATTTGTCTCTTAATACGATAGGTGAATTTAGAGACTTAATTAGAATATATATATATATATATATATATATAAAAGTGGACATGGAAGTCAGCACTTAGAGGCGACAGTCTGTTTCATGCTAGTGCAATCGTCAGGCCTGACGATTGCACTAGCATGAAACAGACTGTCGCCTCTAAGTGCTGACTTCCATGTCCACTTTTATATTTACACACGCTCTATCTCTGATATTGAGCACTTTACCCCATAAATATAGCACACTTTAAGACTATATTTCTGCATATATATATATATATATATATATATATATAAAATGGTGTATTTGGGAAGCAGTCCCTCTTTTATACAAGTGTCATCAAAGACGACTGACAAGGTACTGTGATTCAGCTTTTTATTCAATTTTTCTTGTGTCTGTATAAGAGATTACTTTTCTGGACATAAAAAAACAAAAACCTGTCTGAATGCTCTATGTATTCAAGCTCTTTCAGCTATTCCATTCGCCATTATCAAGGGTGTTTTTTTAAAATTTTATTTTAACTGAATGTAAAGATTTTTCTATATGTATCTGGAGTGATGGGAATAATTTTTATTATCTTCCAAACATGGTTAGCACATTGTGACTGTGTTCATAGTTGATGATATTGAGTGTTGGCTTTTTCTTTTTTATTACTAGTGCTTCCATTATTTTTAGCCTTTTTCATATGTGGATGAGGGTATTTGTATTTTCCACGAGTATGTTATGGATGTAGTTTTGGTAAGTTTCCATGTGTGTTTAAATGAGTCTTAATAACTTTATTCATTAATCCAACAGATTTGAGTAGAGGCTCTGTTTATTTATTAAACAGTATATTTATTTATTTTCATCTACCAGCTTGAATATTTGAGAAATCTTATTAAAGAAAAATATGTGCACTCTGGCAAGATTTAAACCTGCATTCCCTTTGGCAGGAGAAACTGTAATTAGATTAGACCGTCTCAGAGTGTGTCATTGATCAAGCAAAGTTGAATCATGCCTTATAAACACAAATCCTTCTCAGACTCTCAAAACATTCATATCTGCTCAGTTTTGTATCCTAACGTAAATAAAGCAATTTCTTAAGCAGTGGTAGATTTTTATTTATTAATCTGACAGAAAAAAAAAGAAGCTTAGGTGATCTTTAAATGCCTAAGAGTGAAACCCTGTACTTGTAATTACTACTTTCATTTATCACTGCTAATAAATTCTACTTAGAAATTCCTGATTTCATGGCCAAGCTCAAATTTATCCTGCCTGTGTAGGTTGAGCTCTAAGCTGTAGCAAGAGCAACCAATCTAAGAGATGGAAAACTGTTATAAGAAAAGCCCGAGCGAGGTATAGTGGTCATTTCAGTGTCATATTTACCATCATCCTATCAAAAACACTTCCTAGATATTTAAATATTTGTATTTACTTGATTTTGGTATCTCCAATTCATAGCTTATAACTTGGATTGTTCACTGAAATCCAAAGGTGGATTGGAAGAGCAAAAAAAAAAAAAAAAAAGCTTTCCAAAAGCTAAGGAAAGAAACTGGAAAATTTCATGAGGAACAAAGTAAAGAATGTAATACTCAACTTCCTATATAGCATTGAATACTGGACAATTTCCTCACAGACTTCAGTAAATATAGATGTGGTTCTACAGAAGGATGCTGACAATACTGTGGACACACTATGTGACTAACAAGGATGTTTTTAAGGAAAAGAGAAGCAAAAAGAATGCTTATACTTTATCAGAAAAAGACAATTGAAATTTGTTGGACACATATTCAGAAAGAAGGCTTGGAAAATTTAACACTTACAGGATATATTTAAGCCAAGTGGCAAACAACAAGTAACCTACCTAATAAGCTTGTATAAATGGATGGCAGAACAGTTTATATTCTTGAATAAAAACATGAACTTCAGATTATCCACAATTTTTATTCTAATATACAACATCTTATCCAAAAATTGGAAAATACAATAAAATAATTAAAACAACAGACCATGTCAGTCAAATTGAACAAAATTTGTTTGGAAATATATATGATAAAATATAAGTTTATGCTAACTTATATTTATGGGGTTAAAGTGAAAGTATTTAAATTATACAATGGTTAGCTTTCAATCTGCATCTGAAGATAACGTTGTGCATGAATCTCAATTGTGCTACTGGTAAGGAAAAAACGTATAATTATTATTATTATTAATATTGTGTGTATATATATATATATATATATATATATATATATATACACACACACACACAGAAAATTTACTTTTGCCAGGGTAATCTCAGGCCAAACATAACATAAGTAGAGTGCTCAATTTTACTCCACCGCCTGTTGACACCTAATGGTTGTCATTTAGGGTATACATTTTCATAATTTTTTATATATATATATATATTTATATATATATATATAATACAAATAAGGATGCTGTAAAGACAGTGCCTGATGTAAAATATAACAAATATACAAAAAAAAAGAGTTGATTAAAATATAAGTAAAACAAAACTTCTATGTTACTGGTTTTCATGACTTAAAGTTTCATGTAGATACTTAGGTGTTGCTGTTGTCTCACAATCCTCAGATGGTAAGAGTGATGGGATACTCAGTTCTTTAATAATAATAATATTAATAAGGAACAGTATCTTGTCACTCTTACCACCTGAAGTTTGTGAGGTAACAGCATAAACATCTAAGTGTCCACATGAAACTTTAAGTCATGAAAACAGTAAGTATTGTTTTACTTACATTTTATATAAATTATATATGTGAGTTGATTGGAATCTGACGGAATTATAAGATAAAGAACAAATAGGAAATATTTATCAATCTAACATGTTTCACTTTTATTAAAGCTTCATCAGAAATTCTGGTGTTTTTACTTTTGTTGTTTGATTTTCATTGGTTAATTATATTTCACGTGCATTCTTTTTTAAATAATATAAATATATATTCCAAATTCAAGGAGATGACATGTCCTTTCAAAGTTCTAAGAAATTAATGGATTCCAAGCCTACCTGAAAAACCATAAATACTGCTTTATGTATGTAAGTGTATAATAATTCTAGTTTGTCTATGTAGGATTCAGATGATTATATATATTCTTGTATATGTCATGTAAACATTATGTTCATTGGATTCTTTAAGAATGGATTCAATAAAGGCTGATGTAATATAATGTTTTTGATGTATGTTTATAGTTAGTAATATTGTTATTATTAGGCTCTTGAAATTGTGTGTGTGCACATGTATGCTTGCACACATTTACTCATAGGTACTCGTACATACAAAAATTATGTTTACAGATGTGCAATTAAGCAAATAAATTATCTGTCCTTCCCTTTTACTCATCTTTGCTTGGCCCAGGCCAGACTTGGTTACATATTGTAGTAACCATTCCACTGCATAATTATATAATGTCTAGAAATAGTCATTTAATTATTTATTTTAATAAATATCCCCCACTTCTTTTTCTTACAAAGATAAAATTGAAAATGTCTACTATAAGTGTGATTTTTTTTTTTTTTTTTTTTTTTTTTTTTTTAAATGGATATTAATGTTTATAATGAATGTAGATTTTGAACTTTGCTAACTCTTCCTTGAAAGAATCATTCTGGAATTTTCCTTATTAGACAAACGTGATGACATTCTTTTAAAGCTTTGGCTTTAGATATTCTGCAGATTGTAAGCTTTTTAACTGACTTCTGCTTATGTGTTTATTTTGGCCTTTGTGAACCCACTTTTATTAAATATTCAATCAAGTCTGATGGGCACTTTAGTAAAGAAAGACATGACAATCAGTAATAGCAAAATTGATCAAGTTTGTATTGGATTCTGTATCAGATTCATCATCCCATTAGATAAAACTGGATGGTTGTCTTGATCATTCCCAACTGATTATCTTCTCTTTATTATTTGATTATTTATTTATATTTATATATATATATATATATATATATATATATACACACACACACACACACAATCGTGGGACTATTAACCACATCTGTATTTATATATAATTTCCTGAATGAATTTTTTGCTTAAAGAAAAGCTATCAAGTCCATTATTATGATTACATTAGGATCTTCTTAGCTTTTCCGGATAAGCATATAAACTCCTGTTAATTCATGTAATGCTGTCTCAGTTCCATAACAGTTCTTACATTTTGTAGTATTACCGATTAAATATACTGATCCACCATAAAAATAAAATAGGGAACATTTTATGAGTAAAGTGGAGTTCTGTTTATAATCTTGATACAGTGTAAAATTGAATTCTGACTTAGATTTTTAGTTACAAATGTCAGGTTTCAAACTATGCTTACATTATTGGCATCCGTGGTGGTTAGTTAACTGGCCCGAGACACACACTGTGGTTGACTGTCTGACATGCACTGCCTTTGTGTAAGAAAATATGTTTGAAAACTAAGTTAACCTTATTCCCTGGGTCGAATATCCATAGTGTAGTCTGTTCGAGAATGGTTGTTCCATGGCATGAATGGGCAACATGCACCCGTCTTTGTATGATAAAATACAATTGATAAAGTTTGAAAACTAAGTGAAATCAACTCGATCCTCATGTATTGGACTCATTATGAGTGACATCTGACACACTTTACGCTTATTAATTAATGTAAATTTTTGTTCTTTATTTAAAAATGCATATATCTGTCCTTCTTTAATTGATGTAAATATGTATGAACAAAACACATGCTTATTTAAAATATGTATATATCTGTTTGTTCTTTAATTAAACATTATTGGAAAAAAATTAAAATAAATCCTGCAACAGAACACCATAATGCTAACAAGAGTAGCACACCTGATACAGGAGACAGGACAATATTTATTTATATTTATATATATTTTTTATTAGGTCAAACTAGCTTGGGTATTCATGAGTCTATCATGTCATCCATCATGGCCCTGCATCAAGATCGGAAGGTCATTAGGGTGGCATTCTATGTCCTAACATAATTGGTCAATGTAGATGATTGCTGGCTATCAACCTGTCTTGCTCTGTATCTAGGTGTCCAGATTAGATCACATGCAAGTTCTTGTTTTGATCACCATCAATGTCCTGCAAAGCACATTCTATGTTTACGTAAGAGTGTAGAAATATCAGGGATTGGTCCATAGAGCTGTGATTTAGTTGAATATTGTCTCCCAGAGATGTTAAGTATAGCTCTCAGCATCTGAGACTCAAGGGTTTTAATTAATGCCCAAGCAGTGGCACCATACATTAACATCGCCTTTACAGTGGTACAAAAAAATCTTTGAAGTTGCCTGGTAGATCAGATTTCCAGATTACATTCATTTTATTGAAGGTGGCCCAGGCTTTAGCTAAGCAGATTTTCACATCTTTTTGAGTAGAATTTATTTCACTTTTTAGGTATGTAAAAGATTCAACAGATTTTATTGATTCTCCTGAGACAGTTTGTATTGAGCTTTGCTGGTTGAAGCCTATGAATTTTAGAGGTATTGACATAGTCCAGCATTGTTAGCAGTATCTTCTATATGATGTGGGAGTACTGTGGCATCGGTAATGGTATCTGCAGTGATAACTTGGTCATCTGCATAGTCAATATTGGTCAACTTTTTTGTAGGGTATTGACTTGAGTCCTGGTGCAAGAATTTAAAAAAGTTTATTGCAAAAAACTGGTTATCCTGGGCATTGTGTGCCAAAAAATATGAAATTTTTGGCCAATAACAAGATCTGAAATAAAGAAAGATTACCTTCATGAACATTATAAAAAGATCAAAAACTTTCCTTTCCATTACAAATAACGCAACATAAATTAATCTTGAGAGGCAATAACCCTTTTTTAAATAAAAACAAGATTATCAAGGTGGATATAAAGTTTATAAAAACATGTAAACAAATACATTAGTATTTGATATTCTTCATTTACTTAAAAAGGGTAAATACTCTAAAAGTTCCAAAGATAGAAAATGGGAAAGGGGCCTTCCCATATCACTATTGTATTTGGATGAAGGTTTCTTTGGTCTTGAGGTTTAGCAGCTGGATACAGCTGTGAATTTATTCTGTCTGGAATCACTAATAATAATAGGGTTTGAATCTGGACTGTTCATTTTTCCCGTAGGGCCATGAATTTAGGATGAGAGTAACAATGTGACGTGAAAGTAGCAATTTTCGACTCTGTCCAGTAAGTTTTTCAATTTCTTAAGTTGGCGTCACAGAGTCCTTATAACAACACCTTTGAAGAAAGTGACAATGGTAGTTTCATACTTAAACAAAGTCATGATGTCATTAAACATCAGGCTTCCAAAATAAGTCATGTAGATATCCCACTGAAAACATTGAAGGGTTAAGTGACTGCTAGATGATAGGCTAAGAAAATCATTATGTCAGTAAAATTTCTTCAAGCCATGATTCACATTTTCAAAACATGGAAATTCCACCATAGTATTAAAATTGGAATTCAATAAAAGATATTTTTTATAACATGTATACATCTGTTTGTTTCTTTAATTAAACATGTATACATCTGTTTGTTCTTTAATGACAAAAATCCTTTTCTAAAAATGTAAGACAACCTATTTTACCAGACAATCAATTTCTAATGTTTAAAATATTT
The DNA here is from genome assembly GCA_964036315.1 of Acanthosepion esculentum. Taxonomy (NCBI): domain Eukaryota; kingdom Metazoa; phylum Mollusca; class Cephalopoda; order Sepiida; family Sepiidae; genus Acanthosepion; species Acanthosepion esculentum. Next base: position 22,034,370 of record OZ038512.1, on the reverse strand, counting down.
TCTTAAAATAATGCACTTAAGATTGTATATGTCTTTGTTTATTTTTATTTAAAAGAAATATGTAAAAAAAAATGAATTGTCAGTTTTTGTACACAAGTATCAATGACATAAGCAGTTTCAAACTTGATATTTTATAAATAAAAAAAAGTACAGGTAACTCTTTAAACAAGTTAGATGTCAGTTTTATACTATATTGATATTAGGATCAGGACCTTTTTCTAAAATGATAAAGAATCAATATTTTTTTATTCTAGCAAATATCATGCCTTGAAGAAAGTCTAATGAATGTTAAGCTATAAAAATTATTTCCCAAAAAATGTTTTTTATTTTTAATGAATGGACTAGTCTATTTAAGTAGTTCTTTTTGTGTATGGAATGTGTGTAAATATAATGGGATGGAGGTTTTTTAAATAGTTCAACTTCTGCCCAATAATGCTTGTTACACTATCTGAATGAAATATGTATGTAAATGTAACAACTATTTTGGGACAGTAATATTAACAGGGCAGGAAGCCTGAATATTAAAATGAACTATTTGTTGGAACTGCTGGGTAACCATTACATTTTTGGGTAGAATGTTAAAATAATCCAGAACCAATACTGGGAGCAAACCACATGCATATGGATAGAAAATGAATTTGGTAAAACAGAAAGGATATAAGACAAGAATGTTTCTCATTCACAGATTGCGATATCTATCAGAGATGAAATTTAAATTTTCATTATTGCATTATGTCAAAATTTTAACATGTCAGCAGATAGCTATTGTCAACAACTAAGCACAAATAGTTATTAATTAAAAAAAATTAGTAATTAATGTATAATTTTAAATTTATTAATTAATAGAAAATAAAAATAATTAATATTACTAAAATCATAGAAACAAATTAAAAATCAGAAAAGTCAGATTGGTTTGGTTTGTTTTACTGCATATCAACCACAATGGGTTACTTAATGCTGACAATTTTTTATTGCTGGTAATAATTTTTTTCACAAATGTATTGGCAGTAATCTTCATTTTTTTTTTTTTAAATATTTGTCATACCCAGGATGGAGAACTGAAATTGAATACAAGTGTAAGGTTTTTAAACTTACGCATCATGCTTAATCATTCTGCTCAACAAGTAGTTTGGTTTGGCTTAGCTTGCCTTACTCTATGGCACATCAACCTCAATGAGTTATTTAATGCTGACAAAGTTTTTTTTGCTGGTAATTTTTTTTTTCTTTTTATAAAAATGTATTGCTGGTCAAGTAATTTGGTCAAATTTTTTGGCAGTCATTGTTCCATACTAGATGGGATAGGTTTTCGGTTTGGTTTGGTTTGTGGCATATCAAACTCAATGGGTTATTTAATACCGACAATTTTTATTGCTAGTAACATTTTTTTTTTTTAAATGTATTGCTGGTAATAATTTTTTTACAAAGTATTTCTGGTATTAAAACCTATTTTTACACTTTCATAGTAAGTATTGCTGTTCATATTTTGTTCTTTTAAAAAATGTATTGCAGGCAATAATTCTTCCTTCACAAAAGCATTGCTAGTGATAATTTTCCTACAAAAATGTATTTCTGGTATTAATACCTATTTTTACACCACCACAGCATTTTGAACCCTATTAGCTGGGACCCTAATAGTTACTACCACCCCGGGTCAAGGTAAACCTGGGAACACCAGCAATTAAGAGGTGGTTCCATGCTCCTCAAAACCTCCTGATCAGAGGCCTTGCTATTGGACGTAGTTTATTGTCTTACCCAGGATGTGGATTGTAGTTTATCGTCTTATCCAGGATGCCTCATCTGGATGGGGGCTGGTGGTTCTTACCCCTCTGCAGAGGTGCAGTCAGTGTATTCTGAAGCCCCAGCTGACATGTCCAGAAGAGTCAGAATCACTAGTAGTAGAGAGATCTGAATCAGATACCTTCAGATACCGCTTTGTTTTTATTTCCTTATAATATAAATTAACTATTTTATACCTTTTTTTGTATACAACGGGTAATTGTTCCACTAGATATATTTTCAAGTGCTCCTTTTAATCTAGCAAACACATCACTGAACTTGGTATTTGAATTTTATTTTCTCCCAACCTCAGCTTTTGTGATAACCCACACAAGTTCTATAGGTTGAAGATCGGAGTGGTAGGGAGGAGTAAAGACCATTTGATGTCCAGTATTTTCAGTCATGTTGTATATAACAGGTTCAATAAATAACTGTATGTAATTTTGAATTTTATCCCATAGCATTGATTCTTTTTTACGAAATTCACTACTTAATCAATTTTAGATTTATGTTAATTCATTCTAACATGTTTTACTATAGTATTTGTTCAAAAACAACTTTTTGTCAGATTTTTAGATATTATCCATAACTACATGTACAAGAATGTCGTTTTTGATAAAAGTTAAAAACCATAAATACATAAAAAATGTGTATATTGTCGAAAATTCCTTTCAGCCCAAAGGGTAGATCAGAAGCTGGTCCAGAACAGTAGTGTTGCGAAACACTTCCTAGTCTCACAACCCAAAATTCAGTCAGGGATCAATTAATAATGGGAAGAGAAGAGAGCCGTAGAACGACTGTTCTCATAAAGTCACTCTCAAAAAAAAAAGATGAGAAGAAAAGCAGCCTTAGTAACAAAGGTGGCAGACCTGTGTATCCCATCATTTCTGGTAAAAAGATTACAGAAACCATTGCTGGGAGTGGTCTCACTTTGAAAAACAATTCCAGGCAAACACCTAGTCTCCCATGCTTGACTGCAACCCCACATGCAGGTAATTTCACTTATTTTTCCACAATATAGCTATTTGTGCTATGTTATAATGCTTATTACCTAAACAATAATAATACTGAATATTTTTTTAAAACATTAAAGTATATTGAATCATATCTCCCTAATAGCTGTTGTGATCTGTCAACCTATACAGTGAGGTAATTCTGAGAAAATTAAAAGTTTTATCAAGGTTCCTTATTGGTGGTCACAATCTTAACAATATAAGATATGCAGTTGATGCAAAGAGAAAGGAAGTTATGACTCTTCCTACAGAAGGTAGTGAAGGAAAGCAAAAAGAAAAGACTAAACATCAATTGCAAGAAGATCAAATGCATAGTTGTTAGCAAAAGGAATGGCCCAACAGACAAATTGAAGATAACAAAAATCTAGCAAGTACAATTATTTAAATATCTGGGAAGTGTTTTAACAGAGGACAAAAAGTGAGATGCTGAAATCTCTAGGTCAACTGAAGGTTGTTACTGATGAGTTCAGGCTGTTACTTTAGATATCTTGAAGGTGTTTGACATGTTTGCCTTCTTGACAAGTTGAAGAGTTATGGTGTTTCTGGATATTTCTTTGATTTGATTCAAGATTTCTTCTAATAACTGCATAATGAAAGTTGTCTTGAACAGCCACTCCTCAAGATCTTTTTGCATTAATACAGGCATCACCCAAGGTTTTATTCTTGGATCTACTATGTTTCTTATTTTCATCAACAACCTTCCTGATGTTATCCATTCATGACTTGTGTTAATATTAAGTCTGATAGCTTTGATAAAAGCTGATCTATAAAATGACCTTCAATCTGTTGTTAACTGGAGTAAGAAAGAAGTGGCTTGTAAATTTTAATGCCTTTAAAATAAAACTGCTCTCTATAAATCATCTTAAAGAACCTTTTTTGACTTTCATCAGCATTACTGATGCTAACCTACAACTGCATCTCATGACACGTTCTATTCTGTATATAGTTTCTCAAATGCATTGGAGATGATGGCATTTGCCTGTCTTTGAGTAATATACTTTCAACCATTAGATTCAAAGATGTTAAGTTCTTCCCTTTATATCAGCAGTTTACAGCTGCATCACATTGAAATGCCAGTTCCCATACGATCACCAAAGTTAAGCAACGTCAAGCCTGGCCAGTACCTAGATGGGTGGATAATAGCTTGGAATTGTTCATCAGAGAGCCAAGTTCCAATTCCTGTTCATTGTATTAAATTATGGGCAAAATACTATTGGAAAGTTATAAATCCTCCTCTTTTCTCACAGATATGGCTTAATTAGTAAGAATTGTATTATGAAACCATTATTATCTCTAAAAATAAAAAGATACAAAAAATTAGCTAACCCATAGAGGTGGATATATTGCTAAACAAAAACAAAAATCAACTTTATATCAAGTCTGTTGCTATTGATCATTATTATTTTTGTTGTTTTACTCCTGGTTTTAAAATAAAGTAGAAGGTGAGTAATACAGGAGAGAGAGAGAGAGTGTGTTGTGTAATGCTTTCATTAATCTCATGCGCTGGCTATTAACGATGACTTTGATGAATCTACCTGGTAGGACAGACTTGATAACTGAGAAGACTCTTACAGATGCTATAACTGGAGAGTTTGTCTTAGCAACCCTCTATGCCATGCCTTGTCAAAGGCTTTGATGTATCCAAGGTGATTGCTTTCATGATGAATTTATTATTGAATGCTTTTTGACTTCTTAGCCTTATCCGGTATTTCCAGATAAAGAAATTCATGTTAGTAAATCTTAATTTGATACAATGGAAGCATACTTTTTCCAGAAATACAATCTCATGTCATAACACTCCCATTTCTATAAGTAAACATTACTCAAATGCAGTTCAGATGGTAATATTTGTTTACCGTTTGATTACTATACATCCAACTATCAGATCCAATGATGTTCAATGTCAGTTCTTAGCGCCATAACACTTTAAGAATCAAAACAACTCTTATACTCTTTTGTGAATTGGATATCTTATCTGTTGTTCGAGGAAAGATGTAGCATTTTGTAAACGGACATTCCATGCACAAAAACTATAATGTATATATAATTCTTCTTCTATACGCCATGTCACTTCAAGATATGGGTGATCATAGCTCTCCACAATTTCCTATCTTTCTTTAGCACTTAGAAGTGTTTATACTTTTACTATCCCTTCCCCTCCATGTTCTGCCATAAATTTACACAAGCTCGTTAGGTTTTCCTCTGTTCCTTTTACCTTCAATATCCTTGAAACACCAGTTACCCTACAATTACCAAAGTTAAGCAACATTGCACCTGCTTAGTACCTAGATGAGTGACCATTTGAGAATACCAGGTGCTTTAAGCTTGGATATGCAGGTGTAATGGGTAATGACTCTGAATTGTTAATTGGGGAGCTGAGTTCCAATTCTAGTTGGGTGTGTTATATTCACCTGGGAAAGGTATGAATCAATCTCTTCTTCCCTAAGATATGGGTTAGTTAGTACGACTTGTATCACTAAAATCATTATTATATCCCAAAAAAAAAAAAAAAATTCTTACAATCTAACCTTTTGTAAAGTCACTATTTATTTTTTGTTAATTTCCTGGTATTGATCCAACTGCTGTATTCAGATTGTTTTTTAGTCTGACCCAAATTTGATGGAAAAACTTTATTCCTGTTTAATTCTTGTTTGTTTTGATTATCACTATATGTAAAAAAAAAAGAGAAAATAAAGGTAGGTATATACCTCAATCAGAAGTTATTTTTATTAGCTTGTAATTTACACCCAACAGCATTCTACTTGACCTTGAAACTGGAGAATTGTTTTTTTCTCCTTCATATATACTTTTTATTTACTTTTATGGTTCATTTGTTCATGCCAGGTTGGAATTGTGAAGAACAACAAAAATGAGAACAGGTATAATGTATAAAAGCCAGTGTCTGTTGCTTTTTATTGCACAAAACATATCATGCTCTGTTTCTGCTCATATCTAAGAAAGCCAACTTCCATCTTTTGCTAAGATGATCCCAAAACATGTCCAAATAAAATGGTAGAAATTATGTATTCATATAAATAAATTAGGTAGTAAAAATATTGCAAATTGTAGCAATGATCATAAATTTTGAAATATTTTAAATATAATGTTCAAATTTAAATTTTGGCTTTAATTACCAGAAAATAGTATATAGTTAGTCATAAAAAATCAAAATTACCTGTTATTTCAATTTTATTAAAATAATTTAATTATTATGTTAATAATTTATTTTTTATAAATTATTAATCATTTTTAATTTTAGTTTTCTCCTTTGGTTATGCCATTATTGATGACTGCCAACAAAAAAATTTAAACACTATAATTAAAATTAAAAAATCTTCCAAAAATGAAGTAGCCATTGTAAGTAAATGACTGGCTGCTTTTTTTCCGTGTGTGTGTGTCCCTGCTAGGGCTGCTCGGTAATTCCTGTTGCAGACACCTGTGATTTATACTGCAACTATGCTGGGCGGACTTTAGTTACAGTTTCTGGGAGAGAGCACAATCTGAGATGATCAACAGTTTTGAGCAAACTCGACCCATCGATAATAATAACTTGCGACTTTGTGCTAATGAAAAGCTTCATCTATGCAATTTGAATCACAAGGCTTGGGTCAACTTGTGGTATAGTTTTCCGACACTTCCCAAGAAGTCATCTCTTTGACATATCAACCCTGGTAAGATTCAAAACTGGATCTGATTTTTAGAACACTAACATTCTAACCCTTTGGCCATACACATACTTTAGCCATTGTAAGAATATAGAATTCAAAGAATATTAGTTAATTTAATGACTACTTAAGTGGATTCTGAAAAAAAATAAAACTTTTTAGTTAAAAATAGTGAAAAATACATTTGTTTCCAGCTGGTATTTGTTCTCTGTCTACGCAATTCAAATTTTAAGTAGATATTTAATTAGCTTTCCTTACCCATATGTAATGCTAGTCTGCTTAAATTTATGATCGCCCCATGGTACAAATGAAGCATAGATGATTACAAAGGGTTAAACCTGATAACCATAGTTTGATATATTTTTCTTGTCTAAGAAAGCAAAATAAAAAAAATACTAAAAAGCAAACAACTACCTAAGCAGTAAATAAAAGTGCTTGATGCCTAGGCTATCCAAACACAGTAAAAAAATGTTTCACAATGTCAACCCTTAACAAGGCACTGGCCGATTAGCCACTTAAGTTTCACGCTCTCGTTATTTTCAGACAACTACACCGTGTTCTAGTCGCCTGGGTGTGGGAGAGAGAGAGAGTATGGAATCTGACAAAATGATAGGATAAAGAACAAGTATGAAACAGATCTTAATCTAACATGTTTCACTTTATTAAAGCTTCATCAAGATAGCTTTCTATCTTGGTCTCTGATGAAGCTTTAATAAAATGAAACATGTTAGATTAAGATCTGTTCCCTACTTGTTCTTGATCCTATGGGAGTGGATGATTCAGCCCAGGTTGCTGATTTAGTATGTTTTTGTTTTTTTACATATACTTAGTAGAATTGTTGATCCAGAACTAGTGGGCTTATATAGAGATAACGGACTCATCTTCATCCCCAATAGTAATGGTCCACTAATGACAAAGTTACAAAAGAAAATCATTAGGTCCTTTAAATTACTACGGTTTAAGATTGAGATTTCTTCTAACCTTAAAATAGTTGATTACCTAGACATCACCCTTAACCTTAATGATAAAACCTTTAAACCTTACCAGAAAGAGAATGAAACCCCCAAGTATATTAATGTTAGTTCTAACCACCCTAATGCCATTCTGAGACAAATACCCACTACTGTTTGCATCAGAATTAGAAAATTATTGTCCCAACAAAAAAATCTTTAATAAAAATAAAGAACTTTATGAAAATGCTCTCCACAAAAGTGGTTTAAAAAATAAGTTATCTTACTTAACCCATGTAAGTAATACTGAAACGCCTAAAGTGGGATGTAGGCATAGAAATAAAAAAAGAAAAATCATTTGGTTCACTACCCCCTCTGCAAACTGTCAATTATTAATATCGAACAGCACTTTTTAAAATTAATAAACAAACATTTCCACAAAAACAATCCTCCAAGTAAGATCTTCAAAAGGAAATCGATCAAAATTAGCTACTGCTGCACTAACAACATGTACCAAATTATCAACTGCCATAATCATTATATCTTAAGTAAATTCTATGAGAAAAACACTAAATCTAGCATGGAAACCTCCTGTAATTGTAGAAATAGAGAAAACTTCCCAGTTGAGGGCAAATGCAGATCTACTAGGGTAATATACCAGTCAACCATTGCCCCTAAAGAAAATATGAGAAATTATAATGTTTACACTGAAATTTCTGCGAGAGAAAAGAATTATAGGTTTCATTCATACTCTTAATAGTTATAGAGATAGGTTCAGTCTATGTTTAGAGCCAAAAATTAGAATAATAAAATACAATAATCAATGCAAACAGTCCCCTAATTGATGCAACCCCCTTTGAGTAACTTTTTCCCTTAAAGAATTTTGGGGGTACAGTATGATCTTCCTAATCATTTAACCAATCCGGATTTAACCAAATTTTTTGCTGTATCATATATATGCTCTTTTATAATAAATTCCTTGAGCTCTCTCTGTGGATCAGTTTTAATATCTGACATTATTAGGAGCCACCTGGATTATATACCAATGGATCTACTACCTGTACTATATATAATATATATATCAAATTAATATAAAAAGTTTTTTCACTTAAGTCTTGTTTACTTTGATTTTTGTATTATATAGATGTAACCACTCATCAGAACAGAGTTAAACTGTTGATATTTCTTGATTCTTTTGTACATTTATTATGACCTGAATGTGTTACTTTACTATTCACTTGATTGCATTCTTTCCTCACCTTCTCCATTGATCTCTGGTTTATTGTTTTGACAATTTAGGCTATGGTTGGATATTTCTGTGTGCATGTATGTGTGTGCCCATGTATGTGTACATATATACACATACATACAAACATGTACACACACATTTATCCACATGTGTATGTTTATGTGTTCATGTATGCGCATCTAACTTCATGTTTGTGTTTGCGTTAACTGTATGTGTTTTTAGTAGGTGATGTTATTTGACTTTGTTTGATGTTTGATAAGTCTTTTGTGTTTAGTTGTATGAAAGAACAATTTTTTTTCTTTTGTTGGTGATGTTGTTAAACCAATTATTTCGTTTGTATTTTTTCATTGTTTAGTATTCTCCTTAGGTTAATCACTATTGTTTTGAGGATTTAGTTTAGATTATGGTTAAATTTCTGTGTATGTATGTGTGTTTGTATGTGTGCATGTGCACGCATGCATGAATACATATATAAAAATATGCATGCTTACAGATACCCACATGTATATGTTTGTGTGCTTGTGTGTGTTTGTGTTTATATGGGTGTGTTTATATGTCCGTGTCACTATATGCGCTTGTTTTTCATTTATTTTTCTGTTTTTGCTTTTTATATTTAGTGTTTGAGTGTTTTTGCTTTTTGTAAAGAGTGTAGTTGTGGTAGTTTGTGTTTTGCATGGTTGGGTATTTTGTTGGTGTTGTGGATGTTGTGAAGAGCATTTGTGTATCTTTTGCATTTTGTAAGGGGTGTAGTTGTGGTGATTTGTATGTTGGGTTTTCTGTGTATTTTATATGGTTGGGTATTATTTTGTTTATTATTTGTTGATATTGTGGTTACTCTTTTCTGAGTGGATTGTTTTGGGGATTGGTATGGATTAGATGTTAGGTATAGTGGTTTGTGTTAGTGATTGCATTTTGTGTTAGTGATTGCATTTTGTGTTGTATTTATTTTCTTTTAATATTAGTATTTAGGTAGCAAAGTAGATGCTTATTTAAATGTCTGCATTTCCCCATTATTTCATTCCTCTTGTTCAATAAGTTGTTTTGATCCTTGAAGGTGATAATTATTAATTTTTCCTCCAGATACAATTTACATTTTCTGCTGTTGCTACTGTGTGGGACTGTTCTTTTTTTTTTTTTTTTTAAAAGAAGTGTTCTATTAATGCTCTATCACGAAGCCTGCTTGCTTTAAATGCCTCCTGATCAGCAAACCATGGAAAAAACAGCAATTTTGGCTTCAGAAAAAGTATTTCAAAATAACTCTCTCTCTATATATATATATATATTAAATGAAGTCCTAATTTTATTATATATAGTGTTATTTTGAAATACTTTTTTTGATTATGTTCATATAACTGCACATGTGCACAAATGGAAGATAATGCTGAAATTAAAAAAATTTTAAATTAAATTTTTTTAAAGATGTTTTGTCGGGGTTTTTTTTTTTGTTTATGCTTTTATTATTTTTGTTATTAATTATCTCATATTGTGATAATAGAAAATCTGCCTTGAAAGGTGAAATGTAAGAACCTAGATGAAAATTTACTTTGGATGATCTAGTGATTTAAAGCACTTTCTATACACTTTCAGCTAAGTAAATTGCTTTCACTTTTCATTATGTTAGCATTTTTAAAATTAAAACTATGGTCAAACTGATTACAGTGATCAACTAATGCATTGTGCATGTTGATTTGTAAAAGATCCCTTTTACGTTCATATAATCTTTTATGTAAATTCCTCGAGGTTCATGACAGGTAAATTCCTCCTTCAAGTCTTAGCTTATTATTATGTAGTATAGACTCAGTCTCAGTGGAAACAGAGCAAGTAATTACTGAGCAGTACTAAGCAAAAATAACAAGATGAAATATCCAAAGAAAAGTCTTCCCCTGCCCATAGATGAAATAAAGAGTTCAGTTTGAAATTCCCCAAAGGTTACCCAGATACCTGGAGAAGGCCAGAAGGCAAAACAGCTCAAATATTGTGATAACAACAACAAAGATGAAGACATTAGTCTGAGTGTAGTTTGAATGCAGGTCTATAGAAGGTGTAAGCTGTTTGCTCTGTTTTCAAGTATGCGGGTGAGTGTTCATCCCCATCTCAATATCACCCCATCAGCCTCCGCAATGTCCTCAGCAAACTCCTTTTGTTTATTATCAACAAGATGGTTGTTGGTCATCTCTTGAGCAACAAACAGTATGCATTTCACTCCTCTAGATCCACTACTGATGTTCTTACTGTCATTACACACAGAAGTAGTGAAGCAGTAGATAATAAACTCCTCATGAGAGTGATCACCTTAGATATCTGAAAGGTTTCTAGCTGTGGCATCTTTGTTAGTGTCTTCACAATTATCAAGTCCTCCCTGTTGGATAGATCCATGGAAGTTGTAATTAATAGCCAGCCTTTTGAAGTCAATGAGATCAATGCAAGCATGCCCCAAGGCTCTCACCTTTGCTTTTAAACCCTCTTTCTGCTTTTATATTAACAATCTGCCCAGCAACATTCTCTGATCTTTAGTTAATATCTATGTAGATGATACCACAGTTATGAGTACACCTCCAAAAATTTTATTTGATCAGATCCTGGCAGTTGATTTCTCCTCTGATTTAGCCCTAATAGCTCAATGGTAAAAAAAATTGGCTTGTAACATTCAATATCTTCAAAAATAAATCAGTAATGTTTCATCACTGAGCAGACTGAGTTTCCTCCAGCCATAATGAACAGTTGGAATCTGAATGAGTCCCTTACCCTGAATATCTATTGGAACTCAGATTCACCACAAATCACAAGTAGAACGTGTATATATATATATATATATATATATATATATATATATATGCTTTAAAAATTAGGAGATCAGTTGAATCTGCTACCTTGGTTTCAACCTTATGGTATCCTCATGAGATTTTTATCCACTGATATACCAACACTTTATTTTTAAAAAAATTAATGAACGCCATATTATTTTAAAAAATAAATAAAGAAATGTACAGCATTGGGTGTGAAGAAAGGTGAAAAGAAGAATGGGGAAGAGAAGAAAAGCAAGGGAATTAGAAATGTATTGGTGCGAGGAGGAGGTAATGGAAATATACAATTTTTTTTTATCCAGCCTCATATGTGCTTAAAAGGAATTTTTTAATATGTATGTAAGGACTCATCACTTTGGATTTTATAATTGGATCTCTGCTGTATTTTTCTTTTAAATTACACACATGGTTAGCTAGTTTGGTAGAGATCTTAAGACTTACTAACTTGAATGACGACCTATGATTGTATCATCTATGTTTGAAAGTACCTTCAGTACATCCTATGTACATTTTATTCTGGCCATTAATATCTGTTACTTCTGTTTTATAGATTATTGCTTTGATTTTACAAGCTCCATCTAATGGACATCTATTTTTATTTCTACAATTGCATAAATTACGCATGTTAACTATATTTTGCTGTGCATTAGTTTTTAAATTTCTGGCATTTTGTCTATTTATTATTGTTTCTAAATTTGTAGTGCTTGTGTAGCTTAATTTAACTGTGTTTTTATTGAATATCTTATGTAATTCTGAATTTTTTTGGGAAGTGCTTAGTAACTTAAAAAATAATTTCCCTATTTTACATTTTACCTCTAAGTTAAAAGGAGGTTAAACCAAATGATATTTTTTCTTTTCCTCAAATTCTTCTTCATATGTTAATTTGAGGTTTAAATTCTCGTTTTGTTTTGTGATCTTTTACCTTTTAAGTTCTTCTCATATTCTTTCTTTTTATCCTCAAAAATTATTTTATTAGAGTTTCTGGTTAACCTAGATTCTGTTCTTTTAGGGAAGTATTTTAATGTTTGCAGGGTGGTTGGATCTAATATTCACATATTTTAATTTTGTGTTGGGTTTCATGTATGGGGAAATACTGCCAGCTTGCAGATTTAATTCTATGTCCAGATAGTTGACAACTTTTTTTTATTGATTTCAACTTCTATTTCAAAGCTGAGGCTTTTGAAGATTTTGAAAAGCACTTTTCTCATAGTGTCATTTGTTCTTCTATTGTCTGGCGCTATCATCAGACTGTCATCCCTATACAGACTGTGGTTGTTTATATGTACAATTTTGTTAATTTCATATAGGATATAGGCCTATTAAGTCTGAAACCTCAGCACCATCAAATGAACCTTGTGGTACATTGAAGCTGTCTTTTTTATTTCTTAACCCAGGTTACTTCATTGTAGGATAAAATTGATTTGTGGCAATGTAAAATTATTTCCGTTTGATAAGGTGTTATGTTTACAAAGCCTTTGGTGAAGTATAAAGCCTCCAGCAGATCTTTTTCAGATATAGATTAAATATATAGATTAAAGTTTTTAATGTCATATTTTATAAATACATATTTGTTTTTATTTGTGATTTTGTGGAACCAAGAAATGCACTCACTTATATAAAGATGCGGGAAAATGGTCAGTGCTGCTCCATAAACTACCAGACACTTCCTGCCATGTTCTATCTTGACAAAAGTCAGATTAGACTATAAAAAGGAGCATTGCTGCCATATCTGGTCTGGTGCTGCCCAATCCTTTCTGTCTGCCTTTGACAAAAGAATTTACATGGCCTTTTAGGTGATGAATTATTCTCCAACCCTACCTCTACATTTCTACACACAATGTTACAAGCCTATTGCTACTCTATCACTAATTCCATGGCAGATGTTTAGACAAACTACATTCTTTGGTTTCACCAGTTCAGACCTTTACAGCTATGCCCAGCTATGCCATGTACACCAAGTCAAATCCTCTTTATTCCCTTTTTATTCTATTGGTAAGGAGGAAGTTCCATTCCTAAGAACTGCTACTTTGTAGGACACTCCCAACAGGGTGCTTCCCCAATCATTACAATCTTAACCTCTTCTTGTTTAGGGTTAGCCATTATCCATCATACATATCTTCACTTGCACTTACTTATATCCATACAACAACCTCATTCAGTAACCTTTAACTTGAGTGGCTCTTGGGTTCAAAAGGTTTGTCAGAACAACATTCATTGTGCTCTCAGAGTTAACTGTTCAGCTATAAACACACAAACCAAAAAGTAACCCCTAGTTCTTCTGATACATGTTTAAGAATGACTTCTTTTAAATTTTTGATGACTGTTTTGTTTTATTTAACTTTGTAACATGAATTTTAAAAAAATTCAAAATTTCAGATTAAAATTTTAGTTATGAAATAATTTTTAACTGTTATTTTGTATATGAAACATTTTTTTATTATGTACTGAAAGAGAAGGAAAATTTAAAAAGCTCTCAAACAAGTTTGATGACATTTATAACATATTTTAGGACATATAAAACCCCATTTTATTTGTTCCCCAAATAATACAAATTTTAAAATATGTAATAAATGTCTGAAAAAAAATTGGGACCAACTAGGGGACAGAAATAATGTTTGAGTAACATTAGTGCTATCTAACAATTTTAGTGGATTAATGAATTGGTTTGGGAATTTGGTGACAGTAATAGTGAGTTCAATCCCTGGACCAAGCAGTTTCTTCTTGGACTTTGTGGAAAATGGGTGAGGAATAACTGAGCAGTATTAAATAAGAATTAGACAATATATACCTAGACATGGTTAGTGGAACAAGAACAATCTATCCCTGTATGTTAAATAAAGGGCTCAGTTTGAAATTCCTTGAAGGTTACCTGGATCAAAAAGCACCTGATGGAGGCCAGAGACCCAACAGTTGAAACTTTGTGATAATAGCAACAAAGACAATGGTCCACATGTAAATAATGTGGATAATTTTTCTTTATACATTGAAAGGCAAGAAATGTGTAAAATCTCTTTGGTGTCTGATAACATAAATACCTTATTTAATAACATATAAGACTCTCCTTTGCCAAATTATTAGAATTTCATAAATTTGTAAGTTGTTTAAAACCAGGCCAAATAGGGAACACAGATGAAGTTCCAGTAACATTATTCTAGAGGCCATTGAGTGCAAATAATTGTTGATCCAAATTCGGTTATTTGTAGCTATTTTATAGTGTTGAACTTTTTACTTGTTATTTATTATTGATCACTTAATTATTTGTTGTTAATTATTACATTTACTTGTGTTTATGTGTACAGTTGTAGTTTGTTAATTTATTTATTATTTACTTAATTTTAGATTTTGTTTATTTTATTTGTTCAGGCAGGGGTTGGTTATCTTTGTTTAAAGTGTCAGCTTTGTCGAAAGTATGATACATTATCTGCAATGTATATAGTGTATATATTTGCATATATACAGTGTTGCTGCCATATCTAGCTTGGAGCCTTCCTGCCATATCCTCAAAATCCTCACTTCCTCCTTTTACATTCATATCACACACCTGATTCACTAACCCTCCACCTTGAGTGGCTCTTGGGCCTTGTATCAAATGAACTTTTGTAAAAAAAAGAATAAAAATAAATAAAAAATAAAAAAACGATTTTCCTCAGACTCTATATTTCATGATCTTTGAAGTTGATGTCAGATTTGATTCAAAAGAGAGAGAAGAGTAATACAACATAAATTAACAGCTTGTTAAAGAGGCAAGAACACAGGGCATTAGTTTGCATACTAGTTTCAGACCGTTTGATTTTTATTTCATATTAATGTAAGTTTAATACATCAATAAATAATGGGATTAACAAAACAGAGTAGTGAATAAGTAAGTGCAGACAGTTATGAACAGGCTATATATATATATATATATATATATATATATATATATATATATATATATATATATATATATATAGTCCTAGAACGGAATATGAACAAACCAAACAACAGGGGACACACATGAATCTACATAATCACAAAGATTCATCTGAAAGAAAAGAGAAAGAGAGAAAAGTAAAAACCAATAAGGAGTGAGTGTAAAGTGAAAAAAACAACAACAAAAAGGACAAATAACAATGACATTCTACACATATGCGCAGATGAATGCACACACACAAAGGCACACAAACATGCACACATACACTATTAAAAAATACTTGCACCAATGAAAAATCAAGAAGTATAAACAGTCAATTGCTGATATCCTCTGATGAGTGGATGGAGTGATTCCTGGAGAGTCTATAAAACTCTGTAGTCGGGATGCTGATGGTAACATCAATCAGCTAAGAGACAAACCTTTTACTTTTATATATATATATATATATATATATTACATGGAAATAGCAAGGGGCTTACAATTCATCACCTACAAGGCTACATAGATGCTTTTAGACTGGAAATGGAAGACTGGGCAGCACCAGCCGATTTTCGGTTTGATCTGGCTCTTGTAAACGTAGAGCAGAGCAGGTGTTAGGTATTTACTGGAGAGGTACAGAGAACCAAACACTTTTACAGTATCCTTAGCAAAGTCTGGGGTGAGCATGTCCCAACAGACGTTCAAAGCAAGAGTCCTCCATAAAAGAACACAATTGTACTGTAGTGATGAACTGTCAGTAATTTGCAATTACAAATATATTTAGTCCTGAAAAGTAACCCTTGTATAACTTCTAATATGAAGGTGAAATAAATGAAGTGTCTAAGAAATATCTATTTTACAATGTTTGTTTTCAATTAAAAAATTATTTTCATTTTTCACATGATAGATGATCTTTGTGTTCATGGTCACGACAAACAATTAGTATCAGTAAAGAAAACCAAAATACATTTCATTTGTTCCTGGTAACTTTCAAATCATGAAATACTCTGAAAAGTTGAAGAAAATTTTTTGTGTGAAAATTGTTCCATGAAATTGTCTTTTTTCAAAACCACAAATATATTTCTTTTCCAGACATTAATAATAAAATAAATTATGGTCTTACACTGAAGTGAATAATAAGAACATGGGAAACCCCTTAATAAATTACTAAATAGGACTGATACTATTCATAGGAAAAAAGATGCCGTAATTGTCTTATGCTGGATACCGAGCCATATTGGCATAGAAGGAAACATAAAAGCTGGTAAAATGGCAAAGGAATCACTGAACATGACCCCCTCAAATGTAAAGGTTTCACACACTGACGTCTGATTTACCATAAGCAGTACCATCAAAGAAAAATGGCAGCAATTATGAAACAAGTGCCAAAACAACAAATTATGCAACATCCAACCAATCCTTAGTGAAAGACCCCTAATCTACTGAAAGATAAGAAGAGAGGAAGTGGTACTAGCCAGACTCTGTTTAGGACACACATACATAACCCACCAAAATTTACTAAAAAATGAGTATCAGTATATGTCCCGTGCCAGGAACCATAAACTATTAAACACATACTACTAAATTGCTATAACTTTCAGCAAACCCCAAACAAATACTACAAATCGGATAACTTAAAGGTCCTATTTGAAAATACTGATCCAAGTGACATGAATTTCATGAAAGACATTGGGCTCTACAGTAAAATATATATTTAACAAAAAACTCTACCAATTCTGCTTATCTATATTGTTTTGCAACCAATTTTATTCAACCTACAAATCCCCCCCCCCAAAAAAAGTCAAAGTAATTTTTCCCCTATATAATCCCCTGCTACCAAAAGAATTTAATTCTAATTATTCATCTGAAAAACTTCTTCGGCATTAAATGATCCACCTGGGTTGATGTGCGATAAAACAAATCAATCTTACACTGAAGCATTGTATTTGATAATTGCTATTGTAAAATATGTCTCCACATAACAGAAAAATAGTCCTTCTTTCCCTAAAAAAAGAAATTTTTTAAAATTTGAGATTAACAGTTTACATCCATTGCTTGAACAGTTAGCATGACTTTCAGTTGAAATTTATAAAATGTTTCCCTTAAAACAGGTTTTCAGGGAAATTAGCTTCTTGAGTCCACTGTTATTGTTCTTTCTAGTATTGATGGGAGTTTCCTTCCTAGCTTTTTTCACTCTCCAGTCATGGCTTAAATGGTAAGATTTGTTTCTAGAAGGCTCATTGTTATCTCCCCAAAAATTGTTAATGTAATAGAAAAAAAATAAAAATTATTTTTATGATCTCCCAAAAATGTTATGGTTTTAATTAATCCACAAAAGTGTTGATAAGCCTTAAAAAAATCACATCAAATCAAATTTTTGGCCAATTTATTTTTTCCTTTTTTTTTTTATTTTATTGTTTTTCCTTTTCTAGGCCAAATTAAACATTATTATAGGTATGTATAGGGGGCGGAGGGAGTTCAGTAATATCTGATTTGGGGTCAGGTGTCTTGGAACATATATATTCCACAGATAAGGGGAGAATACTAATGGGACAAATTTAAATTATGACTTTACATTAATTTCATGCTAATTAAGTCTAATCGATTTGATGAAGTCAAATTGGCAGCTGATCTCAAAAATGACCTAAAATCAGCTGTTAACTGGGGCAAGGAATGGCATGTTAATTTTAATGCCTCCAAAATAAAACTGCTCTTTATTAATTATCTGAGACTCCCTCTGCAATATTATTAGTCTTGACCTGTCATCCCCAGCTTCAGTCACATTTCCACTGCCATAACATATCTTCCTTTTGCTTTTTTATAAATATTTTCATGGTAATTGTTCTGATGGACTTTCCTCTATGGTACGTAGACTTTATGAATTTAAGAATTTAAAAAAAAAACATAAGTTGCCCATTGTATATATTTGACCAATTAGACTGCGTGGTTCCACTAATTTGCATATTTATTGTCATAATTCTTTTTTTTTTTTTTTAATCTACTTTCAAAGTGCTAAAACATGTACTTCTGTGCATACTTGCATATTGACATTATTTAGTTTGCTTTATTTAATAAATTTGTATGATCTTCAAACAGCAATATTTCTCGTTTCTCTTCCTGGCATAATTAGCAAACATTTGATCCTGGTTGATAACTTTTAGATTTCCTCAAAATACCTCAGTTAATTTTGAGGGAAGTTTTCTTTTACCTTTTTTAATATATTATTTTTCATATCCCATACATACTTTGACAGGGCTGTGCTATTTCTATATTTACACATTTCTGTTAACATCTTGTGATTATAATGTCTTTGTTTGAACCATCTCTCTGTCAAACCACTATAATATTGATCCCGGAGGTCTTCAAATTTCAGAGTTTTCATGTATACCATGTCGCCAATCAAACACTTACCATTGAGTGGGTACAAAACGGGCTTTAATCCACAATTGGAGGATGACCTCCCGTATATAGAAAGATAAAACGAGAATTGGTAGTCCTAGCTAGATTTTGCATTAGCCATACTCACCTAACAAGAATTTGTTAGGTGAGTGTGGTTATAGGGTTAACTGTTATCTTCCCCACATATCTATATAGATTGTACTTCTTGGGTCTTGTACAGGGGGAACATTATTGTATAAAAAAATTAGCTAGTGTTTTGTTGTACTGCCCCTTGTTCAATAGATAGTCTACAGGTTCAAGAAGAATATAGTTTGTTAATATTCTGAGACTAGAGGATTTTTAGCACTATTTCTATATGAATTCGTATATTTTTATATGTTAATTCTCAAATGAATTTATATCTTTATATTATTTCTTTGGCATCTATAAAAATAAAATTAATAAATTATCACCTTGACCTTTCTTTGCATTGATTTCTTTATAAGATCCATTCCCCCCCCCCAAACCAAATACACTACTTGGTATTTTTAATGTGATGTACCCATAACAAAGACAAAGGTCATCCAGAAAATTTCCTAGTTTACTTAGTTACTGTAGTTATTGCTACAGACATCATTGCATTCCCCGCACCCACCATCAAGTGATGAGGATATGCTGACTGGAGGGCAGACCCAGGTCACCCAGTTTTAGTTAATAACTCAGAAGGGCTAGTAAGCATGTTTTTGTTTTTTCTTTTTATTCATTTGCTGATACATAGGACAGTGGGAACCAGCTGTAGAGTGATGGTTAATGAGCTTGACTTGTGAAGCTATCCACTAATGTAATGAGTTTGACTCTTACATTGTAACCTATTATTATTTTTCTCAGACTGGGCTGGGTGAATATCTTCACAGGAGAGACAGACAGATGTAGACACCATTACCCAGTGGAATGAAATATACATTACCTAGATTTGTTGTTTAAAAATTAAATAAATAAAAAGTTAGAAAATAAAATTGGATAACAGCAAAACGTAAATTACAAACGGATGAGAATTAAAATTCCTTTTTATAATTTGGATGTTAAGAAAGAAATTTATCATCTTAATATGACTGAAAACTATTTCCCATTTCAGAATAAAAAATATATATTGAAATAAATACATAAAAGTAAAAAAAAATCTAATATTTTATATTCTTGGTAGAAAATTCAGCAAATTTTGATTGGAATCAGCATGTGGGAGCCCCCACCCCCAAAAAAGAAGTAATCATGTTTTATGTGCATTAAACTTGTTAAACAAATGTTAGTAAAATTTGTGGCATTCTGAATTTGTGTAACAAGTCAAATGCATGTGAAACATGATTAACCAATGAAAACAACACAAAAGTAAAAATACCAGAGTTTTTCTTTTTCTCCATCTCTCATTCTCAGATGAAGCTTTAATAAAAATGAAACGTGTTAGATTGATAAATGTTTCTTATTTATCTTATATATACTGGAATGGTTGGAGTGCCTGAAGACCATACCCCACAAGTTGATCCAAGGTGTGTGTGTGATTGGGGGTAGATGAAACTGTTTCAGTGTTTGGGCTTAGCATGATGTCACATCACAAGTCAACATCAGACTGAGGGTTTGTGCATACTATACTTTTTTAAATTGTTGTCATGTTAGATGATGTATTCTCTCCAATAAACTGTAAGCTTTGCTTGAACATAGTTGCTGTATCACCCACAGGTTGGCTCTATGACTGTTGGAGAAACGCAAATGGCCACCCTAAGACAAGTATGCTTGGAAATGAGCAGCCAGCCATTACATTTACATGCATATACAGAGTGCCTTGGGTAAATTGTTGCCATTTTATATTTTTAATTTTACGCATACATGTTGTTTGTTTTTGATTTTGTCAACTGCTCAGTATAGTAGGATCAGTTGGGCACTGTGAGAAAAAGAGCAACATGACAGAATTCACTCTGCCAGAAATTTGGAAATGGCATACTGTACTGCTTAGAGTGTTTGGGTGTCAATCTGAGAACAAAACAGAGGATTTGAAAAGAGTTCGTTGAGTCTAACGGTGATTGCAAAGGTGTTTAGAGTGATCAGTAGTGATGGCGATGTTATGCCTCCATTCATCTTCTGACAGGGCCTCAGACTCAACACAGAAGCCTGCATCAAGTGCCTTGAGGAGTGCCTCTCTGGGTCAAGAAAGTGACTGCTGGAAGACCCTGTGTCTGGCAATAGAATTCTGCATCATGCCACACAAGTAGGAGAACTCGGTCATGGCTTTCAGACAATTTCTGTAAACCCCTTGATTATTATGTGTGGGACGCAGTTGAGTGAGAGACCAACAAAACTCCTTGTAACACCAAAGATGAACTGAAGGCAAGGATTATGGCAGCATTCACCAACTTAGACAAGAAGACTGTTCAGAAGAGTTGCAGAAGATTCTGAAGTTATCTGGAGGCTGTGGTTGAAGCCTATGGTGATTTTATTGAATAAATTTATTCTTTAATACTTCAAGATATTTTTGTGTAATTTTGGTAAATATATCTGTTAAAATGATATGTCAGTGTTATTTTCATTTTTGTGTAATTTAGATGACAATTTATCCATCGCACCATATATATATATATATATATATATAATTAAGAATATGCAGCTCGGATCATTTACATGATGACAAGAAATACAGAGAAAACACTTTCAAACTTCTCCAGTACCCTTATTGTTTTTCATTTAATGCTAAAAAAAAAGGCCCATAAAATATTCTAAAAAAAAAAAAATGATCCCTCCTGAGAAACCCAATCAATCAAAAAGAAATGTTATCCTGCCTATCACATCTACAATTGAAAAGAATTTATTTAAACACAACATAATATTTGTTACTACTCCATCCAAAACAAAATTCTTCGTTTATACTAAACAATACCATAAGCTAAAACCTGAAGGGTTTATTCTATTGCCTGTAATAATTGTCACAAAAAATACATTAAGGACTCTAAATAAAAGATTATATGAGCACAAACGGGACATTTTTCAAAATAATGTGTCAAATACATATGCTACTCTGATCAAAGAAGAAAGTAATTCACTACGACATAAATGTCTAGCGAGGGCCTTGAGCGCAAGGTCATTTACAGTAAATTTGTCCCCTGGCTCTTACAACATTTCATCATTCTTGGCAAATCTTCTAATATCAGAATGTGGAATACCTACTTACAAAAGTCATACATTTTTTCCCAATATTGTTCTTGATATATAAAAATATATATTATCTCATATATATATATATATATATATATATATATATATATATATATATATATATATATATATTGTTAAATATGACAGACAAGGAAAATTTTTATTGGTGACTAATGTTTGTTTTATATGAAAGATATAAAATAGCATACATTATTTGGACTGTTATCCTCATCTTCATTGCCATATTCACAAAATTTTGTTTGTTGTATGCTCTGGCCTTCTTTAGGTGATTGGAATTTCGACTGAACCCTTTATTTTGTCCACCAGGGTAGGTTTTTCTAATTCCACATGCCATACCTCTTCCAGATGTCTCAGTTATTTCCCGTTAACTCAACTCTCCAACTTTTAGTTCACCACTGCTGTAGCTTGGTACTTAACTCCCAACCAGCTATGATTTAATTAGTAAAACTTTTATCACTCAATCATTATCTCAAAAAAAAAAAAAAAATTCTTACAATCTAAAATTATTTTCTAACTTTAAATAACCTTGAAGAGGGTTGATAAGCCATAGAAAACAATTCAATTCTGATTCTTGGCCTGCTAGTGGCAGAGAGCAGATTCACTTCGATGTAGTAGTTTTCATAAGAATGTAAATAACCTCATAATATTTTATGGGTACTATACTAGGAACTAAAAAAATAGAATAATTTCTTTTCTTATTGAGAATTCTACCTTTTTTTTAATTCTTTGCTTCAAGGAACTTGAGACCATTAAATGGATCTGTAGCTAGTGTAATGGATAGTGGCTTAATATGAAAAATTGCAGGGCAAAGTTCGGATTTCAGTTGTGTTCCTTGCATTCACTTAATGCAAATACCCTTCAGAAAGGTATAAATCTCTCTTCTCCCCTTGCACAAGCTGTGTACTTATATTTGGAGAGATCATTGTGATCTCAAAAAATATTGTTAATGCAATATTCACTCACAAAAGAATTATTCTCACAGTCCAAAAATATTTAGCTTTAAATAATTGGTTGATAAACTGTAAAAACACTCACGTGGGACTATTAAGTAAAACTTATAAATTGTTTATTTAAGCAATTGACAGCACTTTACAGAAAATACAGAAAGCGAAACTATGACTAAGGGGAGATCACTTTGTGGTAGATAAAGAAAATTATTGAAATCATTTTTAATGATAATTTGTTCTTTTTGTAAACTGATTCTTTGTATGGAACTCTTCATTTGTAAATGGGCTAGCAAGGCTATTTGATGTTGCCAGATTTAATTATTCATTTGTGGAACTCTCTTCCAGTTTAAATTGTTATTTTCTGTCTTCTTAATTTCTCTTTTTATTGTTTTTGCTACTTAATGTTTTCCGTTTTATCTATATTCTTCACACTCAGTAACACCCTGGTCTTAGCAGCTTTGTTGCCTTTCTTGAGGTAAAAAAAAAAAATAACTGTAAAAACACTATGAAATCTTTACTATTTAATTTTATTTTGTCTGATCTAAATTCAATAGAATACCTAATAAATAATGTAGTAAAAAAAAAAAATCAAGTTAAATAAATTAAAAAAAAAAAAAACTAGATCCTTTAAATCTGTTGACATGGCAACACAATGGGCAGCAACTCGGAATAAGAAATTAGAAAGCCAGGTTCAATTTCCAGTCATTCATTACATTGATTTACATGCAAATACCTTTGAGAAAGCTATGAATGCATCTGCTCCCCCAGCTATGGGTTACATGATAGGACTTGTATCTAGAAAAACCATTATCTCCAAAATAATTATTAATGCAATATTCACACACAAAAAAAAAATATTCTTACAATCCCAAAAATATTGAAGAAGGCCCGTGCTTAAATATTCAGTCACAATGACTTGTGATCTCATGCTTGGATCACCTACACAGGTTGATAACAACAAGAAGTTATGTTTCTGACAAATAAGAGAATCTAGTATATATATATATATATATATATATATATATATATATATATATATATATATTGAACTCGGTACAATAGCAGTATTCTATAAAGACAGCTTGTTAGCCATCACTCTGTCAGACATTCCTATAGCTGTATATATGTATGCATCTCTCTCCCTTTCTCTCCATAATGTAACCACATCAATATATAGACTCTCTCTGAATCTACTTTGAACTTAGTCTGATTTAATAAAGGTTCTTTCTTCCTCCATCTTTAAAACTGTAAAATATCTAAATTGATTTCTTTTCATCTTTATGAACCAATTAATTGTCTGAGAGCAAACCAAGATATTCCAGTTAGTGAAGTTTGTTGTGTTATTTTTTAAACTTGATTTTAATGAGACAGAGAAATGAATTTCTTTGCTTCAAAGAGGATTGCTGGTCATGGTGGGGGTAATATAGTTGGAAAAGGTGGGTAGAACTTTCTCAGTGAGGTCAATTAATCTGAGTTATATGAGGCAGTACATGATTAGTCATTACTCTCTTATTAGGTATTATCCCAAATTCAGTAAGAGATGGAAAAGGTTAGGATTGTCAGCCATTGTTCATATAATTGTTTGGAAAGATAGCAGTATTTTCTCCATTGCCTTTTCTGTTTATTTTCTTTATCGATAAACTATTTCTAGTTAGTCAGCCATTAACTTTTGGACCTCATTTCTTCTTTGGTGGGTCTTATTTTTCTTACTACTAGGTTGCTAACTGTCATCTGGATTAAATACTGCAATAAGAGAGAGATAGAAAGAAAGGAACTCTGAAAGGAGAAAGTATTACTAACAGCAGCACATCTGTACATCGAATACTGCTGCCATATCTGGTCTGGGGCTCCTGCTGTACATTTCAAGATTCTTGACAAAATTCCAAGAAGAGTCCGTAATGTAATCAATCCTGACCAGGTATTTTGTCACTTTCTCACTGACATGGTGTGGCTTCCCTCTGTCTTTTCTAGAAATATTTTCATGGCAACTGTTCTGATGAGCTTTTTTTTATGGTGCCTTGACTGCATGGATTGAAGTGTGCTACTAGATTGGCAACTAGGTCTCACCATTTTACTGTTGAACTAGCTAGATGTAACTGTCGCTTCTATTCTAATAGTTTCTTTTCTTGGACTTCTTGCCTGTGGAAGTCACTTCCAATTTTTTGCTTCCCTACCACCTGCAATCTTCAAAAATTTAAATGCAAGATCAATTGCCATCTTCTGTCCCTCTGAACCCTGTTCCTTTATTGTCTTTTCCGTGCTCCTTCTCACGAAAGTTTTCTCCCTTTTCACTCCCTGTAACCTTGCCCTCCCCTGTATCTTAAGGGGATTATATATAATATATGTATATATATATATATATATATATATATATATATATTGCACATATAGTACTGGTGTTAATAAAACAGTGCTCGATAAAATACAACAGAGCTATTAACTATATATTAATAAATATACATATTATCCCTCACTGATAACATAACTCGGAGTTTCATGCACAATGCAATCTTCAGGTGCTGAGTAATAATATGTATATTTATTGATACATACCTATATAATATTGCGAATATCAGTGTGTCAATGTGTCATACTTTTCAACTTTTTCCTAGTGGCCGTAGCCCAACATATTAAACCATTTTGGAATCATGCTGACTCGGTGAGCAAATTAAAAACATTCCAGTCAGATCCAGACCTGCAATCCTGAAATTTTGGATTCCCAAGTTTTCATTATTGCGATTTTTTTTTTTTTTTTTTTTTTTTTTCAGTGATTTTTGTATGTGATTTTTGCAACAAATTCTTTTGTACAATAACATTTTTTATAACTTGGAAATAAATTTGGGAATAATCAAAATTAATTGCGAAATCTAGTGAAAGTCACCATTGAAATAAAAATAATTGTTTGTATGGAAAGGAATAGCCTACATACATCAAATTGTCTTTAAATTAAATATAAATTAAAATGCGGCAAAAGAATTATTGGTGTACTTTTAAAAGGTAAGCATAAATATTAATGCAATACTTGAATGCAGCGATCAAATTTGAGTTCTTTCATAGTTTATTGTTGCCTATTGCATGTACTCCTTGGTACCTATTGTGATGAAGGCCCAATCAAAAGCCCTTAAGCTAGTGTATATATATATATATATATATATATATATATATATATATATAAGTGGGGAAGTTTTTTTTTTTAAAAGGATATGAAGAAATTATCTAACTTGTGTGTTAAAGTCTCACAAGTGCAGTGAAACAGTTGGTCATAAGAGGAAATTGGAAAAACAACAGCATTAGTAGACAAAAGCACTTAAAGTTAACAAGCAAGCAACGTTTATTCAGTAAGTTAATGTCCTTAGGAATTTTTTCAGTGTATTCAGAGAATGATGAATGTGATATTTTGAAGGTATTTATAGTACTTGATTCTCTCTTCTTCTGAAAGTCCTATGGTTTATGTTAAGGTATGGTATGAAATTGTACTTGCTACATCATTACAACGGGAATTTATATAAAGACTAAATTATGGACTAATTGACTGCTAGGAATAACATGCAATTAGAAGAGATGGGTGCTTTGGTTTAGGTGAAGATAAGGAAAAAGTCTGTACTGACATCTGACTCCAGTAAAGATATGTGATCAAAAGAGGAAGAGTTTTGTTTTGGAATTCTGGGATTAGTGTCAGCTGATTAAGGCCTTTCTAGATCCTGCTTTTTTTTTCTTTCTCCGAGAAATGGCTTTACTTTTATTTTCATCATCTACACTAAAACAGAAAAAATATGTTGGTAATCCATTATCCCAAATTTCACCAACAGTTCAATATTTTCTACAAGAATTTACATTTTTGTCTTTGCTGAGAAATGTATACTGTCTTGACATATATTTATCTACAAGGTTAGTGGATGTGGATTTTTGTCTCGCTCTCCAATGAAGCTTCTTATCTGAAGAGAATAAAGCCAGGCATTAACTTGGTAGTTGAGGTTTTCATAATGCCAAGAGTTTCATATGTTTAAAAAAAATAGAAAAGCTACTGAGTTGAGTCTCAGATTTTATTTGTTTATATATTTAATATGCATCCAACATGTAGCTCAGGAGATGGTGGGGCCATTGGGACACCACATCTGCTGCAGCAACAGCGGCTTCAATGAGTGAACCTATTTCTCTTCAGGCTTCAATTCAATTCAGTTATTCTACTTTTAGACTGGTTACCCATTCCAAGGCCCAGTCGGGTTATCACTGTAGCCAGCATATGACCATATCATGTTCACCAGTTCTCATATAATCACTGCCGTTAAGCAACATCTAGCCTTGTCAGTATCTAGATGGGTGACCACAGGAGAATACCAGGTACTGTAAGCTGGGATATGAGAGTGATGCAATGGATGATGGCTTGAAATTTGAGATCTAGGTTCCAATTTCAGTCAGGTTGACTATATACACTTACATGCAAATACCCTTGGAAAAGGTATGTTAAATTGATAAACTAACCAGAGCTACTTCCGTTAGACTTGTGTATTAATTAATGGCATGTTTTTTTTTTATTTTTTTATATAAGGAGCGTGTTCAGCCTGCCATGTTTTTTGTAGCAGGGTTGACCCATGCATGGAAAATAAAGTGAGCACTGCTAGTCTCCATTATGTTCAGCTATTGTTACCTTTTCAGGTATGAATCCACCTCTTCTCTACCCAGCTATAGGTTAATTAGTGAGACTTGCATCAGTAAATTATTATTATCCCCAAAGACTTCTTACTATCTAAAAATATTTTCTGGCTTTAAATAACCTACAAACGGTTGATAAGCCATAAAAAAACAAATTAATCATAGCCAGGAGGAGAAAAAATAGATCCATGCTTTTTCCTACAGACTTAGTATGAAATGGACATAGAAGAACACATTTTAACTGAGTGTACTCACTGAGCACATATAAGGCATCAAATAACCCATAAAGGGTTGATATGCTGCTCAACCAAAACAACCAAGAATCTCTGGAATTTGAACTCAACTCACCATTTTCTGCACTGAGAACCATTATGCCAATCATACCTCTATCATATTCAATGTATGCCTCCTCCTAAATCCTAAAGGCTTACAGCCATATAATGTTGAAACACTGGTTCTTGTACGACCACCAAAGTTAAGCAATGTCAAGAAGCCTGGCCAGTAACTAGATGGGTGATTGCTTGGGAATACCAGGTTCTGTAAGTTTGGATGTGTGGGTGGTGTAATGGATAATGGGTTGGAATTGTTAATTGGAGAGCCAAGTTCCAATTCCAGTTGGGTTTGTTATATTCACTTACATGCAAATACCCTTTGAAAAAGTATGAATCCACCTCTTCTCCCCACAACTATGGGTTAATTAGTAGAACTTGGATCAGTAAATCATTATTATCTCCAAAGACTTATAACAATCTAGAAATATTTTCCAGCTTTAAATAAGCTTGAAAAGGTTGATAAGGCATAAAAA
This sequence comes from Acanthosepion esculentum, assembly GCA_964036315.1. NCBI lineage: Eukaryota > Metazoa > Mollusca > Cephalopoda > Sepiida > Sepiidae > Acanthosepion > Acanthosepion esculentum. The sequence goes on along the minus strand of OZ038512.1, from coordinate 22,006,016 downwards.
AAAGAAATCAATCATAGCTTGGAGGAGAAAAGATAGATCTATGCCTATTCCTATGGCACTAGTATGAAATGGAATACAAGAGGCTTCTATGGAATTTAACTCACAGTGAAACACATTTTAATTGAATATAGTCACTTAGCCTTGTATCACTAAATCATTATCTCCTCAAAAAATATTCTAAAATATTTTCTGGCTTTAAATAACCTGCCAATAATTGATAAGCCACAGAAAATGAATGAATCAATTAACCAAAATTCTAAGTAATTACAAAATACCTTCCAGTGATGTGTATCCAATATCTATTGCTTTTTTCTACTCTTTTATTGATCTTTTTATTATTTAAAATTCTAAAAAGCTATTTTCATTCTTTCAAGAATTATTCTAATTCTCATTAGTCCTTTTAAATCAGGGTGAAAAGAAAAAAAAGTGATTGACTTTGTGGTTAAGATATTTGCATATTACCCATTGGCATCACTAGTTGGTATTTTAGAAGATTGGTGAAAAAAATATTTTTCATCCATTCTCTCCCTTTAATCTGATTGATTGTGTAAATGTCTTTCATAGTATCAAATGTAATGTTTGATAGCAGCTTGTAATCTTTCTTTGGCTAATTATCTTTTTGTCTAGCAGAAAAAAAAATACCACTGGATTCAAATTGGTTATGGCTGAGAGGATAGCCTTAAAAATATAACACAGAATGAAGAGAAAGAGAAAATGAACAAAGGATTATCTTTATTCTTCTGTAATTATTCAAGTCAAACAAATAACTACTTCTCTCATTTTATCCGAGCACATTCAACAGTGTGGTTGTTTTGCCCTACTCATGCTGCTTTAAAGCACTGAGTATTGGAAATGAAAGGCAGACAAAAACAAAAGCTTGATGAATTTGAATCTTTGGATATTTGTTGGTTACTTTATATATAAAATCCTGAGGTTTACTGAAGTCACATAACTTATTTATGAATATTGCCTTTACTCAATTATGCATGTCACTAATGTGTTTTTTGAACATGCCATCCATAACTTCTGTTAAACCATTTTGCTGAATATATTACTCTAGTCTTTGTGAATCTCCATGTATAGCAGTGGCTCCCAAGAAGAAGCTGTTCCTTTAGGTCAGCTTTTTCCTGTGAGCTGCTGCTTTGTGGAACAGACTCCTCAGAGGACAATTTTAACTATTTCAAGTCTAGGGTCAGCTGTTATCTTTTCTATATGTCCTGCTGTTCTTACCATCTCCACTTACGTTCATACAACAGCCTCATTCAGTAACTACTTTAAGTGGAATTTAAGCCTTGTATTGGGTGAAGAATTAGTTAAAAAAAACAAACAAAAACAACTTTTGTGTGTGTGTGTGTGTGTGTGTGTGTGTGTGTTACATCAGTAGTTGTTAAAGTCTGAATAAAAGCTAAGATTTTGAATGTCATCGTACAAAGTTGGTTAGCAGGGAGCACCAACCCAAGTTGAACTTGTGTATCTCTAAGTTAAGCTTAAAACTCTTTTTGAAAAAAAAAAAAAATGCTTGACTCCTGCTTCAATTTTTTAACTTATATTTTTCTTTTCTTTTTTTTTTTTTTTTTTTTTTTGCAGGTTGCTTTGAATATTTTCACTGCCACAGCCAAAAATGCATCACCACACCCCATTGTCCCTGCCTATGAGATTCTACATATACGCAATCCATGGATATGTCATCGAAGTAATGTTCACAGCCGTCTGGGAGTTTGTAGTCAACCATAACCTCAAGTTTCCTGGAAATACAAGCGTTTGGTCACTAGTCATTTACGGGATCTCAATCCTCGTTGTAGAGCAGATTTATTTTCACTTGCAGGGTTCTGCGTCATTGTTAGTACGAGGGATCATTTACACAATATGGACCTATCTCTGGGAGTTTTGCACAGGATATTTATTGAAAAGCTTTGATGCCTGCCCATGGGATTATACAAACTTTGACTGGGATGTCATGGGTTTGGTGACTATGGAATATGCTCCTTTATGGTTTATTGGAGGAATTCTCACAGAAAAACTCCTGATTTTTTACACTCGGCGACTCTACTGGGGACCTTATTTAGAAGTCACCCCATGCACTGGGATGAATGGGCATTTGAAAATGAGATAGACAGTTCTTTATTTATTTTGTGGGTACTGGTTGTTAATGTTGCTGAGGACGAGTGAACGGGTGGGGGGAGCAAAAGATGTATGGAAAAAGATATTTTTCACTATTTTAAGGGGGAAAATATCACCTAACTAGTTACAGGTAAAATTTATTGTGTTTTTATTCTACCAAAGATTGTTTCTGCATTCAAAGATTTCAGGGATGGAACTGATTTTTGAAAGCTGTTGTTCATCATGAGGTAAGTTTTGGGGCGTTTTGTGACTGGTCAACACACAGTTGCTCAGGGCACCACTTGGCAACCAGTCACTCATATGTGTTAAAAGCCCTCTTCACACACACACACACACACACTCACTTTCTCTCTCTCTCTATATATATATATAATATATATATATATATATATATATCGGGATCACATATGGATCGTAATCCAAAAGAATGATTGGCTAAAGAATAAATAGGAAATGTTTATAAATTTAACGTTTAGCTTTTATCAGAAAACCTTTTAATGAAAAATCTTAGATTTATAAACATTTTCTATTTGTTCCTTATCCTAGTGTGTGTGTATATATATATATATATATATATGATCTGAAGAGTGGTCTATTATGGTCTATACATTCAGCCCCTGGATCTTGAAAGTGATTCCTTTTTAGTCTCATCTCTCTGTTACTGCAAATGGAACTATATATAAGCACTTTGGATCAGTGCTTCTAATATATGACCATATAGAAAAGAAAGACACAATAAGATTGAACAAAAAAACTGATTCTATGTTTACTTAATACCCACTTTCCATTGGTGAATTAGACAAGTATGCAGACACTGCAAGTGTGTTTCTTGTATAATCAGCGGATGAAATACGTACTTTATCATCATCATCATCATCATAATCATCATCATTATCATGTTCAAATGCAGCACTACTTCCCTGCCCTCCCGGTTACCCATTTGATTTTGAAAATTTCAAATTTTTAATAAACACATTATAACAAACACACACACACACACACACACACACGACGACAAAAACCGGTTTCTACAATCACTGAAGTTAAGCAATGTCAATTTGGTCAGTACCTAGATGGGTGACCACTTGGGAATACCAGGTGCTGTAAACTTGGATGTTCCTGCAGTGTAATGGATAATGGCTTGGAATTGGAAGTCGGAGAGACAAGTTCCAATTCCATTCTGGTTCGTAATATTCACTTATATGCAAATACCCTTGGGAAAGGTATGAATCCCCCCCAGCTATGGGTTAATTAGCAAGACTTGCATCTGTAAATCATTAGTATTTCCAAAATCATTCTTAAAATCTAAAAATATTTTCTGGCTTGAAATAACCTGCAAAAAAGTTTGATAAGCCATAAAATAATGAAATACAACAAAAATAAAAATAACCTTTTTGAACATTTTATTTAAAAAAAAAATTTCATTGTTAGACTTTTTTTTTTTTAATTTTTTTTTGCAAATTTTTGTTTTTTTATTATTTTTATTAACAATAACAGCAACAACTACTTGTTAATATTTTTCCATTATCCTCACAATCCAAGAAACTACCTCTCAGGACTGCCCTGCATATGACGAAAGTTTTACTGTCTACTGAGAGAAGGAGAATAGAAGAAAAAAATGTGAAAACAAAATGTTCTATTTTTAGCATCTTAGAAACCAATTTTGATAGAAAATCTTAAAAAACAAAAACAAAAAAAAAATGCATATACATACATTATATATATATATATATATATATATATATATATATATATATATATATATACTCACACTGACCATTTAAGTGGGTTACTACTGGTGGAGTCGAGACTTGTTTGTAAAACACTTCACTCAGCAAAAAGCATTGACTTAATTTGGTTCCATGAATTTTTTTCTTTTTTATATTATTAATAATATTATGAATAATAATAATAATAATAAACGGAATGATTGTAACTCTTCCAATACTTTGCAACACTTACAAAAGGGTGCGATTTAACAAAAGACTGTTTAACAATATTTTAACAGTATGTGTCAGTCTTAAACTTATGTTGAAAAATTGCATACAAGTATGAAAAAGTTTTTTCAAAAAATATGGGGAATGAACCAAGTGATACTTCCATAAGACTTATACTAAATTATTTGAATAATTGCTCTTGCTAACTAATTAACTAACGGAAAATTTAAAGTTGAGCATGTCCCCATCATGTTACTCATGTTTCAGTTGCATTTCATTCGCACTGGCTGCATTTCATTATTTCTGTTGCATTGATTAACATTGAGTACAACCGTTTTTCTCAAGAAAAGTGACATTTGTACGAGGACTTGTATTATTTTTTATACTTGTATGTGATTTTTAAACATAACTTGAAGAAAACAGACATTGTTGAAATATTATTAAACATTGTCTTTTCTTTTTTGTTTCTTAAATTGCACTCTTCTCTGTGTTGTAATAATAATATTAATATTATTATAATTATAAAATACTCATTCTTCCTTGCTGATGATTTTCAGTTCTTAAAATTGAGTTAACAGGAAACTTTTTTACATTTCATAGGCTTTTCAAAAGATTCCATCTGGGATCAATGATTTGAGTGTGTGTACCAATTTCTTTCAGGGTTTATACCTTATGCCTCACAATCTTTTTGAGTAATTTAAGCTAATTTTTTTTTTTTTTTTTTTTGTTTCTCCTGCTCACTCTTGGTATATTTTAGTCTTTTCTTATCCTTCAACTTCAAACCCACAATTGAAAAAAAAAAAAACCCCACCTCATTGAGAAAAGATTTGACCTCTTGTTTCATTTATTGATTTGGTTTGTCCTGCCCAAACCATATTCCTCTTGTTATTATCTCAAATTTCTAGTTTTAGAATGTCTTTATTTTTTTTTTTTAAATAAGGAGTCACAAAATCCCAATAAGTTTCTTTGACTTGGTCAAATTCACTTTGTAGCTTTACAACAAATAGAAATCATCTGAATTCTGTTGGCTGTCACCAAACGACATTGTCAACTTTGTTACATAAAATTTGAAGTCAACAAAGGTGAATGGCCATTCAAACGAGATGTCTTCTGTATTCACTCTGACATGTTAATATTTTTAATCTTCAATTTTACATTTTACATCTAAATTCTTTCAGAAATTAACAAATGAATGACAAGGTTATTTTTAATCTTCTATCAGATTAATTTTGTGAAAAAAAAAAACAAAAAAAAAAACTAAAATCATAACAGAACTATATTCTCCAATATAAATATTAAACTTTTGCACAAATTTAATAAATCCTACAGTTATGTCAAAAACAAAGAGAAAGACGATTTCAATTGAAAAAAATATTATGGTGGAACTTAAATAACTTAAAAATAAATGTTTTATCTAACTGAAATGAATTTTTGTATATTATAAATGTATATTTGGCATTAGATGCTTTTATTTAGGATTAAATATGGATAAACTGTCCATTTGCTGTAGATTTTCCACATATATAACTGTCTGAGCATCACTTCATAGTGTGAAACTTGAAGTTGCAGTGAAGTTTTGTCTCAGATATTTTTGAATTGGGTCCCAACTCTCTTAGACTCTTAGTAGAAATTTCTACATTCTTAAGAAATCCTACATTCTTGAGCACTTTGTATCTTATTAAGATGAAATAAGTTCCTTAATAGTTCTTTTCTTTTTCTTCAATGTTTAATTAAATGTAGTGTGTGTGTATATATATATATATATATATATATATATATATAGTAAGAAATTTGAACTTTCCACTACTGCAGTTTCACCTGCGGATCATCAAGAATTGGCAGGTAGGTTTTTTTTTCCTGAGCACTGTATTTATATAGCTTTTATTTATTTATTTTTTTGAAACAACATGCACTTGGCTTGTGTTTCTGTTATATTTCATCACAAATTTTTTTGTGTGTATATGTGTGTGTGTGTGTGTGTGTATATATATATATATATATATATATATATATATATATATACACATACACACACTGAAAATTTCTGAGTATGATCAAGAAACCTCTCTCCTTAATAAATTTATGTTTGGTCATTTGGTTAGATTTCAAGAAGATGCTTGGTCAAAGAACTTTTCAGCAGTTTCTCCTCCCCCGTATATATTATATATAAGTAGATATCTGTTAAATTTAGTATATCTTGAATCTTTCTCTTTTTTTTGAGGGATCCACATTTGTGCATGTATGTCATATATTATCTTTAAAGATAGTAAATCTTTAACCTTGATAAAATAATTTAATTCTTTATAAGTAGTTTTACTAGATGTGTGATTATCAGATGGGAGACACTTGGCTCCCAAGGAGGGAATTGGCTCAGAATTTCAGTCATATTTGAAAGGTATAACAGTGAAAAGGAATTACTAGATGACAATTCAGAATGTGGTAAGGAATTGAGGAAACCTGAGGTTTTCAAAGAGGAATATGAGATAGGACACTAAGAATCACTGCCCCCAATTTTCTTATCATCACTAAGATAGTCTCATTAAGAACGATTTTTTTTTTTTTTTTTTTTTTTTTTTTTTTTTTTAAGTTGGTAAGAACTTTTTATGGGTGTTTGGGGATTTTTGCATCTTAATGGTTGCAATGAAATCAGATTTCATACTTTTTATTTTAGTAGACAAATATTACATTTAGAATTATTTTTATAAAATGAGAGCTTCTCTTTTAACTTAAATCAATACATTATATATATTTTTTTGTTTTTAATCATCTATTCCTACCATAAACCTGTGGCATCACTAGGGTTGGTAACATTTATAACTCATGTCACTCTCATAGACCTCCCCCTTTACCAGATCATATAAAACCCTGTGGTAATACTGACTGTGAATTATAGTTTGTGTTTCTTAATAAATGTAATGGTAGTCGTAATGATATAAAGAATTAGTAAATTTTTTTTTTAATCAAATAATCCGAAGCAAGGTGCTTATGCCCCTAAGGCGCAAGGAGTGAAAGAGAATGAGAAGACTTTAGAAGAAAGCGGAAACTTAATCCTAAACAGGAAACAAAAGATAAATGGGGAGGTGTGTGAATGATAGGCAACCCTATTTACTCCCATTGAAGAAAAAAAAGAATAGTAAGTAAATAAGCAGAGACGATAGAAGTATGGAGTTGAAGAAGACTTTAGAAGGAACCAGAAACCCAATTCTAAACAGGAAACCAGGGATAAAACTCATGTGCAAAAAACTGGAAGGAATGTGTTTCATGTGGTTAAAGTGAAAGTTGCATAAGAAAGCAGTAATTTCAGAGTTCCACTTGAAGTCTGCAGTGAACTTGCAACCCAATAGGTGTTCAAAGTATAGTCTCTCTTTGAAAGTTGAAATGTGCATCCTGACTTGAGAAAATGCCAGGTCTCATCAGTGATGAAGGCTCTGTAGTAGGGATATAAAATACTAGCAAAATTAAAAATACATTTTTTTAATTCTAATATGAAATCCACAACCACAATGTATAAACATTTATTTTCTCTTATGTGATTAAAGTGAAAACAATAAAATCTGAAGTAAACACATTCATGAATTACATGAAAATTATATTCATTTTAATGTCAAAATATTAATTATATGTAATTTATTTATCAGTTTTATCAAATAATCTTTTTACCCTAAAGTTACCATGCAGAGACACACTGTGTAATGTTATATTTAATGACCAGAATATGAGCCACTCTATCACCCAGTTTTATCTTTGGTTGAAATGATAGGATCATTGCAGCCATAATGTTAGAATTTTAATGAGAAGATCATAAGTTATTTAGCCATTTTATTATAAAATAATATAATGTCGAAGGCTTGTAAAATTCAAGATAGAAGATAAACTTGGCAAATCAAAATAAATGACCTACCCAATCTACAATTGAAAAGAATTTATCTAAGCTTGACATAAATTTGTTATAACAACTAAAACAATAAAAGACTTATTTAATACAAAACAAAATAATAATAAACTAGATTTACTCTATCATCTGTAATAATAATTACCACATGAAATACAAAGGAGAAAACTCAAGGAATTTAAATAAAAGATATGAATACAAAAGGGGTCTTTTACAAAACAACTCACTAAATTCATTAGTTGCTCACTAATGAGTTTGACCATAATTTTGATTTTAAAAAAAAAAATTGCTTTAACAAATAGATCAACTACTGTAAATTTATGTCTTGGTTTTTATAACCTTTCTTGGCAGATCTATTATCCCAGTGTGGGGTATTTAATGACAAAAGTCATAGAAACATAAGCAAAAAGGAACTAGGTATACCATATACCCAAAATACATATTTAAATTTTTTTTAAATTATTTTTGGTCAAAGTAATATGTCAAAGATAGAATTTTGAAATTCTTAAATCTAATGCATCTGAAATTACATGAATACAAGCAACAAAATTGCTTTTTAACATCATTCTGTATTAAATCATAATATAGTTAAAGCATTATTACTAACTGAACAGAAACCTTTTTTCTCTTTATTTTCCTTAAAGTTCTTCAAAAATAGTTGTTGATAGACATTCACAAGTACTAATTACTATAATAGTGCAACTAAAATAGTAGAAATTTTGATAAAAATCAGTCACTATGAAAGCACTAGCAACACTGATGACAACAGTGTGTTCAGTTGAAACACTGCACAAAAATATTATATACAGTAATTTTGGTTTCACCCCGTTTAGTATGCACTCCCTGTTTCCACTCTAGTGATGTCACTCTATAAATCTCTTCTTCAAATCATATATGGTTTTTTGTTTTTATGCTATCTACAGTATTTGGCTTATGGCCATATCACATTGAAACACCAGTTCTTGTATGATTGCCTAAATTAAGCAATGTCGAGCCTGGTCAGTACCTACATGGGTGACCGCTTGGGAATACTGGGTGGTTTAATGGATAATGGCTTGGAATTGTTAATCAGAGAGCTGAGTTTCAATTCCAATTGGGTTCATTATCTTCACTTAAGCATGGATACCCTTGGGAAAGGTATGAATCCACCAGCTATGGATTAATTAGTAAGACTTGTATCAGCAAATCATTATTTCTAAAAAAAAATCTATAAATACTTTCTGGCTTTAAATAGCCTGCAAAGGTTTGATAAGCTGTAGAATATCAATCACTCAATCAATGAAATACTGATTTGCTACACAGGAATATTTTTAGGTTTACTGACATTCTATGGGATATAAATGTGTAGAAACTACCTTGGCCACAAAGTGAGGGATCAGTTTATATATCGATTGTGATATGGAATTCAACCCACACTTTTTACCTACATTTTAATTTCTTGTTTATCACATTCTCATTAGGTATGAATCCACCTCTCCTCCCTCCAGTTAGGGGTTAATTAATAAAGACTTTTATCACTAAACTGTTATTATTTTCAAAAAAAGAAAAAAAATTCTTCCAATCTAAAAGTATTTTTTGGTTTTAAATAACCTGCAAAGGGTTGGTAATCCATAGAATATGAATCAACCAATCTACAGGATTTAATTTGAGCAAAGCAAACAGAGCTGTTGACAATCAGACATTAAAAAAGTTTAAAAAAAAAAAAAAAAATAAATTATTTGAAAATGAAAACACATTTTAGACTGTCCAATATTTCTTATTTTGACCAGCCATTTCAAGTGGCGTCTGTTTCTTGGACATCTAAGCCTATTTACTGTATTAAATTGCATATAAAATCATCAATCATTTACAATTGATATTACAGTATTATAGAGCCGACCAGATACCTCAACTTTGCATATAAAACACAGAAGATACTGAAATTAAAAACTGCCATAAAATATGTTGACAAGCTTGGGTCTCTAGTCATTGTCATTGAGAAATTTTATTTTATTTTATTTTATTTTTTTTCACATACATTCACATGTAGCTTTCTTCATGCATCACTAACATTTATGGTCATGTCATTTTGAAACACCAGTTCTTGTACAATAATCTAAGTTAAGCAATGTCAAGCCTGGTCACTAGCTACTGTAAGTGGAGGTGATATAATAGATAATGGCTCAGAATTAGAAATTGGTGAGCCAAGTTTCAATTCCATTGTGTTCATTATATTTACTTACATACAAGTACCCTTGGCAAAGATAGGATTTAATTAGTAGGATTTATATCTAAAAATATTTTCTGGCTTTAAATAACCTGCAAAAGGTGGATAAGCCATAAACAAAAAATCAATGATTCATGTATCACTTTATAAAGCAATAAACTTTATAAAATTAACATTATGTAAATTCATTAATACTTTATATAAATATTGATATAAAACAACAAATGGTATATTAAATATGAATAAACTTAAATATTGACAAAACATAATCATAGATATATTTTTTTCCCTCTTGATTCCTTGAGGGACATAGGGCTGAAAGAACACCTCCCCAACAGATGTGGTTCCAGGCGATCCTCTTCAGGGTGTATCAGAAATACCTCTTGATTAATGGAAAGGCATTAGTGGTGATGATGTCTTCATCTATTTAATGTCTTACCATTATGGGGGAGGGATTTCTGTTGCAACTTTTCAATGTTGTAAACTTTATAACTGTCCTTGTAGATTGTTGGCGCCCCATAGAAGCTAATTGCATTTAAATCAGCAACTGGAGACTTGGCACCCCTGCTGGTTAAAAGTGGTCCAATCCTGGAGTTGTATTTAAGTTCTGCCAATTTCCCCATTTCCAGTTTTTGTATTAGGTAAAGCAATTGTCACTTTGAACAAGCCATTGCTTCTTTTGGATTTTGTATCTGCTCTTACAAATGATATTTATTCCTAGTGTCATTGGGAGGTTCCAGTCCTCCAAAAACATCAGACCCCCTCTTCCATGTGATCCAAATAGTAGCAATCACCTCCCAGCCAGCTTTCAGGACTCTGATATGAATCTGCAAATCTTGGGCTGAGCCATTTATTGATACGATTCTTTTTGGTTTTCAACCAATCAAAATTGGTTTCACAGTTTCTGCTGTCTCCTTTTGCCTATTTAAATGTCACTAACTTTTCCTGCCATTTTTTTGGGAGGTAAGTTATCTTTTGCTGCTGTTAACACAATTGTATAGTTCTCTTAAAACAAAAACTGCTTTTTTTTTAACCCACATTTCAATATCATCATTTACTACTTCCCACTCACTAAAATCCTTTCTCAAGTCAACACATTATATACTAAGAAAGAAGCCAGTGTGTTAGAACGGCATAAAAGATAATTGCATTTAAATCAGCCGTAGGAGCTTGACGCACCAGTTCGGAGTGGTAACCTAGGCACAAAAGTTCAACATGAATAACAAAATAAAGAGTCTCACAGTGCATTTAATGATCTCTGCAATAATGAATCTGACAGTGACGATGTAAAAATTATTGACAATTCAGCCACACAAGTTGCTGCAATTGAAAAGTGAGTTACAAGTGGCTTGAGAACTACAAAAACTGACAAAGGAGGAATTAAAATAGCATAAATGCAGCTCCAGGATTGAACCACTTTTAACCAACAGGAGTGTCCAAGCCTCATTCCACTGTTTTAAATGCAATTAACTCTTATATAGATCTAACACACTGGTCCCAAGCAAGGAGGAGTTAGTAAAATAACTTACTGTATATACTTGTGTATAAGCCAACTTCATGTATAGTGCAACTGTTCACTGAAAATGCATGATTCTTAACCTCTTCAAAAAGATTACCTATGTATAGTGCTACTCTCTATAATTTTGGCATAAAAAACTGCTCATAAAAACTCATGCTATACTTGAGTATATATTGCTGTTAAGATGCACTATCATCTTTCATATTTGATCGTATGTTACATTTGCTTTTGATGCTTTGTAACATAAAAGATCATGACTCTCCAGATTTATTTTTTATTAATTATGAATAATCATGTCTTTTTGCAAAAGATGGTGAAGTGATTTCCTATTGCTTTTGAATTCAGAGTAGTCATTCTTTTAGACTGACGGCCACTCAAGTCTAAAGAGCCCAGTCTACCCTGCTATTTAACCCACAGCTAGGTGGAGCATTGATAAATGGACTACCTATCCATCTCTAATATTAGAATTTCATAAATTTTCATGAAATGCTTTAAATGGGGCCAAATGGGAAACGGAGAGAGCCAAAAATGTCTATACAGTAATAGCAGTGTCAAGGGAATAACTGTTCTTGTGACACGCTGTTTTTTTTTTTTTGTTAGGTCAAAAAATTGTTGCAAATTTCTAAGTCTACTTGAGTTTCTAGTTTTTGAATTAACCAAAAAATAAATTAAAACGGCTGTCAAAGGGAGAGAACTCAGTTTATCAACTGTTAATTATTGAATCATTGCCTCAGTTTTCTTAAGAAAATAAAAGGAGTAAATAAGGTAGAAACTTTATAATGCCTGCACACTCTTTTCCATCAGCTATAGTGGCTTACAAGTAACATTTTAATAATAGTAATTAAAGGATAATTAGTATTTGAAAATACTTTATATTGAGTGGTGGTTATTGAAACCAGTAATTAAAAAAAATAATTTAGAAACAATAGATATTAAAAAAAAAAAATTGTCAGATAATTATAAGGATGATGGTGAAAATCATGGCGAAAATGAATGGATAGGCATTTTTTAAAATTTTCCTGTTTAGTCCAGAGAAGCCATCAGAAATGTTTTGTAGAAGTAATATTATATAGTTTAATGCAATGTTTTTTTAAGATCTTATTAAAAATGTGATAAGCATAAGTGTAATGATAGTTTAAAATAAAAATGAACATGTTACATAATCCATGTGTGTTTCAATAGACCTTGTCATCAGGCACTTAGCTCTTTTCCTGCCTATATTCGTACCTGTGAGCAGTGACTCACCATCCCTCCTCTAAGGAGTAGACTAAAGTAGTCACTGCCTGCTGATTTACCTTTGATTTACAATGTATGACATAGAATTTATAATAGTTATTAAAGGTTTACCCCCGAATTTGTCCTTTGAAATTTCAGGGCAAAATCTTGACAGTTTTCCATGAATTATTTGAACTAATATTCTAATTATTGTTTTTATCATAACATTTTAACCAAATTGTTCATCAAATTAATCAGCTCTGATTGTGGCAACCAGGGAAGGGGTATGATTTTGAATAACTTGTCTATCCTCCTCTGATGATTTCAGTTATAAGATATCACTGATGATGGCTGCTAACACACCGGAAAAGCATATTTTATGAATTTATATATTATAAATGTTATTTTAGTGGATGCATGTGTCTTTTTTTTGACACAGTGAAATTAATGTCCACTGGCCTAGACATAGAAAGTCTTATTAAAGAAAATGTTCCTCTTTACAAGAATCAAACCAGCATTCCCTTATCCTGGGAAACCATCTTTTTATCCAGCTGTGCTTCACCATTTTTGCCATGGAGTTCTCTCCAGAAAACAAGGCTTGATTACCTGTTTTATGAAATGTATCTCTACCATGGAGACTGTCTGTATCTGTCGATTAGACTTTCATATTTGAAATGTAAGTGCAGTAATTTATGCAATTCATGGATTTTAATCCAGCATTATTTTTATTACTATTGACGTTATTTTAGTGAATACATGTTTATCCATTTCTTTCATCTTTTCTCTTAAACATTTTGATCTGAGTGAGATATATATATGTCTCAAGAAAATATCTGTTAATAATACTTGTTGTTGATAATCCCAATTGTTTGAAGTGCTTCAGCACGAGGTAATGGTTATTGAGGCGAATCTAGTTTACCATTACTACTGAGTAATAAGTTGGGTCCTCACTAAATCTTCTATACAAACATTTGACAGTAAACAGCCCAAAAAGTTTTGACATGTCATAAAAAAACTCTTCGTTTTTTTTTTTTGTCTTACTCCCTAAAAAAAACTATTTTAAGACAGGTTCACCTATTATGCAGCTCACACCCCTTCCCTGTCTTTTGAACAGAAGTGGAAGTTTATCCCTTGTTTCCTGTTTAGGATTAGGTTTCCAGTTGCTCCTAAGATTTTCTCATTCTCTTAGTAACCCTTTGCATCTTAATGGCATGCTTGGGATAAAATAATTAAAAAATCGGTTATTAAAGGTCTCATGAACTCATTTGTGTCAGGTTAAATTTTGTGTGTGATGCCACCTTACATTAATGGAACAAAACACTGCTTTGTTAACATGTAATAATAATAATTATTACTGATTCACTTTAGTAAACATGGCAGATGGCCAAAAATTGAGTCAGGAGAAGGGTTGGTTGTTATCTGTCCTATCTTTAACTTAGTCACAGTAGAACACCTGATCATACGCCATTCACCAAAAGATTACATTCTTGCTTACCATTCTCACTACAATGAAATTCCCTAAGTTCTACATGAGGTCCTAATTTGTCCTCACATGTACAATAGGTGTGAGGGTGATAAAAATAACAAGTTTTAAAAATTTAGCCCCTAGCTAACATGTAATAAGTGTTTACCAACTTTTATATAAATTACTAACAAATGGTATTTATAATATATTTCATTTGCACAACAATTTTTAAAAGCATATTTTAATAAAACCTAGGGCCATATCATGTTGAAACACCTGTTTCTGTACAAGTTAATCAATATTGAGCCTAGTCAATACCTAGATGGGTGATCACTTGTGAATACCAGGTGCTGTAAGTTTGAATGTACAGGTGGTGTAATGGATAATGGCTCAAAATTGTTAAATGGAGAGCCAAGTTGCAATTCCAGTTGGGTTTGTTATATTCGCTTACACACAAATACCCTTGGGAAAGGTATGAATCCACCTCTTCCCCCCGAGCTATGGGTTAATTAGTAAGACTTGTATCACTAACCCCCCCCCCCAAATTTTTTTGTACAATTTAAAAATATTTTCTGGCTCTAAAAAACCTGCAAAGGATTGATAAGCCGTAGAAGATGAATCAATCACTCAATATTTTAATAGATATTTCTTCTATATTATCTATTTTTCATTTAAATTTTAAAAAATTGCCGTATATGAGCAATATTTCTGTTGATAATTTTTAAAAAATTCTTCATGTTTGTATAGAAAGAATTTATATCTGCCATGTCAAAATTCAGTTTTAAATTAGAAAACCTACATCATTCATAATAAGCATTGCTGTCATCTGATATTCACAATACAACAAATTAGTTAAATGGAGCTGAAAAAAAGTATGGAATTATCTAAATAATTCAAAAATGAATTTTTCTTAATATTCGACTGAATTATTTAAACCAGTGAGAAAATAAGTTTACTGAATTATTATTATTAATATAAATATTAGAAAATTATTAAAAGATTATTTCTCTTGTGGTTAGCTCTAAGTCGCTATATCCAGAATAGGAAATTCATAGTGGTATAATAACAAAAAGAACTTTAAAAATAAAAATGTCTCGCTGAAAATGTTGTTTATACAGAAATTTTAGACATAAGAGAACTTTTATGCAATTTTTCTCTGTTCCTAAAATGGGTATTCGGCTAATATTGTCAAAATTAAACTGCATCTGGAGATTTTAGAAATGTAATTATGAATATTTTAAGATTTGACATAACAAATCT
The DNA here is from genome assembly GCA_964036315.1 of Acanthosepion esculentum. Taxonomy (NCBI): domain Eukaryota; kingdom Metazoa; phylum Mollusca; class Cephalopoda; order Sepiida; family Sepiidae; genus Acanthosepion; species Acanthosepion esculentum. Next base: position 21,990,401 of record OZ038512.1, on the reverse strand, counting down.
TGGGCTGAGCCATTTATTGATATGATTCTTTTTGGTTTTCAACCAATCAAAATTGGTTTCACAGTTTCTGCTGTCTCCTTTTGCCTATTTAAATGTCACTAACTTTGCCTGCCATTTTTTGGGG
>OZ038512.1:21907777-21985277 GCA_964036315.1 Acanthosepion esculentum | reverse complement strand
CAGTCTGTTGCAGTTTCATAATTGAATTCTGCATGTCTCATTCCATATGTGCTGGAGAGGAAGGTCATGAAATCAAGTGTGTTGTTCACTTCCTGGCAAGTTGAGGTCCACTTTAAACAAATTCCAGCAATCAGCACTTTCTTCTACCAACTCTTGCAAATCAAAATGGCAATAGGGAATGGATGACAAGAGCAGGTTTTGGTGAAACTGGAAGCTTCTAGTCCTGAACCTGCACATTGGTGGCGAATTTTGTCATCAATGTCATCATCATAAAGGAAGAGATCAGCAAAGAAATTAAATTCTTGGATATGAGATAAAGCCAATGACAGCGATATAAATGAATTCCAATTGAAGTCTGAAGTGAACTTGAGTCTCAGTAGATGTTCAGGGGCCTTGTTGAAAGCATAAACGTTCTTCATAACTGGAGAAAATTCAGGCTTTGCTTGGTGATGAAAATTTAATTTGGTACTGTTTAACATGTTAGAAATTACTGTTATAGAAAATGGTTGATGCCACTGTGTGTACCATTGCATTAAATGTCTGGGCTTTTATAGAAAGACTTTCTGCTTTTTCTTCCCACCAACCATATTGGCATTTACTGTTGTCACTATATAACAGGATATTAAGAACTTGAACAGAGTGTGTTTTAGATATACACTTAGGTAACAATAGTCACTAATTTTTAAGTAGTATTTTAACTTAATTTCATAACTGCATATTAACTCTGGACTTTGATGCATCCCCACCCAAACTATTTCCACATCTTCTAAAATTATTAATACAGCAATACCCGCTTTATGTCATTTTCTTTCTTTTCTTTTTTTACAGTGAAGTTCACACTGTACAAAGCCCGGGAGCCACTTCAGGTAGAGTGTTACAGAGTAAGAGGCACAGTTTGTGCAGATTGGTGGGAAGATAACAGTTAACCCTAGATTTGAACAGGTTGAGACTATAGTGACCAGGAAAACATCCACTTGGGAGTTGTTTCCATCACAAGAAGAACATTGCTTGAGTGGAACTTACTTCTCTCCAATGATTCACTACAATGTGCATAGCATGGTGGGTCCTAGCCAGAAAGGTTAGAATTGGTGGAATTAAGGAATGTAGCTTATCTGAGCACTTTCTATAGAAGTAGCAATAGAGCAGTGAGAGGCTTGTTACATCTCAATTGTGAGAGAGAGGTTGCAGGGCGGAAAATAAATTGCCACCCACAAGGATGCAGAGATGCTTTTGGATTCTATCAAGACTAGAAAGTGACAACTGGGCAGCTCCTGTCCAAATATGACAGTAGTACTTCATTTTAGGCTTGATCTGGCTATTGTAAAAGTAGAGAATAGTACAAGGTGTTAGGTACTTACTGACGTGGTACGGAGAAATGACCACTTTTCCTGCATAGCCTACATCAATTTCACATTTTTACTACTTTTCTAGAGTAAATTTCAGTTCATTACATCTGATGCTATATCACTGAACAATATCACCTATGTCATAGGAAGAAAGACATAAAATGCATTTTTTCTTAAAATAAATAAAATCTGTAAAAATTAGCAAAAGAGAAAAGAAGCTATTCATTAAATGCTTTAGTGAGTTATATTTTTGTACATGTTATTTACATTAATTGTAAGGTATTTGTCATCACATTTATGCCATTTTTAAGGGCAAACCCCAAGGTAAATAACAATTTTGTGTTCATCATCCTTTAAAAAAAATATGACAAAAATATGTTCTCATATTCTTTAAGGTTTTGCGATAATTCTATTCTTTTGTGAATTATTTATACCAGATTGTGGTTGGCCTCATTTTAAGGCATTATGTTTGGTTTACATAAAAAAAATGGTTACATAGCTTTTGGAACCAATAAATAGAGTTGGATATTTCTGTATTTATTTGCAATTTTATAATAGCAAAATGTGATATAAACGTTTCCTATGGGGAATTTTATATCTACAAACTTAAGGCTGTATTTTTTACAATGGGTCTTCCAGAAATTGTTCAAGATCTTTGATGGAATCATCAGAGTGTGTCACTGACTTCATTCCTCTCAGTGCAATAGGGAGCTATTGACAGAGAGTAGGATTCTCAGTTGCCAAGCTACAATTTTTAGCATACCATGTTTGAAGATGAGCTTGTCAGGGCATAGCCTGAAAACCAAGTTTGAGTTTAGCATCATTTGCTTTTCATTCTTCTAACTGTACCAATAGTATATATTCTTGCTATTCTAATAATTTTTTTTCAGGTTATGGTAAATTTATCCACCACTGGATGCTCTTACCATATTTTTTAAAATCCTAGTACTGTAATTTTAATGTGTACTTCATAAGATATAAAAAAAAACAATTAGTATCAAAGTTACTTGGTAACACTTTAGGAGGAAAGTAGACAATAGACTTTTATAAAGTTGGTTAATGACATTTTCAAATTTTCAGTTTGATTGAAGAGAGTGTAATGTCTAGTAATGTCTGTCATTTGACAGAACAGATGCCAACTTTATCGTTTATAACTCTTATAAAAATTCATCAGTGTTGTATTTCTTATATTTGATTTTTTACAACCTTGAAAAGGTAATTAATAGAAAGAGAGATAATTAAAATATCTTCATAATACAGGTAAAAAAATTATTTTCAGTAATAAAAGATCATTATTAAACATTTGTAAAATGCACATTACCTTTTGTAATTTTGAAGCGAAACATTATTCTAAGAGTTGTTTGAAAAGACAGAGGTCTCTCTCTCTCTTTTTTCTTTTTAATTACTCCCTCTCTCAACTTTATTTGCAGAACCATAGCACCTCTGGCAAGCACTGAGATGATGCCCCTGTCCAAATATCTGATATCTATAATGTTAATTAACCTCATAGTCATCAAACTGTTGTCAGTCTGTCAGATACCATGTGTTGATCAAAAATAAGTGTTGAGAAAATAGATGAACAAAAGAGTGAGAGAAAAAAAACAAGTTAGAAATATTTATTCTATCTGGAACATCTTTGGTGTAGAGTGTCTGAATAATGAAAGAAAAGTTGAACTTACTCTGCTGTTGAATCAGCGAGTGCATGAAGTGTACTGCCAATGCCATGTTGTGCCTATTGCAAAGAGCACTAACTTTTTGCATCCTGTCACAATGTTGGCGTGAAGTGAAAAGGAATTAGCTTCTCGGGTCTGCATGCATGCCAGAAAGCTGAAACGGAGTTCTTCCACTTATAGGATTTTTCATGGATACATGTGTGGCAAAAGGGTTTAATGTCTGCTACATATCCCTCTTTTAGAGAACTTTGATATCAATTCAAAAAATACATGTCAAGTTCCTTAGTCTTTCAACAAATTATGACACAAAATTACAACTGCACTTTCTTTGCTTTCACTGATGCAAACTTGTCTATGATTGGCTCAAAATCAATTTTTTCTTTTCAGCACTCAGCAGAGCAAAATCAGTCTATATTGACTAAAGTCTTTTGTTTTTAGCCATTAATTTATAGAAGTGCTTTAATGCTCTGTCCATCATGGTGCTTCTTTCACTAATGATAATGGAAGACGAATCATATAAGGGGTGCTCTGAAAGTAATGCTTCATATCCATGGTAACTACAAGAGATATAGGCAATAACATTGGATAGTGCAAATTTTCAGCTATATACAAAACACTATTGGTTATACATTTTCACTAGCAATGAACATGTCATGCTTGTAAAATAGCTGCATCAGCATAGACAACCTGCTTTTTTATCGCAGGATTATGTCAGTATTGTTAGGAAAATGTTATCTATACAGACTTTTAAGCAAGTATCAATTTTTTTTTTTTTTTTTTTTTTGTGTAGGACACATCTGTTTTGGATGCTCTTTCATGTCAGACACCATTTTGTCAGGTTGCCAATCAATTGCTATCTTTAACAAGGCAGAAAAAAGAAATAAATTACAGGTGTTTTGCAGAAAAATTCAATTTCTACTGTTGTACTTATAAGATCTGCCTTCAATGTCTGGGTCCCAGGGTTAGGGTCACACCCCCCCCTTCCCTTTACTGCATCTCAATTTTTGTAAAGGTAGTATTCATATAAAATAGAAATATTATTGTAACCTAATTATCTACAATAATGGATCTCATGCAATATAGATGAACAATTCAACAAGAAAATTTGAAAATACAATGTATCTAAATACAAATTAGAGACATGTCATAATAGATCATTCCATCTTAAATAAATCAACAATGTTTTATGGCAATTTTTAACATCAATTTGAGATTTTTCTTTTAAAATGTTGAATAATTTAACACATTCAACATGAATAAAAAATAGTGAATTTGATATGGTCTTTTTTTTAAACTTAGCATGACCTAAACAAATTTACAGATTTGGACAGAAAAAAGCCTCCAGAATAACATAAAAATCCCCAAATCTTTCATCTTTTAATATCTAATTATGCTTAGTTTAGTTTGTAATTTGTCTAAGGATAGATAGAAAAAAAAGCAAATGTTAAGTTAGCAAGGGTCACAAAGTGCTGCCTGGGGACCCCAATTAGGTTGCTGAGTCGGTGGGTTCATGGTAGTATGGCTGATCCTGCTTGAACCAACATAACAAAATAATGGGTATTAATTTTGGAGCAACCTGTGAACATCTGAAGAATTTATTTTTCTTTTTTCATTGGCTTGTCTGAATTCATTAGATACTGCTCAGTGGTATGTCCTCTTTGTGTATCTTGTAGAATATGTACCATACTTTAGAAGTGCCACTACCATCCTACCATTTTCTGTTAGCATTCTGAAGAGGAGGGAAAAAAGAGAGACAGACAGACTCGTCTTTTCTTATGGGTTGTATGCTTGAGGAAAACCGCAGAATGAGTCGGTCAAAAAACAGCAAAAAGAATAGCATTAACTGGTAAACCAACTCTTGGAATAAAAAGTACCATATTTGTCAGCTTCTAAAATATACAAATATGTAACACATCTCTGGGCATTTTTCTTTCTCTCTTCCTTTAAAAATACTGCCCATTATTATTCATCCTGGGCCCCAAGCTGTACAACTTGGGTCTATGGTGCTTAGCCTCCCATCTATAATACTAGTACATTGAACACAATATAGTGTGTATTTTCTTCTTTTTCCTCTTCTTGAAAAAAAAAACCCCTGCCTCTTGTAGGTCAGTAAATATAGTCCTTGTATTTTATTGAGATGTCCCTTATTCCCTAAAAATTTCACTTTTAACATTGATATTTTTCTATCTAGATGCTGGTTATTCTAAACAATTTTAAAAATGTTCCAAATTTTTTTGGAATTTAGAGCTCTCTTAATTAGTCTGACTATTTGGCAGTAAAATAAAAATGGAAAAATAAATTCCATTTGTAGAGACAGCCCACTTTCCCAAATTCTCCACTGACTTAGGTGTTAGGGTCACCTTTGACCCCTTTTTCTTACTTTGATGACTTCTTTTTCTTTGTGTAATATAAACATCTCTTCTTTTTTTTTCTGAAGACTTTCAACATTAATTAATACTTTTTATTTCTTTTACTAGAGAGTTCCATTTGTATATATGCACATGTGAAACAAGATGACAATAATCAGATAAATACATTAATATGCATATACTTATAAATAAACGTGTGTGGGTGAGTGTGTGTGTATATATATATATATATATATATATATATATATATATATATATATATGGTAAAAGTTTAAGGCAAATACTATTAAAAAATGACAAACATTTTGAGTCAATTAATTTTAATGATTAACTTTCCCAAGTTATAAATAATCCTTCTAAAACAACGAGGAAATTCGGTCAGAAATTGTCCGTGCACTCTCATGCTTCTAAGAGCTTACTTGAAAAAATAGTGTTGTTACATGATTTCAGAATTTTACTAAATTCACCAATTATCTCTACCTACCCTGAGGATGACTTAAGAAAGCCAGAATCTTGTACCACATTTCCTGTACTTTTCTTCGAAAATGAACTTTGGACAATTTCTGACAGAATTTCCTCCTTGTCTGAAACAGATTATTTGTAACTTGGAAAAGTTGATCATTAAAATTAAGCAACACAAAATGTCTGTCATTTTATATATATATATGTATATATATTTTTGCACTGTTACAGCTCTGCTACTGTCAGTTCTATACACTTACATAATGTTTAGTCGTCAAAAGAAGCAGAGAGATAAGAAGGTGAAAACATCAGTATATTAAATTTGACAGCTCTGTATTTTTGTGTTTTACATTTTGTATTAACCATTTTTTAAGTACATGTGCACTTTTAGTGCAAATATTGAATTTACATGATTTTGTTTCTTATCTGCAGGTATTTCATATTTTTTAGAAAATTCACTTTGTGACATTTTGCTTTTATAAAAATTTTTTCCTAACACTGCCATTCCAAATGGTAGAAGTCAAAGAAGCAATTACCATTAATTTATTAAAATATTTTTTTACCTTGCCAGACCCACAAACTTGATGTCAAAGTTTGAGGTTCATCATCAGGTGTGGCTGATATGGAAGGTTTCAACTATGACACCATCCTGGGTATGGCGATAAACTACACATGGTGGCCAGGCATCTGATCAAGAGATTGGAGGTTTTGAGGAGCGTGGAAACAGTTCTGCCAAGTCCACTCTTACTCAGGGTGATATCACCTGCTTGGATTTCGGCTATGAGCAAATAGTAAACTCCTGAACAAAAATCAACAGTACATAAAAAAAAAATATATGAAAATACATTTTTATAGTAAAATTACCAAGAATACATTTTAGGATCTACAAAATCTATATCTAAAAACCATACTTTTACTCTGAAAGTATAAATTTATGTACAAAATATCTGTAGTTGAAAGCATCAAATTATGTACAAAATATTTAGATTTTGGCATTAAATAACCCATAGAGATGTTGATATGCTGCTAAACAAAATCAACCATGACAGTATGTTTGAGCATGGTAGCCAAAAGTTGGTAGAAAAGTTGAATCTCCTTTTTGTGGAGATATGGAAGGCAGGCTGTATCTCACAGGATTATAAAATGCCTCTATCAAACACCTCTACAAAAATAAGGGTATCAGGAGTGTCTGTGATAATTATTGGGGGATATCACTCCTTTCAATTGCAGGCAAAATCCTAACTAGACTGATTCTAAACAGAATCATTGTACCGCTTGTTGATGATATCTATCCTGAATCACAGTGTGGTTTTCAGCCAGGTTGTGGCACCAGTGACATGATATTTTCTCTTTGTCAAGTTGCAGAGAAGGTTTGTGAAAAAAACCAGGAGTTGTACATGGTGTTTGTGGACTTGGTGAAGCCCTTTGACACTGAATCAAGAGGCTCTTTGGCAAATCTTGAGGAAACTCGGCATCCCTGAAAACATGCTAAAGGTCATCATCTCCTTTCATGAAGGAATGAAAGTTAATATCATGCCTGAATGTATGATATCAGAATCCTTTGATGTCAAATGTCACTAAACAAGGGTGTGTCATGGCCCCTGTCCTTTTGCACTTTTCTTCTCGGTGATACTGAAATATGCATTTGCAGATGTGGAGGACGGCGTCAAGTTTCAGTTTCGAACAACTGGTGGACTCTTACTGATGCTGCTGCTCTTGTTGCGGCATCCCTTGAGGAGACCCAACATCTAATAAACCTTTTCTCTGCTGCAGGTAAAGCCTTTGGTCTGACACTTAGCATAAAGAAAACTGAAGTAGTGCACCAACTTTGTCCTACTCCAAAGCAATTCTGTGGTGAGAAACAAAAACCACCAGTCTACAAATTTCCAGAGAGACCATTGAAAGTAGAAGACAAAGCCTTGAACTATGTAAAGTCTTTCACATATCTTGGTAATAAAGTCAACTACAGTGGATCTTTAGATGATGAAATCATGCATCAGATAACTAAGGCTACCAGTGCTTTCAGAAAACTTTGCCATCACTTGTGGGATGAACGGGGTATCGGACTGGATACGAAAATTCGGGTTTACAGAGCTGTTGTCCTTGCCATCCTTTTATATGGCTCAGTCATGAACTCCATACAGGTACCATATACGCCAGCTGGATGTTTTCCATAAGAGCTGTCTGTGTGCCATCTGTAGAGTTAGCCTTCAAGACAGGACGTCCAATGTAGACCTGTTTAACAGGTGTAATATTGGATGAATTGAGACTTTCCTCAGTCTCAGTTGTGGTGGACTGGTCATGTCTTGAGAATGTCTGATGACAGGATACCCAAGATCCTAATGTACAGCCAGTTAGATCAGGGCTACAGGAATGTAGGACACTCATGGCTTAGATACAAAGACAAGTTGAAGAGCAACTTGTCAGCATACCTCATAACACCCCGAACACTTAGCTTTGGAGCGGATAGAGTGGAGATCAACATGTTTTAGTGGACTTGGTGGTTTTCAATCTGCTAGTCTGAAGCATCTTCAAGAAGTGAGAGCAAGATCTAAAAGGTCAGCCAATCTAATAGTGATCTCATCCCACAATCCTCACTCTTGTTCCATATGCGGCTTCCTTTGTAAATCACTAGTGGGTCTTAAGTGCCACTTAAGATTATCGCAGAAAATTCATAACTGAATCAATTGCTTAAGTTGTCAGATTCTCATATGTCAAAACTGATGGGGGAGTCCATTTTTATATATATATATATATATATATATATATATATATATAAGCATAGCTTAGATGTGGCACAAGGTCAAAAGATAGGGACACTATAGTGTTACTATATATAGTAACAAATAAAATGTTTACTTCTCTGTCCTTAGTTTAGCAGAAATAGCCTCTGCTCAACAGGCTTGATAGCCAATCAATTAAAATATTCATTATGAAATCCCTAATAAGTAAATGCAATTTTCACAAAATGCTGGATAAGGTGAACCTTTCATTTTATTTGTTGCTGTTAATGCTCCATCTCTTGATATCATGCACTCTAATTACAAAGACTGCTCGCCATAAAAGTGTTATCACTAATTCTAGTTGACTTTTTATTTATTTATGCTTTTGCAAAATGCAATCTTTGTTATATGTAAGGCCTTCCTTCTCATTAAAAAATAAAACAAAAAAAACTGTACACTTTGGTGGTTAATGTCGTAGCATTTCTGAAGTCCAGTTTTCCAGTACCACTTCAGTTCATATTTTTGTTGTTATGACATTATTCATTATGGTTTAAAAGTTTACATTGCAGTTGATTGATAAACTGCATACATATAGACCAAAAAATGCATATGCACATGTTTTATTAATAACAATGTCCTTGGGTTTTATTCCTCTTTAAACATCTATTTTGAGATTATAAACTGGAACCCCTTCTAAAATGATAAAAAAATCAATATTTTGTTTGATTCTGCCAGATTTTGCACCTTTAGGAAAGTTCAAGGAATGCTTATCTACAAAAATTATTTCCTTAAGTTTTTTCCCTATTTTTTTATGAGTGGACCAGTCTACTTAATTAGTGCATAGAAGACTTTTGACATGAAGGGATCTCCCTGGTCTTCAATGATGCTGAGGTAATTGATCTTTCACATGAATGATAAAACTCAGTATTTTCTAATAGAATTTTTTTTTTTAGCTATTCACCCAGTAAAAGGCCCATGAGTCATTCAAAGAAGAGGATTACTGAATGAAATTGTTGTAAGGGTGTACAGGAAATGAGGTGCACATTATTAAGATATGTAGAATAGATATTGGTTGATGCTATTAAGATTGTAGAGTTTGGGGAAGCATTCTCTTGGGAGTCTGTTCCACAATGTAACAGTTCTGGGGAAGAAGCTGTCAGAGTGGAGGTTCCTCCTTAAAAAAAAAGAATATGAAAGAACTAAGGATGATTTAATGCCACGAGAAGCTCTGAACTGGTGGAACTAAGAAAAATTGCTTGTTTAAACATTTCTTTTGAATGTTTGAAGTGAACTGTTTCATCCACCAGTTAGTTTATTTTCCTCATAATGCATCCTGGAGGCAGGGCATCATCATGTATATTTACCTGTTATCTATCTTATTCAGAAGAAAGTGAAACTCATTGAACCAGACAACATTCTTCCATTGATACAAAGTCCAGTGCCAACATTTGAAGATTTTTTTGGTGATGGACATTTGATTGTATGGGGCTGTAATTGTCTTGCTGCTATACATCCCCATACACAAGGATTGATGTCCTGTGTGTTGTGACACATTCCTTCCTCCATCTGGTTAATATTATCTGCCATTTGTGCCACAGTAGCCTTTCTTTTTGCAGAAAACTCTGTGTTCACTTCTTGCATTCCTAAGTTTTGGTTGCCAAATGCCTTGTTAGCAGTTGGTCATTTTTCCCCTCCTTGTCCACTTCTGGCCAGATACTCCTCAGTACTGAATGTACTGTTTCAGAAATGAACTGATCTAATCTTATGGCCATCACAATTTGGCCTTTACCATTTATTTTATATGCAGATATCAGAATGCTTCCTCAGTGATGTATATTCTGGGGTCATAGTTTGGATCCTCCATGACATCAGTCTTTCTTTCCCATGGACCCAGCTGAGAGCAATCATTTCTTGACTAGCATTCTGGCATAGCTTCTGCATGATGGCAAGAATTATAAACAATATTTGTTTCTACGCAAATGCAATCCTTTTATTCAATTTTATGAATTCTGACTAATCAGGATGTGCTTAATTTTTCTTTTGATTATTGAGCTCTTTTTTTCTTTTTTCTTTTTTTTTTTGGCCACTGACGTTCTTTTTTGCATAACTCTATCATAGAATAGATTAAAGGGAAGTATGCAGTACCAGCTTTCCTATTTATATATCTCTGACCCCAAAATGTGCAGCTGTTATGAAACAGTAGCTGTTATTCTTGCTACATGTTGCTGGTCAAAATGCTCATCAGTATATGTTTGACAAATATAAATTCTGTGGATTTAGGCAGCAAATGTTCTTTTAAGGCAACAGACATTTTGTGTCAATTAATTTTGTTGATTGACTTTTACAAATTACAAATAATTCTTCTCAGATAAAGAGTAAATTTCGTCAGAAATTGTCCAAAGTTCATTTCACAAGAAAGTTGAAAGTTTGGACCATATTTCTTCTGAGATGAACTTTGGACATTTTCTGATTGAATTTACTCCTTATCTTTATTATATTTGGAAAAGTTGATCAATTAAATTAATTGACTCAAAATGTTTGTTGTCTTTAATAATATATATACATAAATCAATATAAAAGTGGATATTGATGTCAACACCAGGTGGTGACAGTCTGTTTCATGCTTAAACACAATCATCAAGCCATATGTGTTGTGTTTTGGCTTTATTATTTATATAAGCTAGTCAATGGTGCATTATGGCAGATTGTGTTTAAGCATGAAACATACACTCTATCCTTGATATTGAACTCTTTAACCCATAAACATAACATACCCTAAAACTAGATTTATATTATGCGCGCACACACACACACATTATTTAAGTTTAAACAAATTTAGGATTTTATTTCCAATATCCACCTAGTTAATATTCTGACGCTTTTTGTTTTTTAATGTTCATAAATTAAAGCAAGGTGATAATTTTTTAAAAGCTTGAAAATGTCAAAGTGAAAAATAAAACAAAGAAACTGGAAACAAAAATTTCTTATTTAAACTCATGCAATTTATTATAAATTTACATGTGTTATATCTGAATGGAAACACACACGTTTATGATTGTCATGTAATATGCATATTTATACATACATGCGTTATTACTTTCACACATTTGTATTCATTATAACTTTTCCTATTTTTATATATTGTGATTACATTCCAAAATATATTTCAAGTGATTGGGTAAGACTGAATGTAAAATTACACATCCAAGATATTGGACATTTAAAAGAAAATTCTATCAGTTTCTTTTCAAATAGATAGGACCCTAAATTCCTATCAATAATAGTACTTTTAAAAAAATGTATTTGTTACTTACTATCATGTTTCACACATTTTGATTTTTCCATTCACAATTTTTCTTGCTATTTTTGGAATGTGTTGAATGAAAATTTTTTTAAATGAAAATCTCGCCATTATTATCAGAACTTTTAATTGGAATTTTTTGCTGAATTAACGATTCATTCAACTTAAATTTTTAACTTATTTTTTTTTTCATTTAAAATTTTTTTTTTTTTTTTTTTTTACATACCCATAATGCTTCAGTGATATTATTTAATGGACACCATAACACCAATATCCTCTTTTAATGATATATAATTTATTTGACTATTTTTATTTTATTTTTGTGTGTTATACTGTTGTTAAAACATTCAGGTCCAATTACTGAAAAAAATCAGAAAGAACATTAATACTTTTTTAAACATATTGAATATTATAAAAGACCATTTTTCATACAATGAAGTATGGGATTAAGAACTAATCTCTTTCCTGTAACTGTAATTTGCTGAAGACAGTTTTAAAAAAAATGTCTCCCATGAAGACATAGTTTAATATATATTTTTAATTCTGCTGATTTATTTTTTTTGTTTAATATTTTATTTTAATTTTTAAATATTACACTCCAGAAAAGTAAATTATTTTGTTTAACTCATTGTACCCAAAGAATTCAGACCAAAGTTATAAACAACAAATGACTGTAGAGAAAATAGATTTAATAGGAAGATTCAAATTTGTAGCATGATATTAATGATTTCAGCTCATTTGTTTCTTTAACTCATGAGAAAAAGTAATTTAAAAGAAAAAAAAACATTTTTCTTGGACTAATTTCTTTTTATTGATTAACTGATTCAAATGTTATAACTTCATTTATAATTTTGTTCTTCAGAAATAAACTTTAGATCAAAGGTGTCCAAATTATTTTTAATTATTACTGAGATAAAAAAAAAATTGAATTCTGTACTTCCAGATTTGTCTCTCCACCCACAAAAAATGGAGGAGGGGGAGTAAAATACAATTTAAAAAAACTTATTGAAAGATTGTTTTAATAAATTTTTGTTGATTAATTAAAATTCTAATTTACCTTTTCTTTCTCTCTTTGCATGTGTTTATAAAAATGTTTCATTTTAAGGTTGTAAACAGGAAGTGTAGAGAAATGGAAGACATTGACAGGTCTCATGTCTCATGTTGTTAAACACTGGTTTTGTTTTTCTATTTCTACCATTTAATATCACATTTTCTCAATGATGTTCAAAGTTGCCAGGTTGGGCTATAAGCCTGCAAGCATTGTGGGGATCAAGTTTGGACTGAGTTATGTGCCTATCACTCAGTTGAAATTGTGTTCTGAGGGAAAATCAGGCAAAGATACTCTTGAAGAGTTGCAAGTGGAGTTGGAAGAGAATTTACAAGCAAAGCATTCTGTTTTGTTAGCAGTAACTGACAATAAATAAAGCTACCAGTAATCTGTAGAACCAAGCTTGAGGGAAGGCATATAGTCTCATTTGATCAGTGACTTTGCATTGTTGAGGACACACTTTCATTTATTATGAGTGGATAAAAAAGGGGTCCTATGATCTAAACTGTCATGTTGGTATTGCTGACAGAAGTGATTCTTTTCGACTATTGTGGTGAAGAGGCAGGAGGTTTTTTTTAAAATTGGTTTTGCCCTATGCAATGCACAAAAACCAGTAAGACATTGGGGTCACTGTGTTAGGAACAGAAACATTAATTAGCAGGAAGAGAAAAGAGTAATAAGGAGGACAGCAGATAGTGATTGATATTGTATTTAAATTTTTGCAAATTAAAGATGGCTGGAAAGTATGGAGTAAGAAGTGTGAGAAAAGAAACTTAGCATAGAATTTACAGTTACATATAGACAGCTCAGCTGTAAATCAATAAGATCTTGATGTCAATCTATTACTGTGCTCAAATTCAAAAAGTCCAGGTACCATGAAGTGATCATCAGAAAAATTACCATGAAAGTATTTATAGAAAAGGCAGAGAGAGGCAACTTTATGGTGGTGGGAAAGTGACTGAAGCTGAGCTGCCAGACCAGGACTGGTAATCTTGCTGATTCGTCTTTTGATTTTATCAATGAGCTCAAGGTAAATAGCAGGGGCATCAGACCATATGTGGCAGCAATATTCTAAGCATGGATGAATGGTAGACTTATAGATATATAAGATTGATTCTGGAAAGAAAAATTGTCTTGCATGATACAATGAACCAACATTCTTACCAGTTGACCTAGCAATCAATTCAATATAGTCTTTCCACTTTATGTCAACTGAGAACATTAGCCTGAGGAGGCAAAATGAGTCACTTTCCTGGAGGATAGCATCAGCCATACTGATGAAAGCAGAGAGGGGTCGCAGATGATTAATGGAGAGAAGTTTAGTTTTGGAGGCATTAAAATTTACAAGCTCATCTTTGCCCCAGTTAACAACAAACCAATTGGTCATCGGCTGCCATTATGACCTTGTAAGACTGATCAGCCTTACTATCACAAGAAGATTGCAGTGTTATGGATTTAAATCAACCCACAAACAGATAAAAGGGCTTTAAACATAAAAATATAAGATGTTTTTATCTTTGTTTTTTACAACTAAATTTTTCTTAGTTTGTTTTAAGTGTTAAAGTTCTTTCCTTGTAGTTGTTCTCCAAGATGAAAAGAAATAAGAATAAATTTTATTTCTTCATATGTATGTGTGAGAAAGAAGAGTTGAGGGGGAAAGTAAGGAGGTAAGTGTCCCGTAGCTTGTTAAAGAAGATGGGTGAATGCGTAAAGGAATTTTGTTGTGAACTGTTACTGGTTGTCTATCCGGAAACTGTTTCTCCTTTCAAAAGAAATATGAGGCATGTTTTTTATTGTTGGTAGGAACATGACCCATTGGTTGAAAAATGTTAGGGATTTATTTTTGACACATTAATTTTTTAACCAGAACAATGCACAAGCCTCCAACTGAGAAAGCACTTTTTTGTCATTTGGTGTTTGACTATCTTAGCTTCACAGCAGTTTCCCTTGTTATTTCTGTACTAGCACAAAAGCTTTGACACTAGGAGAAAACTTTCCTCTCATTAAATCACCCAGTTTGTTAAAAGTAGCACTGAAAAGTTGCAACATGTAGTTAGACATAAAATTTTGCTTCACATGGTTTGCTTTGTTTTTTTTTTTGTTTTTTTTGTAATGTATGGAATTATTCAGAAAATTGGGGGATCTGTTTGTAACTTGGTTGTAAAACAAAACTGGTCCCCCATTTAATATCAATTGTTTGTTAACTACTGAGGTTCTATAAACAAAGATTAGTCTTACAAATAACTAAACCCAGAGTTGCTAAATCTGAAAGCTCAGCGTTAGGAAAATTTGATTGAGTTTCTTTGCATTAACTTCGTGTAGCTTATTTTTGTTTTTGAAAAAAGCCCCCAACCCTTAAAGTTTATTGGGCTTTGAAATCTAGCAACTCTGGTGTAAGCTAGTGTTATGGTCCAATATCCTCGCACCACGGTTATGGTCCAAGGTAGAACCAAGAAAGAACAACACGAACACAAGAGTAGTAAATAACAAAGATATATTACAACAGAAATATAATACAAGAAGTTGAAGGTGTTAGTATTAACTGTCAGTCTGGTTTAGAGTGAACTAATATGTCTTGACTCTCTCTCTCTCTCAGAGAGGCGCAGTATTTATTGAGTCAGGAAGAGTCCATTATTGTTATAGGTAAGTTCCCATAACAGCTAGTTGATTAATTTACTTGCTGTTAGATGTTTACTGAACTTAGTTTCCTTTGGTACTACAGTGGGACACCAATAAGGAATAATTTTATGACACAAGCTAATGGTATGTCACATTTACTAAGTATAGTGCTCTGTCAGGTGCACTTAATTTAGCTATTAGTTATTTTATTTTTATTTTTAAGCTTTTCACCCCAAGCAAGGCTGGAAGCCACTAGCACGCAAGGGATTACAGAGGATTTGGAGCGAGAGCAAATAGGAATGTTAGAGGAAAGGATGTGGAGAAGGATAGATCAAGGCAACTGGAGATGTCGATTGACGTTACACTTGAATCGTTGGAGATCATAGTCATCAGGGAAACAGGAATGAGAAAGGGAGTTCCATGGGCGTGGGGTGCGAGATATGAAGCTATTGGAGTAGAAGAGACGTCTACATTTAACAGTTTCAACAGTGAAAGGGTGGGAACGGGATGCCAGCCTCGTATGACGCTTGAATTCATGGAGCCTGGGAACCAGCGATAGCAGCTCATCGGAGCAATAACCATGGAAGTATTTATAAAAGAGGCGACGGTGCGTCTGTGAGAGAGAGACTGCAGACGAGAAGCCAGATCAGGGCCAATTACATTGCATACCCGTCTGGATCTTATCAAGAACCTTAAGGCAAACAGAAGGGGCTCCAGACCATATATGGCAGCAATACTCCATGCAAGGGCGGATGGTTGATTTGTAAATTTGGAGGATCGATTCAGGGTAGAAGAATTTCCAGGCCCGGTACAGGGAGCCAACTTTCCTTGCGGTGGATGAAGCAATCGACTCAATGTAATTGTTCCATCTCAGGTCAGCAGACAGCGTGAGACCGAGCAGCCGCAGAGAGGAGCTCTTGAGAAGTTGAGCTTCAGACATTCTAATGGGATGCAGGGAAGGATCCCTGTGCTGATTAATGGAGAGCAGTTTTGTTTTGGAGGCGTTAAAGTTAACCAGCCAATTCCTGCCCCAGTTCACAACCGATTGAAGGTCCTTTTCGAGACGAACAGCCAGGTTAATTTTGTCAGTGGCACTAGATTTGTTTCTGAGGCAGGAGTAAATTGTGGTGTCATCCGCATAGATGCCGACTTGGGAATCAATGGCGTCAGGAAGATCATTTATGAATATAAGGAACAGGGTAGGGCCTAGGATGGAGCCTTGCGGAACACCTGTGTTCGTGGGATAGGAGCTGGAGGAGAATCCATTGAGAACGACCTTCAATTCACGGTTTGACAGGAATGATTGTATTAGGTCCAACAGTCGGCCTGTAATACCATATCCATGAAGCTTGCGAAGAAGGCCGGCATGCCAAACGCCTTGGAGATGTCAAGGGCCACAGCGCGAGCTTCTCCGTTATTATGAAGAGCTTGGTAGACAAATTCAGTGATGGCCGTAAGCACATCAGCAGTGGATCGGGCAAAGCAGAATCCAT
The DNA here is from genome assembly GCA_964036315.1 of Acanthosepion esculentum. Lineage (NCBI taxonomy): Eukaryota > Metazoa > Mollusca > Cephalopoda > Sepiida > Sepiidae > Acanthosepion > Acanthosepion esculentum. The sequence continues at coordinate 21,968,243 of OZ038512.1, read as the reverse complement.
ATTCTTTGTTTGAGAGCAGATCATGTGATGTAAGGTGGTTAACCACTTCGGTGTTCATAAGGTCTTCGAAGACTTTACTTCTTTTTTTAATGAATTTTCTTAATGTATGGATTAAAATTCAGAATCTAGCAAGTTTGGGATCAGATGGTTTGAGAAAACATTGCAAGCCTGTCCCTCTGGCTGTATTACTTGGTACCAATACAACTTGCACAGACATAAATGAAATTTATTTTTTTAATTAATTTGCTCCAACCGAAGCTGTTACTGTTAGTGAAAGAAAATAAGCAAACATTGATGAGGCGAAAGGACAATAAAATAAACTGGATTAAAAAATGTAGCATTTCAATTTTGGAAGATGGTAGAAAGCAAGAAGTGAGAAATGTCAGATCATTGTAAAAGTTTGTGCTTGATTTTCATTGTTAATATATAATGACCACATTTGACACTGGTGTGTTCTAGATTGAAAACTTGCATTGTTCAGGCGGGAGTCAAACTTTGTTGAATTTTGATGTTTTATCTGCAATTGAATGCCTTAAAGATGGAGATGAAAAGTTGAACTTTGCCCATATTATGCTCTATGGATTTTAGAATGGAGAAAGCATTGGAAACGTGGCAAAAAAAAAAACAACAAAATTCTGTTATACCATGAGAAGGAGCTGTTCTTAGAATTGTCACAGACAATGAAAAATGCATCATTTATATATAATAAATATGTGAGTATATCTATACATATGAAACTGCTTTAAGAAAAAAGAAATATCTCCTCGACTCAGACGGTAACTCTTCAAATTTTACAACTTCAATTTTTAAAAAATTTTATTTTAAGAGTGGCAAAAGCATCAACTAAAAATAACGTTTAAATTGATTGGATATATATATATATATATATATATATATATATATATATATATATATATATATATATAATTTTGAAGTGACCTCCACAAAAATATGATACCTAAGGCGTAAAAATGAATTTTTAAAAATGAACAATCTTGAAGCTTTTATTTTAGTTATAATTTCAAGCTAATAGATTAAATTTAATATTTCTAATAAACAAAATACTTTGCTGTATTTTAAAAACTAATTTTAATTTGCCCGGAATTGTTTTTGCTAAAATAGCTGATTATCACCCCCCCACACACACACTTTTTTTTTAAAGTCAATTTTCAAAGTAATTCTTTTTATTAAAAAAATCTTTCAAAAATAAAATATACTGTTCCGAAACTTTATTTGAGGAATATTAGCTGATTTAAAGTATAATTTGATACAAATATTTACTTTCAGTTTAAAATGTTGCAAAAATGCATCTTTTTACCCAATAGTAGCTCTTTTGACATTTTGACAACCTGATTTACCAGTTTGATGTTGCGTCACGGAGACTTTATCTGTAAAACAATTGAAGAAAATGACACAAGCGCTTTTTTTAAAAATATAATTTTTAAGCACACAGTAATCTTAAAAATTTAGGAAAATATTCTTTGTAATCTGTTAATGAATTTGAGAAAATGTGGCTTTAAATTTACTGTAGTCATCACTCTTATTTCCTGATAATGTTGTGTATGGTCGCCTGTACTTACAAAAATCAGCACGTTTATACATACAAAAAAAATTCTTTTAAAAATATTGTTTGTTGATTTACATTAAGCTTTTCCATTTATGATTAGTAAATATAGTTTTCACTTAATAATATCATCAAAAAGGCTGGAATTAATACAGAATTTTAAGATTTAAATCTTAATAATTTTTTCTAATTAAAATTAAAAAAAAATGAAAATTCAAGTTCATCAAATTTTTTTTTCTTAGTGTCCTCAATATATCTTATAAAAGCAATTCTAAAGTCATAGTTTTATTTTATTCAGAGCAGATCTTCAGTAAATGCTGTTTCTGTTTGTTTTTGTCAAATTGAAAAAGTCAAATTTTAACATAAATTATGAAGGGTGAAATTTGAAGTTCTCTAAATTTCATAAAATTAAGTGGGGGCAACAGATGTAAAAAGAACAAAACATTTTTACCAAGATTTTCTAAAAAGAAATATAAAAAATAATGTAATTTTTTCCTGAATAAGCCCTGAAAATTTCATTAAGATCCAGCCATTATTTGATTTGTGTAAGAATTGTCAAGACAATATGTCATTAAATGAAAAAAAAAAAGTAACTAAAATGTACAATACTAATCATTGGCCCACACACTGACTCAAGAAAAACAAAATTTCGAACGTGCTGGAAAGTATTAAAAAATTCAATAAGATAATAAAGAATACTTTGTTTCTTTCCTCTTAATAATAACATAAACATTTTGATGATAAAACTTTGTTTTTATCAAGTCCGGGGCCTTTTTTTGTCATGCTTTGCTCTTTTTTAGAAAATTTTTGGAGGTACCTACAACGTTTTTCCTAGGGGATACTTTTTGCTGCCCCTAAAATAAAAAATGGAAGAAATCTGAAAAGCTGCCGTCTGAGTAGGTGGTGGGAGATTTTTCTTTTCTTTTCTTTTTAATTTTTAAGCCTTTAATACTGAAATACCTTAAGACATCGTTGACATTTTTTCTTTTGATCCGATCCAAAGCGAAAGATTACATTTTTGGGGTAGACAAATTGCTACAGTCTAAGAAAATTTATAAGCTTTGTTGGCTGGGTGTGGATTTACGTGTCTGTCTCAGTTAATTACATATACGACTGTAAATAATAAAAGTTGGTATTTTTATTTTCATAAATAATTGACAGAAATGACTGAATCTGTAGTGACACAAAGAGCAGAAACAGGAAGTTATCTTTCATAGCTTAAAACATAATGGCATATTTCGGGCTTTAAGCAATAGGCTCCCCGCATAAATTCCTGTTGAAGTTGATTAAACACAATTCTAAATAAATATATGTTGACCAATAAGAAATAAGCGCACCTGAAATAATCAACAATTTAATCAGATCCTCTTTCAACTTTGCTAACAATATAAATAGACCCCTGTCTAAAAGAAAAAAAAAAAGGAAGAAATTCCAAAAGGAGACACACAGAGACGAACACTGAGCGGATACATCAAAGGCATATCGGCTTCAACAACCATCACACCTTTCTCATCATTTTCACCCCCTTTACTTCTCTCATACATTCTTCCTCCCTTTTCTTATTCACAGAACATTACCAAATGAAACTAGCATCTCTCAAAAACACTTAAGTACTTTTACAAACTCTTGTATTCATTGGAATGTAATAAAAACATTTTATTTAATTTTACTTAAATACCAATCTTGTACTATCTATGAACATTACTACTGTTTTTGTACAATACGAAACTACTTATTAATGTTTATATAAATTATTATTGTTATACTCCAGACTTGATTGTTCTTAAGATGTAGTTTATCGTCTTTTATTTACTCATTCATACATCCCTTATAGTGAGCTAATCATAACAAGGCCCAAATCGAACCCCACAAATAACCCACTATAAATTTTCAATATTTTTTATAGTCTCTCACATTATTTCGATGCCTTTAACAAGCTTAAAGACTGAGTTTTTGTTTTTTTTTATAATTGCAATATGATGTAAGGTCAATTTATTTAAATTTGTAGTGAGTCTCGAAATAAAATCAAATATAAACCAAAATAAAAAAGAATTAAAATTAAAATAAGGCATTCGCTTTCCTTTGAAACCTTCTCGCTTTCTCTCAACTGCTTTCTATACATATCTCAACTAACAAGAAGGCAACCATCAAATAAAAAGAAGAAAAGATTACCCTGTCGAAAACACCGGAAGTTTACAGCCTACTCATTTGTGATAGAAACTACCAAAAATCATGGAAGCTCCACGCATAAGTTTCGTTATAAATGAAAAAGAAAGGAACGCCGGAAATTAAAGTAATTTTTTGGCCAATCAAAAAAATTAACACAAAGAGAATTTTGTTTGATGTTAACTGAAACCAAAGTTCCCACCAGAATCTCGGGTATAAGCTGACACTTCTGAGCTAGAAGAAGAGACGCCGAGAGTGACGACAAAAGACGCTAAACCAACCATGCTTGACGCGTGAAGAGGAAGAGGTCGTCTACTAATCACAGCTTAGAGTCGAAAAAACACAGAAATAGGTCAGTGTCAATCTACTAAGATGACTAATACTACTACCAAGTGCTGACTTCCAAACTCTCGAATACCGGACCGAAACGGGCATTTCTCCAAGTTACTATCAATATAACCCGTTTTACGCTGCCTACACCCGGCGGTGTCACCACGTTTAGTGGTCCGGTCCTCCGATCCACACCAACTCTACCCACGTTGTGTTCTTCATCTCAGAGCAGTGGAAAATCGAATGTCGTAGTAATCGCAGCGCTGGTTCGAGTCGTGGCGGGTGCTACATTAAGAGAAGAAATATCTTCACTACGAAAAAGTAAAACTGAAAGATTCATTGGGTTAATCTTCAATTGGTTTATGTAGTTCTTAGTACAACAAAAATGAACCCTTCCCACATCAATCTCTATAGTGACACTGTGGTTCGCCTAATATTCGGGGTTCAAAATTCTTCAGAATCAGGAAGTTGAGTGGCAACTGACGTAGATTCCAGAGGCACTCAATGTGGGATTCGTAGCCCAAGTTTTCAAGCTCTCAAAACTGCTTATATGTACTTTGACCCAAAACTGTCGTGGGGCAGAAGGGTTCTGGGGATTCGTTGATTCTTCAGCTTTCACATTAATCCCAATACGGGTTCTTTATTTCCTATTTCTGCTTTCTTAATCTACAAATTTGGAGAATTATCCACCTTCTTGGGAGTAGTTACAGGGATTGCTCCTCCCTTAATCTCCAACCTACTTTACATCTTGCATCATTACTCTACACAGGCAGGGCCAAATTTTCCTTCTTCCTCCTACCTTCTCAGCATTCAACCTCAGCCTTCTTCCCAGGGCAGACAATTGTCTTTGTGAGAAATCCAATTTTGAAAGCGTGTGGGTGAAAGGACATAGATTTATTCTAGTCATTAGTTTTAATTCTCTTGATTTCTTAAGGAAGAGATAAAATTATTTCTCCATTCCTGGACTTGTCTATCGAAAATATAAACCAGATCACCTGCTCGTTAACTACAGGATCTATCTTCATTACCGTTTAATTTTCCCAATTCATTTTTGTTAACAAAAATACAAGCCCCGTCTGTCTCTCCTCTCGTTAATGATATGTGTTTTAATTCCTCAAGGAAGAGATAAAATTATTTCTCCAAATCTATTTTCATTCGCATGCCAGACTCTCAATAGATGAAAAAAGAAAAAGCTTTAGGAAAGAAGAGATCCAGATGGTCCCATTTCCTCCCTCTCTCCCTCTCTCTTTATCCTCCCGCTTATCTCTTTTAGGCTCATAATTAACATTTAACCACTTCATGGCCTCAGTGTCACGTTAATATCAGCCTTATAAACGAACATTTTGCTACACCGAATAAGAAAGTACTCACTATCAAGAAAATAAAAATATATTTATTATATCTGTATATACCCTTGCCGCATTTCGGTTTATGTCTTATGTTTTCGATAAACACCACCAAGAATATCTACAACTAATACCACAAAATTATTTACTTTTAAAATAAAATATTTACTTTTGGAAGCGGACATTTTAGCTTGTATTTGGGTTCAACATTGAGAGATAATTGTTTAATAATGTAAATTTACGTGTTTCTAAGAAAACCCCATTTTTACTAGTTTAATTATTTGTTTGTGGCGCTAAATAGCTATAAGATTAACGGAGGCGACCCCACAGACATACGATAAGGTTTAAATAATTTTAAAAACAAAAAAAATCTTTGAGTCCTCGTTTATTGCAATGTAATTGTCTTTATTTAAAAAATTTCCCCAAAATAAAATTTATTTTTCTGAAACTTGAAGAATATTAGCTTAGATCAACAAATTAGCAAATATAATTAATGAAAAAGCTATGGGTCTATACAGGGACGATGGACTATTAATACTAAGAAATTGTAACGGTAGAACTACAGACAAAATAAAAGAAATAATAAAATCCTTCAAAATCCTAGGATTCACAATCGATATAAAATCCTACCAAAAATATTAAATTTCCTAGATACAACATTTAACTTGAACAATTGAAGATACAAACCATACAGAAAACCAAATAATATTCCAATATATATTAACAAAAAGTCCAACCAGCCTTTTGTCTTCGCGTAAATAGCCATATCTATAAATAAAAGGATTTCAACAAATTCTAGCAACTTCAAAATATTCAATGAAAACATACGATTCAGCCCTAAGAAACAGCGGATATTCAAACTAGTGTACAAACACGAAAACAATTCAAACAGAAAGAGAAATATAATTTGGTTCAACCCTGCCTACAAGAATATAATAAAAAACAAAAATAGGTCAAATATTCTTCAAAATAATTGACAAACAATTCCCAAAAAACTGCAAATTATCAATAAAAAATACAATAAAAATTAGTTACAGCTACATGGAAAAAATAATAACTCAGCACAATAAAAAATACTCAACAAAACCAATAACAATTACAATAATAACAATAACACTCAGCAAAATAACACCACCAAATGTAATTGTAGAAACAAAGAAAATTGCCTACTTGAAAACAAATGTTTAACCAATAACGTAATATACAAAGTTACCGTAACTAATAACATTAACACAGACGAAAAGAATTATATAGGTGCTACAACAAATAAAAAAGATATTACAAGAAAATGTCCTTTGAGAGAAAAAATACGCGAACATAACCAAATACATATGGACTCAAAAAGAAAACAATATCCCAAACAAAATCAAATTATAAATGATCAGGTCATCCCATAAGTTCTGTCCGAATTTTGAATAAAAACAAGTGACCAAATGTTACATTTAATTACAGATTCAATCAACAATGTATTTTCCTTGATTATCTATGACTTCCTTCCATCTATTAACAAGTTTACTAATTCCATTACTGTAAAATTCTTTTGGCTTTGATTCGAAGAACTCACAAATGTCAGTTTTAACCTCTTCCTGTGTTACAAAAGCTGTTTCTTCCAAATGATTCTGTAAGCTACAAAACAAATGGTAGTCTGAAGGAGCAAGGTCGGGAGAATAAGGTGGATGAGGAATTTTCTCCCAACCAAGTTCTTCGATCTTTTGTGACGTGATTCTTGCTGTGTGTGGTCGCGCATTGTCCTGATGAAACATCACCCGTTTTCGATTCACTAGAGCAGGTCTTTTTTCCTCAAAGCTTGGTTCAAGCGCTCTAATTGCTGACAGTATATTTGAGCATTAATTGTTGCATTAGGTGGTAAGAATTCAAAGTGGGTTATTCCTTGGCAATCCCACCAGATTGAAAGAAGAACCTTTTGCCCATGAAGTTCCCTTCTTGGCTGTGGCTGGGGGGTCCTTCCCCTTTACCAATCCACTGTCTACGACGCTTAACATTTCGATAAAAGATCCATTTTTCGTCGCCAGTCACAAGTCTATCCAAAAAAGGTGAAACAAGTTGGCGAGAATGGAGAGAAGAGCAGATGTCAACTCGGGATTTGAAGTTGTTTTCAGACAATTCATGAGGCACCCATTTTCCAAGTTTAGGAACTTTTCCAAGTTGTTGAAGATGACGATGAACAGTTGTATGGTTTGAACTGAGAACCACTGCCAATTCCTCAACTGATAAAGCAGGATTTTCTTCAAGGGCTGCTTCAAGAAGCTTTTCATCAAACTCAACTGGACGTCCGGTTCGATCTTCATCTTCAAGGGTGAAATCTCCACCTCTGAATTTTGCAAACCATCTTCTGCAAGTTCTTTCAATCACACATTCCTCTCCATAAACTGAGGGAATGTTTCTAGCCGCTTCGGCCGCTGAGTTTCCTTTCTTGAACTCATAAAGCATTATGTGCCTCAAATGATTCTTGGGTACTTCCATGTTAGCAGGGTTTTAATCAAACAAAATTTAATTTTATTGTTCTCTGAAATAAAATTTGATCAGTTTAAATGCATCTAAACATAAAAATAATGTTCAGCTCCATTAGACATTATAAAATACTCTTTAAATTTCGTTCATTTCAACAAAAAGTTAAAATTCGGACAGAACTTATGGGATGACCTAATATAAAAAGGGAAATCCCATACATCATTAACAGTAAAAACTGTAAAGTATGCTTAGAGGAAAAATTAGCAATAATTAGTTTAAGAAACCAAAATGAACTCTTAAACAAGAAAACTGAAACACTGGGTAAGTGTAGGCATATAAATAAATACTTACTTTACCATCTGAGCACTAATTAAAAAAAATCAATAAATGAAAATAATCATAAATTAAATAAAGATAGAAATAAACAAATATAAATATACGCATACATACGTGTATGTATGTATGTATGTATGTGTGTGCATATATATATATATATATATATATATATATATATATATACACACACACACAAACAACTTTCCATAATTAATACCTTAATATTTATGACAGCACCAAAACGAAAAATCCAGTTTCTAAACAAAAACGAAATAATATATAAACACATATTTACTTTACTACTTAACCATTAATTAAAAATATATGTGTGGGTGCATATACCTTATATACATATATATACAAGCAACAAAGAAAATATTCCATAAACCTAACTACCCAAAATTAATGCCCTACACATTTTAAAAATAATCACTTTACCATTTAAGCATTAAAAGCGCAGATAGACGTGTGTGCGCGTTTGTGTATATATATATATATATATATATATATATATATATATATATATGTGTGTGTGTGTGTACGTGTGAGTGTATGTGTGTATGTGAATTAATTAAGAGTAAGCATATGCATACAAATTCAAACAACAAATAAAATTTAATTATAAACCTAACCTCCTGTAAATAACATCCTAATACTTAAGATACCACTAAATAAAATAAGAAAAATGAAATAATGAGCAAGTGAAGGCATAAATAAATATGTACGTTATCTTTTAAGCATTAATAAAAAAAAAATGGTTTAAGTAAGAAATGAAATATACATCTTTTCCTAGAACGCTCAAGAATGAACAAGAGCAGTGACCGTCTGAAAAATGGATGGCGAATGTCTACAATTGATTTTGGCGAATAAAATTCAAAGAGGGATCTGCAATGAAATCGATCCTGACCAGGCATCTCGACTTCAGTCACTTTCTCACCGATGTGACGTGGCTTCCCTCTGTCTTTTCTATAAATATTTCATGGCTGACGAGCTTTTTTCCCTTGGTGCCCAGACTACATTTTAAGTGTGCTACTAGATTGGCATCTAGGTCCCACCCTTCTACTGTTGAATTAGTTAAATGTAATCGCCACTTCTACTCCAACAGTTTCTTTCCTCACACTTCCCATCTGTGGAACTCCCTTCTGTTTCCTTGCTTCCCTGATAACTACAATCTTCAAAAATTTAAATGCAATGTCAGTTGCCATCTTCTATCTTCTTAAATCCTGTTCAGCTTTTATCCTTTCCTCAGTCCCCTCATACCCAGTCTTTTCTCTCACCTTCACTTTCTGAAACCCCTTGCGTACCAGTGGCATTCTCACCTTGCTTGAGGTGAAATGATTAAAAGAAACCATAGGTACGTTCGTAACGAACCTAACCACCACCACCATAAAATTCTAGATAATTTACATAAATTGGTCCAAGTTAGATTATCCACCAACTCCAGTAATAAGTCTAAAATTAAATATGTAAAGGCTTTAGAACTAAGCTATCACAAAGTAAATTTAGAGTATTTAGAAATAAACAAAGAAGATAAAAATAAGCAGAAACACCGTAAACGCAACATTATATGGTTTAATCAACTCATAACCATAATATACAAACTAATATCGAAAGAATTTTCCTAAATTTAATTCATAAGCACTTTAACCATTCACCAACATTAAAGATTTTTTAACAAAAATAATGTTAAAATCAGCTATAGCTGCATTAACAACGTAGACATATTCCTTTCCCATCATAACATTTTATTAAACAAATATATTTCCAACAACGCAACGTAAATTCTAAAAATAAATGCAACTGCTGAAAAAATGTGATCTGTCCCTTAAACGTTCAATGTATGACCAATAATATTATATACCGAGCGAGCATAGGTTCCGGTAACTATATTAAATCTTATTTAGGTTCCACTGAAAATCCTTGGAAATTTAGCCTCTACCATCATCGAATGACTTCACGTAATATAAAATACAGAAACAGCATATATCTATCTATCTATCTATCTATCTATCTATCTATCTATCTATCTATCTATCTATCTATCTATCTATCTCTCTCTTTCTCCCTCTCTCTCTCTCTCTCTCAATATTATTGGCAATTAAAAAATAATGGTAGTCCCACTTCTATTAACAGGGATATTATAGTAAAAGCCAAATCTTATAACAATAAAGGAAAAAAATGTAATTAATGTCTCGTTGAAAAACTGGTTTAAAACACTTCAATAATCCATGCTTATTAAACAAGAGAAATGAATTGATGTTTACATGTAAGCATAAAAATAAATATATGCTTAAATACGTTGATCCAGATTAATTTTTAATATCAATTACTAGTCCCACTGAAATTAGTGGCACAATTATTGCTATTTATTAGGTGCTCAGCGATGGAAGACCCATATTGGTCAGAATGTCTGAAGGACAGACGAAACTAAAACTGAATTGTTTGGACATAATTCTAGAAATCTTGTACGGAGGAAAGATAAGCGATGCCTTCAAACAAAAGGACACAGTTCTAACAGTGAAATTTGATGATGGCAGAATCATGGTTTGGGGACTGTAAAAATTGGCTACATATACAAGAAAAGTAAGAGAAAAAAGTTAGTGCTGGTCCACTAGGCAAAACAAATCCACACAAACTGCTCTTGAATGAGCTTACTGTGCTTTTATGCACCTGACCGTGACCAATGAGCGCCCAGAACAAGCCAATAAAAATGGTTACATGCGACGCCACCACTTCTATCAGCACCGTCCGACGCTCGCTGATTCGCCGTCGCCATACTCCCTTGCAAGGCATACATGCGACTCTGGCCATTTTGGGTCGCCAAGGTAAGTCACCGCTACAGAGATGTTTTTCTACAAAACTTTTGTAACAAAAGGTCCTGGCAACATATCAGTAATGGATGGTAGAATGAATTCCGCAACATATCAAAATATTTTGGAAGCAAATTTAATGATTTCGGTTGAAAATCTTGAACTTCCATTTCCAGCAAGATGATGATCACTGGAAAATCTACGAAGAAATGGCTTGCTGAAAATAATGTAAATATCCTGAAATTACCAAATCAATCCCCAGATTTAAACCCAATCCAGAATCTGTGGCGTTATATGAAAATCTGAAGACCATATGCGAAGAAGAATGGAATAAAATACCAACTAAAATTTGCAAGTCATTGAGAACTACAAGAGGTTGGTTGCTGGTGAATAATGGATATTCTACAAAGTATTAAATGAAGATTATGTATTTTTTTTGTATTGTACGAATATATTTGTTCACTCTTCAATATGGATAAATGGTATTTATTTCTATTAAGTTAATTTTTTTCTGTTTTTTATGAATATTTAGTTATTATGCATCTGTGCACAGTTAATTATGTTTATTCCTTAGAAGAATATATATATATATATATATATATATAGAGAGAGAGAGAGAGAGAGAGAGAGGCGGGGCGATGGATAAATTGTCGTTTAAATTAGGTTTCTTTGTTTTTATAAGTTCGTTTGTTTTGTTTTTTTGCGTTGAGGATAAAATGATGTGGGTAGTGGAGATGTTTTAAAGTTTTCTCAATATATCTCTCTTCTTCATTTAGGTGTTCCGGGCTGCATATCCTAAGGACTCTAAGGTAAAGTCTATGAGTAGTCCAGATTTTTTTTGGTTGTGGTGGAAATTGAAGTTGATTATTAGATCATTTTGTTAAACAAACATCTATTTTCTTATTTTTGCATATTAATAACGCGTTGAAGTTGTGTCAGTAGCTCATTTCAGCAAAATAAATACAAATTCTGAAAGTCTGTAGTTTTTAACGTACGAGGGTCATTCAATGAATAAGGTGAATTTTTCGGTATAAGGACTTCTAATACAGATAGAAGCTTACTCTTTTTTTTTTGTTTTACTTCTTTTTCACATGGATTTAATTTCTTTTGCAGATTAAAAAAAAACTTTGAGAGTTTTGGGCCTTTTGGCGATTAACAAAGATGGCCGACCAAGAAGCATGCTCCAGGATTGAACAGCGGTCAGTTATCAAGTTTTTGGTTGCTGAAGGGTGCAAACCAGTTGAAATTCATAGAGGTAAAAAATATACAATACCTACTCAGCCTTTTGGCTAAGATCAAAATGTGCGTGCGCTGCGGTGACTGGGAGTAGTCCATTGCGCACGCCTTCCTTCACTGTAGTGTCGTACACCCGCTGTGTCGGCTGATTGAAGGCTACATGGTTCGCATCTTGGGCGGAAAGTTCTTTGTCCTCGATGCCAGCACCGTTTGTTCCAATGTGGTGCCGCCTATGTCAAAGGACCAGCTGTATGTACTCTTGTGTTTGCTTGGCATCATGCGAATGGTTGTGTGGACGACGCGACAGAAGGAATTTCACGGAGACGAGAGGTTCTCCTCTTCTCAACTGGTCGCTTTCTTTAAGCATCAGCTTAAAGTCAAGACCAGGGCGGAAAAGGTGCGTCTCTCTTCGCTGAAATTCGGCAAATGTTGGGTGAGTGTTTCGCATTTGGTGCGTGTGAGAGGAGCTGACCTTGAGTGGTTGTTAGACGCAACTTAGGAAAAGGATTTTGGGCCACGGAAACCTTGAAACCTCAGTCACCCCAGACTCGACCAAGGTAAGATTGACCAACTCTGTCAGAACTAGCTAGAGAATGCAAGTGTTTAGGCTCCCTCATTTGTCCCACATGTATTTATTACCCCCTCCCCTCCCAACCCTTTTTAGGTGACAGATGTTCTTGTTCTCTGGAGTGACCAGACATGACCAATGTCTGTCATTTCTTCCCAGTTAACCAGGATTTCTGCCACATTTTCACAATTGGGTGGGACCCGATACTAACACATTTATTTATTTTTCAGGTCTCATTATGTATATCCATTGTATCCCCCGCCCTGTTGTTCTGTAAATAAAATTTCATATTAGGATTCTAGGGGAATATTTGAGGTATTTTGGTAATTGTTGTGCAAGAGTTTTGTTGCAAATGTGGTATTATGGTGAAAGGATTATTGTCAGTACGATTGGGTCCATGAGAGCGACTAGCTAGTTAGGGGTTAAGACTAGAGAAGACCACTCCTTTTCCCCCCTCCCCCAACTTCGCCCTTGTGGCACATTTTGTTATTTTATAGCAAATAAATATTAAGATCAAAGTGTAGTATCTGTTCGCAGATTACTCGCTGAATGATCGCCTTTAGGCCGGGATCGATCACTGATACAGGCCGGTCGCAGGGATTCGTCCCTGCGCTGGTAGTATCACAGCTAAGACTAGCTATGACCAGCTTGGACAAGCTAAGACCAGCTAAAGCCAAAGCACTGCGGCTCGGGTGAAAACTCGGGTCCATTCCCCCTCCCTTCCCACATTAAACCCTGACCTTGTGTCACAACCTGACCCTGTGGGAGGTCAAGTAAATCCCGATCAAAGTGTAGTATCTGTTCGCAGATTACTCACTGAATGATCGCCTATGGGGCCGGGATTCTTCCTCCGATACAGGCCGGCGGCAGGGATTCGTCCCTGCGCTGGTAGTATCGTGGCTACGTCTGACTAGCTATGACAAGCTATGACCAGCCAAGACCAGCTATGACTAGCTAAAGCCAAAGCACTGCGACCCGGGTGAAAACTCGGGTCCATTCCCCCTCCCTTCCCACGTTAAACCCCGACCTTGTGTCACAACCTGGCCCTGTGGGAGGTCAAGTAAATCCCGTGTATGGTGCCACATGTTTCTGCAAAAAAAAAAAAAGTCTACAAGTGGGCTAAATTGTTTAAAGAAGGACGGAGCAGTGTTGAGGATGAAGACAGGCCTGGGTGGCCTACAGAAGTGAGGTCTCCTGAAGTGATCGAATCACTCAATGACCTCATTCAATCTGACAGAAGGGTGACAGTGGATGACATTGCAAGGACTTTGAGCTTATATGTTGGGACAAACGTAGGGGGTCATTAGTCAGAAGGAGTCATCTTGCATCATGACAACGCAAGGCCTGACACAGCAGCCCAAACGGTGCAGACCATCAACGAGCTGGGTTGGGAACTGCTCCCTCATCCCCCTTACAGCCAGACCTTGCCCCTCCAGACTTTCACCTGTTTGGTCTCAGCCAGTCGCTCACAACACTTTTGACTTCATCGTCACTTTTAAACTTCGTGCCTCTCGTGAACGCTTTCAAGGGACCAGAGACATCAGTCCAAATATTTTTACGCTGAGGGAATACGGAAGCTTGTGCACAGATGGGAAAAGTGTGTGACAGTGTTGGGAGACTACGTTGAAAATTTAAAAAAAAAGTAAGCTTCTATCTGTATTAGAAGTCCTTATACCGAAAAATTCACCTTATTTATTGAATGACCCTCGTATTATCATGAAGAGGAAATGTTCATACAACAGATTGTAAGGAGAGCGCTAGGAAGAAATATTTGTTCTCCCAATTACATTTATTTCTTTCGTTATGGGCGTATATATCCGTGATACCGCCGTGATATAACAACACCGTAGCTTTACGGTATGGTGATGGGGGGATGAGTTCTCGTTGTTAATTGTTGCTTGTATCAGAAGGTAGATTAATAGTAGCAGTCCGGGACAGCCGTTAGTTTGGCCTAAAGGTTCAACAAGCGATCAAATTGAGGTCACCATAACATAAACAAAATAACATACGAAAGAGAAGGGTATATCAAAAACACTTTGTATTTAAATACAACATCAATGAATAGTACAATGTTTCTTGATTTTACACGCACAAAGTCCGTTACAAAATGTTCATTCATAGAAGAGAAATCCGATTATTAAAAGAATATAAGTGTCTTTTGTTAATACTTAAGTTCATGACGTGCTGGTCACAGGAGATGAAAGGTGAGGTCAATGGGTTGGTAGGAGTCCTTTGATATCTCCGTTGGTGAAGGAAGGCTGAAGGCATCGGGTTTGACGGGTGAGAAAAGCGTAGCGACATTCACTGACGGTACTTCAAAGCTTTCTGTCTTAGAAGTGAATTTATCGCTCTATTTATGTGTGCCCTTCGGATCAGAGTCAGTCTGCTGAAACAAACTGTTGGGTATGGCGCGGAGCTGTTTAATTGGTGGAAAATTGTTTATCATTCTTTTTATTTCTTTTTAGTTTTCCACCGGAAATTCTGCGTGGAGCCGGGTGCGCAGAGACCAGTATTGGTCATTTGCTGTCTAAACCTCTGAGGGTTAATATCCGGTCCTTCGCTTGCTCCGTGCCACCACAACGGACAGGACGAGACCGAATCGCTGAAAGGAAAAAGAATGATAAACATGCTTTCTTCTGAGAGAAACCTTTATAATATTATTACAATACATGCACAAAAGTATAAATATACATACGCATGTCGCCCGTGGAGAACTATGTCTATATCGCAAAGCAAAATGTAAGGAGGAACAGAAGGAAAGGTCTTAACATAATGTAGAGTCAATCTATCTGGACTAAAAGTAGAGATGTCCCAGTTGTCGCTAAAAAAATGTTATATCCTGATGAAAAAAGGCCCGAAACTTAATAAAAATAAAATTTTATCACGAAAAACTTTACGTTATTAATAAGAGTGGAGACCAAGGTATTTTTTAATTATTTTTTGAAAATTTTTATTCATATGTAGCACGTTTAAATTTGTGGTTGAAAATTTTTTTTTTTTTAGTTAAAAAATTACATAATATTTAGCACTAGCTTTTTTTCACTTAAAAAACACATGAACTTGGAAATTATTGTAAAAATCAAATAATTGTCCTAATTTAGTGAAACTTTCAGAACTTATTCCGAAATGACTGAATTTATTTAAGAAACGTTTGTCTTTTAGAAAGTCATGGTAAAAATATTTTTTTTTTTTACGTCTTTTACGTCTTTTTTTTACTTTACTTAATTTGGTGTGCAGTTTTTAAAAGTGAAAAATTAAAATTTGAATGTCGTGCAACATAACACAAAGAAATGAAGGGGGTGGGAAAAGGGAATTATTACTATTTCGCACTCACTACATATGAAATCAGAAATAGAAAAATGCCAATCTTGTATCAGATACATATTGGGAAAGGTTCATTGAATAGGACGTTGGGACAGTATTTAAATAAATTTTACAGGTTAATGTTAGATGTCTGCAGTAAAAAGAAATCAGTCCAACTTGGTAGATTCCAAGTATTCAATTGAAGAAATTTTTCTTAAATTCCATTAGCCTCTGAAAAACTAATTCTTTTTAAAACTATTTTTTAAAGAATTGTGTTTGTTTTGATTTTGAAGTTTAAAGTGAAATCTAAATTATAAGTGAATAATTCATTACAATAAACAGTTTTATATCTTTAAAATTTCCCGCAATCGTTAAATGCCCCGTTTATATCATTATATTCATATGTAGCGAGTAAACAAGAGAATTACTTTTTTTTGGCTCATAAAGGAATATTTTAACTTCGTTATTTTTTTTTTAATTGAAACGTTTCAAGGGAAGTAACTAAGAAAATAGTTATCTCCCTTAGATTATTTGGTGGAATTCATTTTTCTCATCCGCTGTACAAATTTTTTAAAAAGCATCTTGTATTCATCATATAATTTCATTACAATTATCTCCTCCTTACTTAAATTTACTAAACATCAGGTTGTTGATAGATTTGTCAACACCTCATAAAAACACCTACCCCCGTGTTAAAATACTTTTCTGTAATATTTTTAAAAATTGATACAGACACTGATATAAGCATTATCCCAACCAAAACTTACAAAAATCTGAGAAGAAAACCTATATTAAAACCAGTAAATGACATCTTCACACGTCTTGGAGGAATAGTCCAGTGCATTGAACAATTTAATTAATACCACTACAGAAGAAGGTCAGGATAAATATTATTTGGAGATGTCATTGAATGTGTAAAGGGAGAGAACTTATTGTCTAGAAAAGCCTCTGTAAAAATGAATTTAGTGAAATTAGAAAAATAGATCAGGGAACTTTGTTTGACGCCAAAGGGCGTATCAACGGGGACCCAGTGAAAATAGTTCTGATAAAAGACGCTTTACCCTACTGTCTAACAACAGCTAGCAGAGTTCTATTACCTATTTTACCGAAGGTGAAGGAAGAATTGAATAGACTAGAAAACGAGAATGGTTGCAGAACCAATTGATTGGTGTGCGCCTATAGTATCCGTAATAAAAAGAAACGGAAAAGTCCGAATATGTGTAGATTTGAAGAAGATGAATCTAGCAGTGGAAAGGGAACATTATGTTACGAAATTTAGATGATATTTCACCTAAACTAAATGGAGCTAAAATTTTTTTTTCTAAATTGGATGCTACCAGTGATTCTACCAAATTCTATTAAGTAAAGAAATCCTTTTGGAAGATATTACTTCAATAATTACTTTTTGGTAAAACATCAGCACTGGAAATCTTTCAAAGAAAGATGTGTAGTGGAGTCCCTGGAGGGGAGCACAATATAAAAATGGCCTGTGTGCCCCAATAAGTATGAGTCACAGGAAGCCAGCTAACATTTTAAAATAAAAGACGTGGATCTGACAGGTCAACAAGAGGACAACAAAACGACAAACTAAAATTAATACAAAATTTACTTACATAATATACAAAAGTAGAGTTTCGATTAAAGGAACATGAACAAACAATGAATCAAGTGAATGGAGGCAGACTTAAGTAAATGGAGGCAGACTGACCGAATAGAAGAACATAGATAATATAACTGTGACTAAATGTTAAAAGTAGAGTTCAGGTAAGTCAAGTTGGCATGAAAAAGCTCGAAAGTTCAGTTTAAATGTCCGGTGAAAGCGTTGAGTAGTTGCTGGTTAAGTCCAACGATAAACCTTCCGTAGTATTTAACCCAAGTGTACAAAATAGGGTGTTTGAAGTCTGGACGATATAGCCAAAGAGGAAGAAAACTCATTTTAAATGTCCGGTGCTGGCATTGTGTAGCTGCTGGTTAAATCAAATGATGAAACTTCTGTAGTATTTAATCCAAGTGTACGGAATAGGTTGGCTGAAGCCTGGATGATATGCATGCAGCAACTTCTTAAACCAAGTGAGTTAGGTTGACAGGAAATGCCAGAAGTTAATAGTTGAAGCTAGGCCAAAATAGTTGTACTGTCCAGTGCAGGCATTGATAAAATCCATGATGAAGCATTGAGGAAATAATAGCCAATGTTGTGTTAATGTCTGGGTAGTTGCTGGTTAAGTCAAATGAAAAACCTGTGTTTAACTGAAGTGTATGGGATAGATTGTTTGAAATCTGGATGATATGCCTGCAGTGACTTCCTATGAAACCAGATGAGTTAGGTTGAAATAGGAATGCCAGAAGTAGGGACCAATGCATAGAACTGCCCAAGTCTAGAAATGCCTGTAGTAAGGGGCTGTTGCAGCCATTGTATGATCAGGTCCAGAAATGTCAGAAATAGTAGGAGGTTTTGTCCATTGCAAGAGCTGGAACAAAAGCTGGAAGTAGAAAGCAGATGTGGCTGGTATGAGCAGGTCAGAAATGGCAGAAGAAAAGTAAGAATGCTTGGAAGAAAGGGGGCTGTGGTAGCCGGAAGTAATAAAGGCCAAGAATGACAGAAATAAAAGTAGACAGGAAAGTTTCCAAATAGTGTCCAGTTGGCAGACAAAAATAAATGGACTGTAACTCAATACAGAACCCAAGTGCCAAGGTCACAAGGCCTGTGTTCCTCCTCCTCCTCTCCCTTCCTCTTCTGATCAGCAAAAAGTTACCAGGTTAGATGACAAGAGTGTATTATAACAACTCCAGCATGTGCCATATACTTAATATCTAAAGGAAATAAATCCAGAGTTGCTGCGAAGTATAAAAGTATTACAGTTCACGAAGTGCATTTAGATTATGTTAGTAATAATCAAGCAGCTAAAGAGAAATTAGGTTGATTATATAATTTAAATAGACTTGTTATAATGCATAGAAGAAAGTGAGGTGATACAATGAAGAGAAGGGTCAAGGCCGTGAAGAAATATGGCGTATACCATGATCACGTGAACAGAGTAGCAAAGGGCTGCGTATGATAGATGTCAGAATTATTGAAAAATATTCAAGGAGTCAAAACAGTTATTGATGATGTTCTAATCTATGGTAGAACTATAGAAGAATATGACAAAAAACTAAAAACTGTTCTTAAAACATTACAAAAAGCTGGACTCAAGATATAATATAGAAAAGTGTGAATTCGACCAGTATATTTTGAACACACAATTTCTGAAGATGGAATTCAACCCAGCGTGGAAAGCCTTTCAGGAGTTGCCTGCACCTACAGATTTAACTGAATTAAGTCATATAATCAGTCTGGTCAGATACTTAGGAAAATTCTTGCCAAACTTGTCTGAAACAATACAACCAATGATTGAATTATTAAACAAAGGACACTGTATTTGTGTGGAATTACCCACAAGAGAATTCTTTTAAAAAAGTAAAAGAATTACTGACTCAGGCACCAATTCTATCCTACTATGATCCAACCGGACATACAGTAGTTAGTGTTGATGCTAGCAGTTATGGTCTCAGAGCTGCTCTATTTCAAGAAATAGATGGAAATTTAAAAATAATAGCATTTGTCTCATGCACACTCAATAGCACTGAGAGGAAATATGCACAAATTGAGAAAATGTGTTTGAGCTGTGTATGGGCATGAGAAAAGTTTGACAGACATGTTACTGGACTTGAATCCTTTAAACTGTTAACAGACCATAAACCACTTATACTGTTAATAAACACACATGATCTTTAGAATACCTCATTATGATATTGAAAACTTTTGATGAGACTGAGAAAATATAACCCAGTAGAAGAACATGTTCCAGGAAAGACACTAGTTGTACCTGATACACTATCAAGAAGTCCTTTATCCAACACTGATAGTAATACCAGCAAAATGTTGGCATATATACAGACTGTGTGGCAAGAACCAGATCAGCATTGGATAAGAAATTAAATGAAATAAAAATAGCTACTCAACAGGACACTGTATTTCAGGAAATAATACATCTCACACTAAATGGATGGACACAGAAAGGAAGAATAAAAGAAGGCATAAGGCCATACTTTCCAAGTCAGAATGAATTGTCAGTTCATGACATTATGGTTTTACAACAGAATTGTCATACCCGAAAAACATAAACCAGAAATATTAAGGAAACTTCATAATGGTCACTTGGAACTAAACAATACCAAAAGAGAGCCAAAGAATTGGTATGGTGGTCTAAAATATCTCAAGAGTTGAAGGAGTATCTAAAAAAATGCTTGCTTTGTAACATACACCATCCAACAAATAAAAAGGAAAAAGTAATCCCACTTCCTTAAGGTCCATGGCAAAGAATTGGTACAGGCATTTTCACTTGCCAAGGACACCAATATATTGCTGCAATAGACCATTTCTCTAGATATACAGAAATAGCAAAGCTTAATCCAATGACAAGTGAATGTGTTATAGGGAATTTGAAAAATTTCTTCTCATGTTGAGGAATTCCTATTGAACTTGTCAGTGATAATGGGAAACAATTCTCAAGTTACACTTTCAAAGATTTTGCAAACTGTTATGGATTTAAATGCATAACACCAAGTCCACATTATCCTCAAGCAAACAGAGAAGCAGAAAGTGCAGTTAAATTAGCTAAAAGAATTTTGGAAGAATCAGGAAAAATTCCAAGCATTAATGGTATACTGGAGCATGCCAATTTCAGCCACAGGTGTCAGTCCCATAGAATTAATTATGGGAAGGAAAATAAGAACCACAATACCTTTACATCCAAAAAAGTTATTACCAAAATAGTCTGATTTCACAAAATCAGGTCGAGAGACAGACGAGCAAAAACCAGAATGAAAAAGAATTTTAACAGATTCCATTGTGCTAGAAATTTACCAACTCTAAAAAGAGGAGATAGAGTTAGAATAAAATTAGATTAAGAGAAATATTAGAACACTGAAGAAATGATCAACTCAGTAGACAGGTGACAACAGGTGACATATTGTGACAACTAATGAAGGAGGTTTCCGAAGAAATAGGAAACACATTTCATTTTCAGGTTTGGAAAATAAACGTTTGAGAAATAAACCAATTAATGATCATTACTAGGATCTTTGAAGAAGGAATAATACAAGAGAAAGTACTGGAAAAACAAGGCGAGGTTGAAAAATACAAACTCCAAAATATCTGTTTGATTTCACAGAGTGAGTAAGTTATCGCCCTTGGACTGTATCCAAAACAAACTTTGATTTGTAATTATTTATTTTGTAATTTGGAAAAGATTAATTTTTTTTTTTTATTGGTATCATCCCACGTAAGGCAGTACAACCACTAACATGCAAGAGGTTACAGGGTGGGGAGGAATTAGGAATAGAAACATTAGTAATGAGTAGAAAGAGAAAAAAGCAATCAGGAGGACAGTAGATAGCGATTGACACTGCATTTAAATTTTTACAGATTAAAGTTAGTTGGAAAGCATGGAGCCAGAAAGGAGTTCCACAAATGTGAAGTGCAAGAAAAGAAACTGTTAGCATAGAACTTATGGTTACATCTAGCCAGCTCAACTGCAAATTGATGAGATCTCACTGCCAGTCTAGTATTGCACTTAAATTTATACACTCTAGGTACCGTAGCAAAGAGCTCATCAGAACAATTACCATGAAAGTATTTATAAAAAAGGCACAGAGGGGGCAATCTTATGGCAGCGGGTAAGTGACAGAAGCCGAACCCCCAAATCAGCACTAATAATATTGCTGATTCTTCTTTAGATCTTATCAAAGAGCTCAAGGTAAATTGCAGAGTCACCAAACTATATGTGGCAGCAATATTCTAAGCATGGACGTATAGTATAGATATGCAAGATAGATTCTGGAGAGAAAAATTATCTTGCCCGACAGAGTGAACTGACTTTTTTAGCAGCTGACTGAGCAGTGGATTCAATATAGTCTTTCCATTTCATGTCAGTTGAGAATGTTAGCCCTAGAAGCTGCAATGAGTCATTTTCTTGGAGGATAGCATTAGCCATACTGATGGAAGGCAGAGATGAGTCTCTCAGATGATTAATGGAGAGAAGTTTAGTTTAGGAGGCATTAAAATTGACAAGCCATCTTTTGTCTTGAGGTCATTTTGTACATCAGATGTCATTTTGACCTTGTTGGACTGATTAGCTTTACTATCAAGGCAGGAGTAAATGGCAGTGCCTCAGCATAGATGCCAAGTTGAGAGCTGATGTCATCTGGAAGGTTGTTAATGAAGATTAAAAACAGGGTAGGACCAAGGATGGAGCCCTGGGGAACACCTGCATTAGTATGAAAGGATCTAGAGGAGTGGCCATTCAGGATAACTTTCATTTCATGATTTGATCGGAACAATTGGATCAGCTCAAAAATGTGTCCAGAGATACTGTAACTTTTCAGCTTGTGGAAAAGACCTGAATGCCAGACCCTGTCAAAGTCTTTCTAGATGTCTAATGCTACAGCCTAGGTTCATATCTAGAGCATGACTGATTCTTTTCTGCAATTATCGTTAGTATATCAGCAGTTGACCTGGTGAAATGGAAGCTGTATTGCTTGTCTGAGAAAAGGCCCTGTGATGAGAGATGATGAACCAATTCAGCATTGATTAAATTCTCTCGGAGTTTCCCAAAAAGAGGTATTAATAAAGAAAATAAACATTCTTAGGAGAGGGGGGATGTTACAACAACATCATCAATAATAATAATAATAATGATAATGATGATGGTGATGATGATGATGATGATTGTAAACACTTCCGGTCCCACTAGGGAATGCTGGGATCAAGATGGATCCAACGGGGAGTTTAAATAAATGAGTTGTTATGTTTACCATGTGTCATGTTGTCTTTGTGTTGCTTGAACTTTTCAATGGTCAGTTTCATCTTTCCACCCTAAGCTCAGTGGAACCATGGTATACACCATATTCATTTGTAAAACTACATCTGTCACTTCAACTCCTTTCATGTGGAAGGAGATTGTCTTGTAGTCACAACCTGTTATAAAGTTTGTATAATGCTGATTAGTAAAGAAAATGCTGGAAACCAAATGTTGAGTGAAGAAGGGTTTAATCACATGAGAATATGGATTGCGGATACAGTAATTCAGTGCAACAAGCATACAATTAAAATGTGCTACACCTTTGCGACTCACATTTGACACTGTTCCATGAGCAGACATTCTATTCATAGTGGATGAGTGAGTCCATGTTTCAATAATAAGTGTAGATAAAGTTATTCAGTCTTTCTACACAACGGTACCATAAAGTAGTTTAGTTCTCTTTGAATTTCTGAGATGAGGAGTTATGATCATTTACATTTTCATTATTATCCTCATCTTTGTTATATTTTCAAAAAAGATTTAGTCCACTGAAATGCACTGATTTCAATCTGCCATGGTAAATTGATGCCCAGAATCAGACATTATATTTCTTTTTTTTAACAAAACTACTACTATTATAATGTGGGTTATTCAAAAACAATGGTAATTAAAAACAAAAGCGGTAAAAAGCTGAATAGTGCTGATGAAGTTATGCATCTCAATGTATCCAACACCAAAAATCTTTAAAGTTAATTTACTGTAAGTGATCTGGGATTGCAAAGGAAATATTTGTTGCAGATTACTTCCACAAATCTCTAAGTTCAGACTTGAACATCGGGAGCAGAAAGAAATACCGAAAACTCGATTTGTAGGTACTATCTCACAAATCACAATACATGTAACCAGTCAGAAAAATAACTCACTCTCCGATGAACACAGTAGCCTAATTCCCCAAATTTTATTTTCTCTTTTTCTTTTATTGGCAGAGCATTTTTTTCATTCGTCGACAACTGGGAGAGGACACTCAATTTTTGCATATCAAAATACTTTTATTGTGACTCCTGTGACTGACTTGTTTCTAAAATATTCCGTCTTCAGCATGTCATGTGGAATACGTACCCTTTTGTTTTTGGTAAGTAATTTTCTTTTTTGCCATATTTTCCGTCATAGGATACACGTGACACACTGTTACTTGGTTTGACAAGGTAAGTCACTGTTTTCTTTGCTATATTTAGTCCTGAATATCTCTAGGCATTTAACAGGATTTGGCATATTGATTAGTTATGATATTTCTGGACAAATTCTTGAACTGATTCAGTCTTTCTTATTAAATTGCAAAATAAAAGTGCTCTTAAATAGCCACTCTTCTATATTTTTTTTGCATTAGAGCAAGCATCTCCCAGGACTCTATCCTTGAGCTGACATTCCTAATTTTCATCAATGATAGCATCAGTTCTCAACTTGGTATCTATGCTGATAAGACAACCATTTGTTCCTATTGTTACGAGGATGTATTTCTATAGAAAGAAAGTCTCAATAAGGTTAAAATTTATAGTAAGGGATTCTACTGAGTCCTACCTGTTAATACCAAAAAGTTTTCTGTCATGAAGTAGTGGCAAAATAGAGAAATTTAAAATAGAACGTTTGGAAGATTCTAGATCATTCCAGTATATTCTAGAAGAATCTAGATGATTCGAGAAACATCTAGAAATATGCAAATTAGGTGTTAGCCCCTATAAAATAGGTTTTTGGGTAAAGGGTAGTCAGTTGAAGCCAGTTGTTAAAGGGAATTGCTGCCAGTATCAACTCCGGCTTTTGATTCAAGGATTGTTATATCCAGTCGAAAGAATCTCTATGAAAAGTTGCCGACCAACAAAAACCCAAAAGAGAATTTCATGGAGCAAATCTGGTAAATAGAATTTTGACTATTTTCATTGACCAAACAAAAAATTTATCTTTATTTAAACACATTTGTGGATTTCCAGTTATAGCAACTAGATTACTTTGCTAGCCCTAATGTAGTTAAGACACTTGACTCTCCTCCCTTTTCTCCCTCGTAACACTTCGCCAGTAACTCTGTGTTTTCAGTTTCGTATAGCCAATTGTATATCTTGTATATATTTTATTTTGTGTTTTTTCAGTAAATTAAATATTGTTTGTGATTTAGCTCTGTCTTTTGGCAAATCATTCTTTTTTCCTTTGTTACAATTGTCAACACGTAACACTATCTTAATAGTAAGTCTGATCAGTTCAATAAAGTTAAATTAGCAGCTGATCTAAAAAATGACCTTGTTAACTGGGGCAAGGAATAGCTTGTTAATATTAATGCTTCCAAAACGAAACTCCTCTCTACCAATCACTTAAAAGAACACTTCCTGTCTCCCATCAGCATGGCTAATACTAACCTCCAGGGGAGTGACTCTTTGCACCTTCATGGGCTCACATTCTTGGCTAACATGAAGTGGAAAGATTGAATCCATTGCTAGGTCTGCTGCTAAGAAAATTGGTTCACTGTATTGTGCAAGACAATTTTTCTTCTTTGAATCTATCTTACATATTTATAAGTCCACCATTCATCCATGCTTTGAATATTGCTACCAGTGGCGGACTGGGTTGAAAATTTCTTTTTTTTTTTTTTTTTTTTTTTTTTAAGCGTATCACCCCGAGCAAGGCCGGTGGCCACTATCACGCAAGGGGTTACAGAAGGGTTGGAGGAAGAGCAGATAGGAGTGGTAAAGGAAGGGTTGTGGAGAAAGAGAAGGACGGAGGGCCGATCGAGGTAGGGAGGTTACGGGAGATATAGAGCGAGAGCAGATAGGAATGGAAGATGTCAGGAAGTGGATAGATCAAGGCAACCGGAGATGACGATTGACGCTACACTTAAACCGTTGGAGATTGTATTTGTCAGGGAAACAGTAATAGGGAAGGGAGTTCCATAGGCGAGATGTGCGAGACATGAAGCTATTGGAGTAGAAAAGACGTCTACACCTAACAGTTTCAACGGTGAAGGGGTGGGAACGGGATGCCAGCTTCGTAGGACGCTTGAATTCACGAGGCTTAGGGACAAGTGAAAGCAACTCCTCAGAGCAATTACCGTGGAAGTACTTGTAGAAAAGGCAGAGTGATGCAACATTGCGTCTGTGAGAGAGCGACTGCAGTCGAGATGACAGATCAGGGCCAATCACATTGCATATCCGTCTCTGGATCTTATCAAGAACCCCGAGGCAACACGCAGGGGCCCCAGACCATAAATGGCAGCAATACTCCATGCAAGGTCGAATGGTAGACTTATAGACTTGGAGGATCGATTCAGGGGAGAAGAATTTCCTGGCTCGGCACAGGGAACCAACTTTTCTAGCGGTGGATGATGCAATTGACTCGATGTATTTGTTCCATCTCAGATCAGCGGACAGCGTGAGACCGAGCAGCCGCAGAGAGGAACTCTCGAGAAGTTGGTCCTCAGACATTCTGATGGGATGCAGGGATGGGTCCTTGTGGTGGTTAATGGAGAGCAATTTTGTTTTAGAGGCATTAAAGTTGACCATCCATTTCTCTCCCCAGTCCACAACCGATTGGAGGTCCTTTTCAATTTGAGCTGCCAGGTTAATTTTGTCCGCCTCAGTAGATTTGTGCTTGAGGCAGGAGTAAATAGTAGTGTCGTCAGCGTAGATACCGACTTGGGAGTCTATGGCGTCTGGAAGGTCATTTATAAATATGAGGAACAGAGTAGGGCCAAGGATGGAGCCTTGAGGAACACCAGCAGTAGTGGGATAGGAGTTGGAGAAGGATCCACTGAGGACAACCTTCAAATCCCGGTTTGATAGGAACGATTGAATTAGGTCAAACAATCGACCTGTGATACCATAACCCTGGAGCTTGCGAAGGAGGCCGGCATGCCAAACCCTATCGAATGCCTTGGAGATGTCAAGGGCCACGGCACGGGCTTCGCCGTTACTATGGATAGCTTGGTAGACAAATTCAGTGATGGCCGTAAGCACATCGGCAGTAGACCGGGCAAAGCGGAAACCATACTGCTTGTCTGAGAGCAGATCGTGGGATATCAGGTGAGTAGTCACTTCGGCGTTGATAATGGCCTCGAAACTTTGCCGAAGATGGGAAGGAGACTGATAGGACGGTAATTAGAAGGGTTGGAGGGGTCGCCAGAGTTCTTAAAGACAGGAACAATGGTAGAGGACTTCCAGCAGTCAGGAAAACAGGAGTCCTTGAGGCAGCGGTTGTACAATTTAGAGAGGGCAGGTGCCAGTTCAGGTGCGCATTTCTTCAGGACAATGGCTGGTATTCCGTCACCGCCGGTAGCCTTGTGGGGATCTAAGTTAGAAATAATGCCCAGTACCGACGATGGGGTTATGTGCAAGCCGTCCAGTAGGGCCTCAGTTCTGGGAGGGAAGTCGGGCAAGGGTACCCCAGAGGAGTCAAGCATAGAATTGGAAGAAAACTTTTGAGCGAAGCATTCGGCCTTGTCGGCAGAGGTGGTCAGGACCTCAAACTGATTGAACAGTGGAGGAATGGAGGGTTTGTTACTATTCAGAACGCTCTTGCAGAGGCGCCAATAGTCCTTGGAGCCAAATTTAACCTGCCTTGGCATTGTCGAGGGTACGCTTACACTCATTGCGTGCAGAGGTAAATAGACGTCTGTTGAAGTCAGACATGTCACTACGAAAACGGTGGAAGAAGTGGTTCCTATGGGCAATGGCGGCTGAGCAAGCAGCTGTGAACCAGGGGGAGGAGCGCGGTTTAACCTTGAATTTCCTGGAGGGGATGAAAGCTTCGATACCGGCTTTGATCCAGGAGGAGAACTCAGAAGCACAGTCATGAGTGGGGAGCTTAAATACAGTATCCCAGGGGACATCGCGGAGGAAGTCCCGAAACGAGTCCCAGTCAGCCCGTTGGTATCAGAAAGTGGTTCTGGTGGTAGGAGGTTCTTTGCAGGGGGTGGGGCTGAAGGAGATACTAACAGACACGACAGCATGATCGGAGTTACCGATAGGACAGAGCTGCGTGGCACGACCGAGAAAACTTGTAAAAGGATCCACTTAATCCCAAAACATTTCATCAAACAAGGACCTGAAGTTATTTATTATCTACTGAAATAAATTATAGCATCAAAGAAGTCCTGTTTAAAACTTTCCAGTATCTACTGAATAACCTTTTTTTTTTTAAGTTTTTACTTTTTCAATTATTTCTAAAGTGATGGACCATCACTTTGGGGTTCACCAGAAAATTTCCTGGGTATCCCAGTGGGGGCCAGTCTGCAATTGGTTGCTACTACATATGGGCCAGTGCTCATGCTGTATATTTAGAGATTCTATAAAGTTTCATGTTGACTGTTTGAATGGTACCTCGACTTTATGAATTTAAGTGCAGTACTACACTGTTGGCAAGGTCTCATCAATTCACAGTTGAGTTGGCTAGATGTAACTGTAAGTTCTATGTTAACAGTTTCTTTTCTCGGACTTCTCACTTGTGGAACTCTCTTCCAGCTCCATGCTTTCCAGCTAACTTTGATCTTCAAAAATTTAAATGCAATGTCAATCATTATCTACTGTCTTCTTGATTACTATTCTATTGTTCTCACTCCTTAATAATGTTTTTCTTTTTTCTTATTCTTTCACACTCAGTAACACCTTGAGTCTTAGTGGCTTTATTGCCTTGCTTGGGGTGTTCAGTTTATGTTTAAACCTGTTTCTAGCTCTAGTCATAGTGATACTACTTGGTAGGAGACTACTTGTCAGTCAATCTTTGTACTTAATTTTTGCCAGTTGATAAAGAATAAATTTTGTTTCAATAGTTTAATTCTTAATTTTTCATTGTAAAATATTTTCTGTGAAAATTAATTTCCATTTAAAAGATTTAATGATATTGAGTAATGAATTGAGATTATTTTTGTTGCAAGAATTAAATTGACAGAAGTAAAATCCCAAATCCCAAATCCTAATTAAAAGGCAGAGTACAAATTTTAGCGAAGACTTCAGTTTGGAAAATGCAAAAATTCATCTGTTCTCTTCAGCTATGGATAAAAAAGCAGAGTAGTGCGAGCTTTCTAGCCTTGGTTGACAACCAATCTAGAAGAAAAACATTGAATTCAAAGCTGTGAATAAGGTAAGAGGAAACCACTTCACTATCTTTCCCAAGACCAATCATGGCAATACACAGTTTATAGAAGCTGTGGAGACCCATGATTGCTTACATCCTGAATGTACTTTTTTTTTTCTTTATATTTTTTTAAGGGTTCCTTAACAACGTCTGAGTAAACATAATCTGTAGCTAGGGTTTTAAAAAATCAAAACAACTCTTTTGTCTGTGGGGAAGGGTAGCCTTTGCTCAAGACACATTACAAAGACCCTATGACCACACTTTGCCATAGGACTGATGATGAATGACAATTGTATACATTTTTGAACATCTTAGTCTTAGTACAAACTTCATTAGAAACAAAGGAAAGAGTACTATCCATCCTCTTATGTGGCAGAGAATCCTGGACAATCTCCCCACGGATGAAGAGAAAACTGGAGGCAACAGAAATATGGTTCTACAGAAGGATACTGAGAATTCCACAGACAGAGTGAGTAAGTAATGTGGAAGTCTTAAAGAAAATGCAGCAAAAAGAACACTTATGCTCAGAATTAGAAAGCATCAGCTGAAAACGCATAATAAGGAAAGAAGGTTTGGAAAAATTAACACTCACAGAGCATATTGAGGGCAAGAGAGATAAGGCAACCCGGCCACGTACCAGACGAGCTTGTGTGAATGTGTAGTGTTGAAGGGATGCTTAGCAAAAGAAGAAAAACTGCTAAGGGCAACAAAATAAAGAAAATTGATTTTTTTTTTATAACAATGTACAAGGCCCAAGAGCCCTTAGAGGTAGCAGGTTCATGGAGTAAGAAGCACAGTTTATGAAGATCTGTATTTCTAACATAATGACCAGGATATATGACTTGAAGAAAAAAAATCTTCAGAAGTGTGATATGTCTTTGTTTAGATCCACCATACAAAATATGAGGAAGATAAACAAAGATATTTAGAAATGTTAATCTTGTCATGATTAATTTTATTAAAAAGAAAACCTTCTACAACATAAAAAGATTTTCAAGAGTTTGTTTTGCACCAAAGCAAAAAAAAAAAAATGTTATTTTGCTTTATTTACTAACCAAAATATTTACATTATTTGTATTCGTAATTCCCTGAAGGTTACCTGAATCAGTAAACACCTGAAGAAGGCTGTGGTGCAAAACAACTGAAACATTGTGATAATAGCAACAAAGAAGAAGACATTAGTCAGATAGTAAATAATGATAACTCCA
The DNA here is from genome assembly GCA_964036315.1 of Acanthosepion esculentum. NCBI lineage: Eukaryota > Metazoa > Mollusca > Cephalopoda > Sepiida > Sepiidae > Acanthosepion > Acanthosepion esculentum. The sequence continues at coordinate 21,937,948 of OZ038512.1, read as the reverse complement.
CATCCTAGAAATTCAGACAGATATTAAGTAAAATACTAAAATGAACTTAGAGGTTTTCCTTTACAAACATTCAAACTGTAAACTTTTTCAGAGAAATGAAACGAAAAAAATAAACTCTCTTTAACGTTAAATCCTAAACACCCTGCTAGATTTCCCAAACTAGATTCAAACCAGACTAATTCAAACTAATTCAACCAGAATGCAATAGATGGCATTACTGTACCGTTCAGTGTCCCTTTGTCAGCAGAATGCATTTGTCTTTGTGGCATCACCATTAATCATGGTCATCTGGGTTCTCACAAATACTCACTGCATTTCATCAGCCCAATATGACAGAGAATTTTAAGAGTGTGTCAGCAATGAGGGAGATGGCAAGAATGTTGCCCTATTATGTTGAAAACTAAAGTGGGCATTGTGAAGTGGAAATAGGTGAGAAAAGTGAGAACCATTGCAGGTGTATATGGAATAGATCTTTCTGCTGTGGTGATAATTTTAAAGGACAAAGTGCATTATGCAACATATGAAAGGTTCTGTACCAATATATTCTTTGATAATTGGTAAGAAATTAAGCTTAAAGATGGAAAAATTCTTCATTTTGTGGTTGAACAACCAGCATCATTTTATGCTTATTGTTGATAAGCCTTAATTCAGTAGAAACATCATAACTCTGTGAAGACCATCATCATCATCATCATCATTATTATTGTTCACTCATTAAATGTTGACACCAACAGTAACAGATGTCTTATGCTGGAGATAGGTGACAACAAGTTACTTAAAACAAAATAATTCTTCTCCGGATTCTCATTCATTTAATTTTATTATTATCAATATTATTATTATTTGATTTTATATCCTTTCCAAATCTTATTATTATTATTATTTGATTTGATATCCTTTCCAAATCTTAGATGTTTTGTCCAGGTGATGATTGTCATATCTCAGCTCTTACCTGCAGCTTAGAAAGAACACTTTCCTCAACACATGCTCTTCCAAACAGCACTGCCACTCTTTCACTCCCAATGATGTCAATGTGCTTTGTGAAGTAGAAAGATTCTTGGAAATAGTCCTGAGTGAAACAATTTGAGCTTATAGGATATAAACTTCTATATTTTACAGCCAATAAGTGAAGCACAAGCAAATAAGAGACAGTGACAAATAAATTTTACTAAAATCAGTAGATATGTAAATTTTTTACAATTCTGTACAAATACAGCTCCAAAACTAAATATTTGGTTTCTGGAACCGGATGTGCTCTCTACAATGTTTGTGTGATTGAACTCCAAATGACTTGGAAATAGGTCAGGGCTTGGGTTACCAAGTACATTCATGTGCAAAACTCAGATGGGATTTGTGAGCCAGTCACCAACCCACCATAAGCCATAAAAATGGCTCATCAGCCACAGTCAGGATCAGATCTGCAACGACACAGAATCAGCAAACCACCTAGCTTCAATTAACAATCTAGACACACATTACCATGACAACGCATATAAAAGTGATGATTTTTCTACATACAATGTCACAATGAAAGTAATTCTTGTATCCTCTCTTTGTTCACTGTGTTTTGAAATTACTGTTATTGCACGCAATCAGCCAGTAGTCTCACACATCTTTCATTAGTGTGTGCTTCACAGACACACACATATTGGCGTACATATTATTTGGAACTTTGCAGACTCACTTGCAACAAAATCACTGTAAAACTTTGCAGACTCACTTGTGACAAATTATTTTGAACACTCAATCTATTGGTCTCTTCATGGCCACAACAAAGAAAATTGATTTTTAATAAATGTATGTATCTGGATGTATAAATGTTGTTGTCATATTTAGTTTGGTCTTCTGTTTTTGCTGCTAAGGTCATTTTTTGCATTGTTTATTAATTTGTGTTGTAATATGTGGACATGACGCTTGAATTTTATTTTTCCTCCTAAAATCCAGGTAGACTGACCCCACAAGCTACTGCTTGGTATGTTTCTCATATTTGCCCTAAAAATACATCTGTATGTTCACCTCTGTTCACTTCACAAACATCTTATCCCAAAGTACTGCAAGATCTATCAGGGTCCATTCTGCACAATTGTGATATCAGGGCAATTGCTCTTTAGGTGATTCTCAGACAAGTTGGTTGTACCCCACACGAGTTTCACTAGCTCATTCTTCTTCTTCTTCTTAATATTTTTTTCTTCTTCATATTCATATTCTTCTTCATATTCATATTCCTCTTCTCTTTATTATTATTCATATTTTTCTTCTTCTTATTATTCATATTCTTCTTCTTCTCCTCCTCCTTCTTATAATTATTATTCACATTTTTCTTCTTCATATACTTCTTCTTCTTATTATTATTCATATTCTTTTTCTTTCTTATTCATATTCTTCTTATTATTAATCATTCTTCTTCTTTTTCTTCTTATTATATTCTTCTTCTTCTTCTTATTATTATTATTCATGTTCCTTTTCTCATTATTATTCATATTCTTCTTCTCATTAATCATTCTTCTTCATATTCTTCTTCTTATTATTATTATTCATATTCTTTTTCTTATTATTACTCATATTCTTTTTATTATTATTATTCTTCTTATTATTCATATTCTTCTTCTTCTTCTTATTATTATTATTATTCATATTCTTATTATTATTATTAATCATATTCTTCTTCTTATTATTATTCATATGCTTCTCATTATTATTATTATTCATATTCCTTTTCTCCTTATTATTCATATTCTTATTATCATTAATCATTCTTCTTCTTCTTCTTCTTCTTCTTCTTATTATTATTATTCATATTTTTTTATTATTATTATTATTATTATTCTTTCTTATTCATATTATTATTATTAATCATTCTTCTTCTTTTTCTTCTTATTATTTAATTCTTCTTCTTCTTTTTATTATTATTATTCATGTTCTTTTTCTCCTTATTATTATTCATATTCTTATTATTATTAATCATTCTTCTTTCTTATTCATATTCTTATTATTAATCATTCTTCTTCTTTTTCTTCTTCTTATTATATTCTTCTACTTCTTGTTATTATTATTATTCATATTCCTTTTCTCCTTATTATTATTCATATTCTTATTATTATTAATCATTCTTCTTTCTTATTCATATTCTTATTATTAATCATTCTTCTTCTTTTTCTTCTTCTTATTATATTCTTCTTCTTCTTCTTCTTATTATTATTATTCATATTCCTTTTCTCCTTATTATTATTCATATTCTTATTATTATTAATCATTCTTCTTTCTTATTCATATTCTTATTATTAATCATTCTTCTTCTTTTTCTTCTTCTTATTATATTCTTCTTCTTCTTCTTATTATTATTATTCATGTTCCTTTTCTCCTTATTATTATTCATATTCTTATTATTATTAATCATTCTTCTTTCTTATTCATATTCTTATTATTAATCATTCTTCTTCTTTTTCTTCTTCTTATTATATTCTTCTTCTTCTTATTATTATTATTATTCATGTTCCTTTTCTCCTTATTATTATTCATATTCTTATTATTAATCATTCTTCTTCTTTTTCTTATTATATTCTTCTTCTTCTTATTATTATTATTATTCATATTCCTTTTCTCCTTATTATTATTCATATTCTTATTATTATTAATCATTCTTCTTTCTTATTCATATTCTTATTATTAATCATTCTTCTTCTTTTTCTTCTTATTATTATATTCTTCTTCTTATTATTATTATTATTCATGTTCCTTTTCTCCTTATTATTATTCATATTCTTATTATTATTAATCATTCTTCTTTCTTATTCATATTCTTATTATTAATCATTCTTCTTCTTTTTCTTCTTCTTATTATATTCTTCTACTTCTTGTTATTATTATTATTCATATTCCTTTTCTCCTTATTATTATTCATATTCTTATTATTATTAATCATTCTTCTTTCTTATTCATATTCTTATTATTAATCATTCTTCTTCTTTTTCTTCTTCTTATTATATTCTTCTTCTTCTTCTTATTATTATTATTATTCATATTCCTTTTCTCCTTATTATTATTCATATTCTTATTATTATTAATCATTCTTCTTTCTTATTCATATTCTTATTATTAATCATTCTTCTTCTTTTTCTTCTTCTTATTATATTCTTCTTCTTCTTCTTATTATTATTATTCATGTTCCTTTTCTCCTTATTATTATTCATATTCTTATTATTATTAATCATTCTTCTTTCTTATTCATATTCTTATTATTAATCATTCTTCTTCTTTTTCTTCTTCTTATTATATTCTTCTTCTTCTTATTATTATTATTATTCATGTTCCTTTTCTCCTTATTATTATTCATATTCTTATTATTAATCATTCTTCTTCTTTTTCTTCTTATTATATTCTTCTTCTTCTTATTATTATTATTATTCATATTCCTTTTCTCCTTATTATTATTCATATTCTTATTATTATTAATCATTCTTCTTTCTTATTCATATTCTTATTATTAATCATTCTTCTTCTTTTTCTTCTTATTATTATATTCTTCTTCTTATTATTATTATTATTCATGTTCCTTTTCTCCTTATTATTATTCATATTCTTATTATTATTAATCATTCTTCTTTCTTATTCATATTCTTATTATTAATCATTCTTCTTCTTTTTCTTCTTCTTATTATATTCTTCTTCTTCTTGTTATTATTATTATTCATATTCCTTTTCTCCTTATTATTATTCATATTCTTATTATTATTAATCATTCTTCTTTCTTATTCATATTCTTATTATTAATCATTCTTCTTCTTTTTCTTCTTCTTATTATATTCTTCTTCTTCTTATTATTATTATTATTCATGTTCCTTTTCTCCTTATTATTATTCATATTCTTATTATTATTAATCATTCTTCTTTCTTATTCATATTCTTATTATTAATCATTCTTCTTCTTTTTCTTCTTCTTATTATATTCTTCTTCTTATTATTATTATTATTATTCATATTCCTTTTCTCCTTATTATTATTCATATTCTTATTATTATTAATCATTCTTCTTTCTTATTCATATTCTTATTATTAATCATTCTTCTTCTTTTTCTTCTTCTTATTATATTCTTCTTCTTCTTATTATTATTATTCATGTTCCTTTTCTCCTTATTATTATTCATATTCTTATTATTATTAATCATTCTTCTTTCTTATTCATATTCTTATTATTAATCATTCTTCTTTTTCTTCTTATTATTATATTCTTCTTCTTCTTCTTGTTATTATTATTATTCATATTCCTTTTCTCCTTATTATTATTCATATTCTTATTATTATTAATCATTCTTCTTTCTTATTCATATTCTTCTTATTAATCATTCTTCTTCTTTTTCTTCTTCTTATTATATTCTTCTTCTTCTTATTATTATTATTATTCATATTCCTTTTCTCCTTATTATTATTCATATTCTTATTATTATTAATCATTCTTCTTTCTTATTCATATTCTTATTATTAATCATTCTTCTTCTTTTTCTTCTTCTTATTATATTCTTCTTCTTATTATTATTATTATTATTCATATTCCTTTTCTCCTTATTATTATTCATATTCTTATTATTATTAATCATTCTTCTTCCTTATTCATATTCTTATTATTAATCATTCTTCTTCTTTTTCTTCTTCTTATTATATTCTTCTTCTTCTTCTTCTTATTATTATTCATGTTCCTTTTCTCCTTATTATTATTCATATTCTTATTATTATTAATCATTCTTCTTTCTTATTCATATTCTTATTATTAATCATTCTTCTTCTTTTTCTTCTTCTTATTATATTCTTCTTCTTCTTCTTATTATTATTATTCATGTTCCTTTTCTCCTTATTATTATTCATATTCTTATTATTAATCATTCTTCTTCTTTTTCTTCTTCTTATTATATTCTTCTTCTTCTTATTATTATTATTATTCATATTCCTTTTCTCCTTATTATTATTCATATTCTTATTATTATTAATCATTCTTCTTTCTTATTCATATTCTTATTATTAATCATTCTTCTTCTTTTTCTTCTTCTTATTATATTCTTCTTCTTCTTATTATTATTATTATTCATATTCCTTTTCTCCTTATTATTATTCATATTCTTATTATTATTAATCATTTTCTTTCTTATTCATATTCTTATTATTAATCATTCTTCTTCTTTTTCTTCTTCTTATTATATTCTTCTTCTTCTTATTATTATTATTATTCATGTTCCTTTTCTCCTTATTATTATTCATATTCTTATTATTATTAATCATTCTTCTTTCTTATTCATATTCTTATTATTAATCATTCTTCTTCTTTTTCTTCTTCTTATTATATTCTTCTTATTATTATTATTATTCATATTCCTTTTCTCCTTATTATTATTCATATTCTTATTATTATTAATCATTCTTCTTTCTTATTCATATTCTTATTATTAATCATTCTTCTTCTTTTTCTTCTTCTTATTATATTCTTCTTCTTATTATTATTATTATTATTCATGTTCCTTTTCTCCTTATTATTATTCATATTCTTATTATTATTAATCATTCTTCTTTCTTATTCATATTCTTATTATTAATCATTCTTCTTCTTTTTCTTCTTCTTATTATATTCTTCTTCTTCTTATTATTATTATTATTCATATTCCTTTTCTCCTTATTATTATTCATATTCTTATTATTATTAATCATTCTTCTTTCTTATTCATATTCTTATTATTAATCATTCTTCTTCTTTTTCTTCTTCTTATTATATTCTTCTTCTTCTTATTATTATTATTCATGTTCCTTTTCTCCTTATTATTATTCATATTCTTATTATTATTAATCATTCTTCTTTCTTATTCATATTCTTATTATTAATCATTCTTCTTTTTCTTCTTATTATTATATTCTTCTTCTTCTTCTTGTTATTATTATTATTCATATTCCTTTTCTCCTTATTATTATTCATATTCTTATTATTATTAATCATTCTTCTTTCTTATTCATATTCTTCTTATTAATCATTCTTCTTCTTTTTCTTCTTCTTATTATATTCTTCTTCTTCTTATTATTATTATTATTCATATTCCTTTTCTCCTTATTATTATTCATATTCTTATTATTATTAATCATTCTTCTTTCTTATTCATATTCTTATTATTAATCATTCTTCTTCTTTTTCTTCTTCTTATTATATTCTTCTTCTTATTATTATTATTATTATTCATATTCCTTTTCTCCTTATTATTATTCATATTCTTATTATTATTAATCATTCTTCTTTCTTATTCATATTCTTATTATTAATCATTTTTCTTCTTTTTCTTCTTCTTATTATATTCTTCTTCTTCTTCTTATTATTATTATTCATGTTCCTTTTCTCCTTATTATTATTCATATTCTTATTATTATTAATCATTCTTCTTTCTTATTCATATTCTTATTATTAATCATTCTTCTTCTTTTTCTTCTTCTTATTATATTCTTCTTCTTCTTATTATTATTATTATTCATGTTCCTTTTCTCCTTATTATTATTCATATTCTTATTATTAATCATTCTTCTTCTTTTTCTTCATCTTATTATATTCTTCTTCTTCTTCTTATTATTATTATTCATATTCCTTTTCTCCTTATTATTATTCATATTCTTATTATTATTAATCATTCTTCTTTCTTATTCATATTCTTATTATTAATCATTCTTCTTCTTTTTCTTCTTATTATATTCTTCTTCTTCTTCTTATTATTATTATTCATGTTCCTTTTCTCCTCATTATTATTCATATTCTTATTATTATTAATCATTCTTCTTTCTTATTCATATTCTTATTATTAATCATTCTTCTTCTTTTTCTTCTTCTTATTATATTCTTCTTCTTCTTATTATTATTATTATTCATATTCCTTTTCTCCTTATTATTATTCATATTCTTATTATTATTAATCATTTTCTTTCTTATTCATATTCTTATTATTAATCATTCTTCTTCTTTTTCTTCTTCTTATTATATTCTTCTTCTTATTATTATTATTATTCATGTTCCTTTTCTCCTTATTATTATTCATATTCTTATTATTATTAATCATTCTTCTTTCTTATTCATATTCTTATTATTAATCATTCTTCTTCTTTTTCTTCTTATTATTATATTCTTCTTCTTCTTCTTGTTATTATTATTATTCATATTCCTTTTCTCCTTATTATTATTCATATTCTTATTATTATTAATCATTCTTCTTTCTTATTCATATTCTTCTTATTAATCATTCTTCTTCTTTTTCTTCTTCTTATTATATTCTTCTTCTTATTATTATTATTATTATTCATATTCCTTTTCTCCTTATTATTATTCATATTCTTATTATTATTAATCATTCTTCTTTCTTATTCATATTCTTATTATTAATCATTCTTCTTCTTTTTCTTCTTCTTATTATATTCTTCTTCTTCTTATTATTATTATTATTCATGTTCCTTTTCTCCTTATTATTATTCATATTCTTATTATTATTAATCATTCTTCTTTCTTATTCATATTCTTATTATTAATCATTCTTCTTCTTTTTCTTCTTCTTATTATATTCTTCTTCTTCTTCTTATTATTATTATTCATATTCCTTTTCTCCTTATTATTATTCATATTCTTATTATTATTAATCATTTTCTTTCTTATTCATATTCTTATTATTAATCATTCTTCTTCTTTTTCTTCTTCTTATTATATTCTTCTTATTATTATTATTATTCATATTCCTTTTCTCCTTATTATTATTCATATTCTTATTATTATTAATCATTTTCTTTCTTATTCATATTCTTATTATTAATCATTCTTCTTCTTTTTCTTCTTCTTATTATATTCTTCTTCTTCTTCTTATTATTATTCATGTTCCTTTTCTCCTTATTATTATTCATATTCTTATTATTATTAATCATTCTTCTTTCTTATTCATATTCTTATTATTAATCATTCTTCTTCTTTTTCTTCTTCTTATTATATTCTTCTTCTTCTTGTTATTATTATTATTCATATTCCTTTTCTCCTTATTATTATTCATATTCTTATTATTATTAATCATTCTTCTTTCTTATTCATATTCTTATTATTAATCATTCTTCTTCTTTTTCTTCTTCTTATTATATTCTTCTTCTTCTTATTATTATTATTATTCATGTTCCTTTTCTCCTTATTATTATTCATATTCTTATTATTATTAATAATTCTTCTTTCTTATTCATATTCTTATTATTAATCATTCTTCTTCTTTTTCTTCTTCTTATTATATTCTTCTTCTTCTTATTATTATTATTATTCATATTCCTTTTCTCCTTATTATTATTCATATTCTTATTATTATTAATCATTCTTCTTTCTTATTCATATTCTTATTATTAATCATTCTTCTTCTTTTTCTTCTTCTTATTATATTCTTCTTCTTATTATTATTATTATTCATGTTCCTTTTCTCCTTATTATTATTCATATTCTTATTATTATTAATCATTCTTCTTTCTTATTCATATTCTTATTATTAATCATTCTTCTTTTTCTTCTTATTATTATATTCTTCTTCTTCTTCTTGTTATTATTATTATTCATATTCCTTTTCTCCTTATTATTATTCATATTCTTATTATTATTAATCATTCTTCTTTCTTATTCATATTCTTATTATTAATCATTCTTCTTCTTTTTCTTCTTCTTATTATATTCTTCTTCTTATTATTATTATTATTATTCATATTCCTTTTCTCCTTATTATTATTCATATTCTTATTATTATTAATCATTCTTCTTTCTTATTCATATTCTTATTATTAATCATTTTTCTTCTTTTTCTTCTTCTTATTATATTCTTCTTCTTCTTCTTATTATTATTATTCATGTTCCTTTTCTCCTTATTATTATTCATATTCTTATTATTATTAATCATTCTTCTTTCTTATTCATATTCTTATTATTAATCATTCTTCTTCTTTTTCTTCTTCTTATTATATTCTTCTTCTTATTATTATTATTATTATTCATGTTCCTTTTCTCCTTATTATTATTCATATTCTTATTATTAATCATTCTTCTTCTTTTTCTTCATCTTATTATATTCTTCTTCTTCTTCTTATTATTATTATTCATATTCCTTTTCTCCTTATTATTATTCATATTCTTATTATTATTAATCATTCTTCTTTCTTATTCATATTCTTATTATTAATCATTCTTCTTCTTTTTCTTCTTATTATATTCTTCTTCTTCTTCTTCTTATTATTATTCATGTTCCTTTTCTCCTTATTATTATTCATATTCTTATTATTATTAATCATTCTTCTTTCTTATTCATATTCTTATTATTAATCATTCTTCTTCTTTTTCTTCTTCTTATTATATTCTTCTTCTTATTATTATTATTATTCATATTCCTTTTCTCCTTATTATTATTCATATTCTTATTATTATTAATCATTTTCTTTCTTATTCATATTCTTATTATTAATCATTCTTCTTCTTTTTCTTCTTCTTATTATATTCTTCTTCTTCTTATTATTATTATTCATGTTCCTTTTCTCCTTATTATTATTCATATTCTTATTATTATTAATCATTCTTCTTTCTTATTCATATTCTTATTATTAATCATTCTTCTTCTTTTTCTTCTTATTATTATATTCTTCTTCTTCTTCTTGTTATTATTATTATTCATATTCCTTTTCTCCTTATTATTATTCATATTCTTATTATTATTAATCATTCTTCTTTCTTATTCATATTCTTCTTATTAATCATTCTTCTTCTTTTTCTTCTTCTTATTATATTCTTCTTCTTCTTCTTATTATTATTATTCATATTCCTTTTCTCCTTATTATTATTCATATTCTTATTATTATTAATCATTCTTCTTTCTTATTCATATTCTTATTATTAATCATTCTTCTTCTTTTTCTTCTTCTTATTATATTCTTCTTCTTCTTATTATTATTATTATTCATGTTCCTTTTCTCCTTATTATTATTCATATTCTTATTATTATTAATCATTCTTCTTTCTTATTCATATTCTTATTATTAATCATTCTTCTTCTTTTTCTTCTTCTTATTATATTCTTCTTCTTCTTATTATTATTATTATTCATATTCCTTTTCTCCTTATTATTATTCATATTCTTATTATTATTAATCATTTTCTTTCTTATTCATATTCTTATTATTAATCATTCTTCTTCTTTTTCTTCTTCTTATTATATTCTTCTTATTATTATTATTATTCATATTCCTTTTCTCCTTATTATTATTCATATTCTTATTATTATTAATCATTTTCTTTCTTATTCATATTCTTATTATTAATCATTCTTCTTCTTTTTCTTCTTCTTATTATATTCTTCTTCTTATTATTATTATTATTCATGTTCCTTTTCTCCTTATTATTATTCATATTCTTATTATTATTAATCATTCTTCTTTCTTATTCATATTCTTATTATTAATCATTCTTCTTCTTTTTCTTCTTCTTATTATATTCTTCTTCTTCTTGTTATTATTATTATTCATATTCCTTTTCTCATTATTATTCATATTCTTATTATTATTAATCATTCTTCTTTCTTATTCATATTCTTATTATTAATCATTCTTCTTCTTTTTCTTCTTCTTATTATATTCTTCTTCTTCTTCTTATTATTATTATTCATGTTCCTTTTCTCCTTATTATTATTCATATTCTTATTATTATTAATAATTCTTCTTTCTTATTCATATTCTTATTATTAATCATTCTTCTTCTTTTTCTTCTTCTTATTATATTCTTCTTCTTCTTATTATTATTATTATTCATATTCCTTTTCTCCTTATTATTATTCATATTCTTATTATTATTAATCATTCTTCTTTCTTATTCATATTCTTATTATTAATCATTCTTCTTCTTTTTCTTCTTCTTATTATATTCTTCTTCTTATTATTATTATTATTCATGTTCCTTTTCTCCTTATTATTATTCATATTCTTATTATTATTAATCATTCTTCTTTCTTATTCATATTCTTATTATTAATCATTCTTCTTTTTCTTCTTATTATTATATTCTTCTTCTTCTTCTTGTTATTATTATTATTCATATTCCTTTTCTCCTTATTATTATTCATATTCTTATTATTATTAATCATTCTTCTTTCTTATTCATATTCTTCTTATTAATCATTCTTCTTCTTTTTTTTCTTCTTATTATATTCTTCTTCTTCTTCTTCTTATTATTATTATTCATATTCCTTTTCTCCTTATTATTATTCATATTCTTATTATTATTAATCATTCTTCTTTCTTATTCATATTCTTATTATTAATCATTCTTCTTCTTTTTCTTCTTCTTATTATATTCTTCTTCTTATTATTATTATTATTATTCATATTCCTTTTCTCCTTATTATTATTCATATTCTTATTATTATTAATCATTCTTCTTTCTTATTCATATTCTTATTATTAATCATTCTTCTTCTTTTTCTTCTTCTTATTATATTCTTCTTCTTATTATTATTATTATTATTCATGTTCCTTTTCTCCTTATTATTATTCATATTCTTATTATTATTAATCATTCTTCTTTCTTATTCATATTCTTATTATTAATCATTCTTCTTCTTTTTCTTCTTCTTATTATATTCTTCTTCTTCTTCTTATTATTATTATTCATGTTCCTTTTCTCCTTATTATTATTCATATTCTTATTATTAATCATTCTTCTTCTTTTTCTTCTTCTTATTATATTCTTCTTCTTCTTATTATTATTATTATTCATATTCCTTTTGTCCTTATTATTATTCATATTCTTATTATTATTAATCATTCTTCTTTCTTATTCATATTCTTATTATTAATCATTCTTCTTCTTTTTCTTCTTCTTATTATATTCTTCTTCTTCTTATTATTATTATTATTCATGTTCCTTTTCTCCTTATTATTATTCATATTCTTATTATTATTAATCATTCTTCTTTCTTATTCATATTCTTATTATTAATCATTCTTCTTCTTTTTCTTCTTCTTATTATATTCTTCTTCTTCTTATTATTATTATTATTCATATTCCTTTTCTCCTTATTATTATTCATATTCTTATTATTATTAATCATTTTCTTTCTTATTCATATTCTTATTATTAATCATTCTTCTTCTTTTTCTTCTTCTTATTATATTCTTCTTCTTATTATTATTATTATTCATGTTCCTTTTCTCCTTATTATTATTCATATTCTTATTATTATTAATCATTCTTCTTTCTTATTCATATTCTTATTATTAATCATTCTTCTTCTTTTTCTTCTTATTATTATATTCTTCTTCTTCTTCTTGTTATTATTATTATTCATATTCCTTTTCTCCTTATTATTATTCATATTCTTATTATTATTAATCATTCTTCTTTCTTATTCATATTCTTCTTATTAATCATTCTTCTTCTTTTTCTTCTTCTTATTATATTCTTCTTCTTATTATTATTATTATTATTCATATTCCTTTTCTCCTTATTATTATTCATATTCTTATTATTATTAATCATTCTTCTTTCTTATTCATATTCTTATTATTAATCATTCTTCTTCTTTTTCTTCTTCTTATTATATTCTTCTTCTTCTTATTATTATTATTATTCATATTCCTTTTCTCCTTATTATTATTCATATTCTTCTTATTATTAATCATTCTTCTTTCTTATTCATATTCTTATTATTAATCATTCTTCTTCTTTTTCTTCTTCTTATTATATTATTCTTCTTCTTATTATTATTATTATTCATGTTCCTTTTCTCCTTATTATTATTCATATTCTTATTATTATTAATCATTCTTCTTTCTTATTCATATTCTTATTATTAATCATTCTTCTTCTTTTTCTTCTTCTTATTATATTCTTCTTCTTATTATTATTATTATTATTCATGTTCCTTTTCTCCTTATTATTATTCATATTCTTCTTATTAATCATCCTTCTTCTTTTTCTTCTTCTTATTATATTCTTCTTCTTCTTATTATTATTATTATTCATATTCCTTTTCTCCTTATTATTATTCATATTCTTATTATTATTAATCATTCTTCTTTCTTATTCATATTCTTATTATTAATCATTCTTCTTCTTTTTCTTCTTCTTATTATATTCTTCTTCTTCTTATTATTATTATTATTCATGTTCCTTTTCTCCTTATTATTATTCATATTCTTATTATTATTAATCATTCTTCTTTCTTATTCATATTCTTATTATTAATCATTCTTCTTCTTTTTCTTCTTCTTATTATATTCTTCTTCTTCTTATTATTATTATTATTCATATTCCTTTTCTCCTTATTATTATTCATATTCTTATTATTATTAATCATTTTCTTTCTTATTCATATTCTTATTATTAATCATTCTTCTTCTTTTTCTTCTTCTTATTATATTCTTCTTCTTCTTATTATTATTATTATTCATGTTCCTTTTCTCCTTATTATTATTCATATTCTTATTATTATTAATCATTCTTCTTTCTTATTCATATTCTTATTATTAATCATTCTTCTTCTTTTTCTTCTTATTATATTCTTCTTCTTCTTCTTGTTATTATTATTATTCATATTCCTTTTCTCCTTATTATTATTCATATTCTTATTATTATTAATCATTCTTCTTTCTTATTTATATTCTTATTATTAATCATTCTTCTTCTTTTTCTTCTTCTTATTATATTCTTCTTCTTATTATTATTATTATTATTCATGTTCCTTTTCTCCTTATTATTATTCATATTCTTATTATTATTAATCATTCTTCTTTCTTATTCATATTCTTATTATTAATCATTCTTCTTCTTTTTCTTCTTCTTATTATATTCTTCTTCTTCTTCTTATTATTATTATTCATATTCCTTTTCTCCTTATTATTATTCATATTCTTATTATTATTAATCATTTTCTTTCTTATTCATATTCTTATTATTAATCATTCTTCTTCTTTTTCTTCTTCTTATTATATTCTTCTTCTTCTTATTATTATTATTCATGTTCCTTTTCTCCTTATTATTATTCATATTCTTATTATTATTAATCATTCTTCTTTCTTATTCATATTCTTATTATTAATCATTCTTCTTCTTTTTCTTCTTATTATTATATTCTTCTTCTTCTACTTGTTATTATTATTATTCATATTCCTTTTCTCCTTATTATTATTCATATTCTTATTATTATTAATCATTCTTCTTTCTTATTCATATTCTTCTTATTAATCATTCTTCTTCTTTTTCTTCTTCTTATTATATTCTTCTTCTTCTTATTATTATTATTATTCATATTCCTTTTCTCCTTATTATTATTCATATTCTTATTATTATTAATCATTCTTCTTTCTTATTCATATTCTTATTATTAATCATTCTTCTTCTTTTTCTTCTTCTTATTATATTCTTCTTCTTATTATTATTATTCATGTTCCTTTTCTCCTTATTATTATTCATATTCTTGTTATTATTAATCATTCTCCTTTCTTATTCATATTCTTATTATTAATCATTCTTCTTCTTTTTCTTCTTCTTATTATATTCTTCTTCTTCTTCTTATTATTATTATTCATATTCCTTTTCTCCTTATTATTATTCATATTGCTATTATTATTAATCATTCTTCTTATTATTATTATTATTATATATATATTCTTTTTATTATTATTATTATTCATATTCTTATTATTATTAATCATTCTTCTTCTTTTTCTCTTTTATTATATTCATCTCCTTCTTATTATTATTCATATTCTTTTTATTATTATTATTATAATTATTCATATTCTTATCCTTTTTTATTCATACTATTATTATTAATCATTCTTCTTCTTTTTCTTCTTCTTATTATATTCTTCTTTTTCTTCTTCTTCTTATTAATATTCCTTTTCTCCTTATTATTATTCATATTCTTCTTCTTATTAATCATTCTTCTTCTGCTTCTTCTTATTATTATTATTCACATTCTTTTTATTATTATTATTCATATTCTTCTTTTTTCTTATTATTATTCATATTATTCTTATTATTATTCATATTCTTCTTCTTTCTTATTAATATTCTTATTATTATTAATCATTCTTCTACTTTTTCTTCTTATTATTATATTCTTCTTATTATTATTCATGTTCCTTTTCTCCTTATTATTATTCATATTCTTCTTATTATTAATCATTCTTCTTCTTCTTCTTATTATTATTATTATTATTCATATTCTTTTTATTATTATTATTCATATTCTTCTTCTTTCTTATTATTATTCCTATTATTCTTCGTCTTATTATTATTCATATTCTTATTATTCATACTATTCTTCTCATTATAATTTTATTCATATTCTTCTTCTTCTTATTATTATTATTCATATTCTTCTCATTATTATTATTATTATTCATATACCTTTGCTCCTTATTATTATTATTAATCATTCTTCATCTTATTATTATTATTCATATTCTTTTCTTATTATTATTCATATTCTTCTTATTCTTTCTTATTCTTATTCATATTCTTTTTATTATTATTATTCATATTCTTCTTCTTTCTTATTATTCATATTCTTTTTATTATTATTATTCATATTCTTTTTATTATTATTATTTATATTCTTTTCTTATTATTTTTCATATTCTTTTTAATATTATTATTATTATTATTATTATTCTTTCTTATTATTATTCATATTCTTCTTATTCTTATTATTCATATTCTTCTTTTATTATTATTATTATTCATATTTCTTTTCTCATTATTATTCATATTCTTTTTATTATTAATCATTCTTCTTATTATTATTCATATTCTTCTTTTATTATTATTCATATTCTTGTTATTATTATTCATATTCTTTTCTTATTATTCATATTCTTTTTCTTTTTATTATTCATATTCTTTGTATTATTATTATTCATATTCTTTTTATTATTATTATTCATATTCTTTTTATTATAATTCATATTCTTTTCTTATTATTCATATTCTTTTTCTTATTATTATTCATATTCTTTGTATTATTATTATTCATATTCTTTTTATTATTATTATTCATTCTTCTTTCTTATTCATATTCTTCTTATTAATCATTCTTCTTCTTTTTCTTCTTCTTATTATATTCTTCTTCTTCTTATTATTATTATTATTCATATTCCTTTTCTCCTTATTATTATTCATATTCTTATTATTATTAATCATTCTTCTTTCTTATTCATATTCTTATTATTAATCATTCTTCTTCTTTTTCTTCTTCTTATTATATTCTTCTTCTTCTTATTATTATTATTATTCATATTCCTTTTCTCCTTATTATTATTCATATTCTTATTATTATTAATCATTCTTCTTTCTTATTCATATTCTTATTATTAATCATTTTTCTTCTTTTTCTTCTTCTTATTATATTCTTCTTCTTCTTCTTCTTATTATTATTCATGTTCCTTTTCTCCTTATTATTATTCATATTCTTATTATTATTAATCATTCTTCTTTCTTATTCATATTCTTATTATTAATCATTCTTCTTCTTTTTCTTCTTCTTATTATATTCTTCTTCTTATTATTATTATTATTATTCATGTTCCTTTTCTCCTTATTATTATTCATATTCTTATTATTAATCATTCTTCTTCTTTTTCTTCATCTTATTATATTCTTCTTCTTCTTCTTATTATTATTATTCATATTCCTTTTCTCCTTATTATTATTCATATTCTTATTATTATTAATCATTCTTCTTTCTTATTCATATTCTTATTATTAATCATTCTTCTTCTTTTTCTTCTTATTATATTCTTCTTCTTCTTCTTATTATTATTATTCATGTTCCTTTTCTCCTTATTATTATTCATATTCTTATTATTATTAATCATTCTTCTTTCTTATTCATATTCTTATTATTAATCATTCTTCTTCTTTTTCTTCTTCTTATTATATTCTTCTTCTTCTTATTATTATTATTATTCATATTCCTTTTCTCCTTATTATTATTCATATTCTTATTATTATTAATCATTTTCTTTCTTATTCATATTCTTATTATTAATCATTCTTCTTCTTTTTCTTCTTCTTATTATATTCTTCTTCTTATTATTATTATTATTCATGTTCCTTTTCTCCTTATTATTATTCATATTCTTATTATTATTAATCATTCTTCTTTCTTATTCATATTCTTATTATTAATCATTCTTCTTCTTTTTCTTCTTATTATTATATTCTTCTTCTTCTTCTTGTTATTATTATTATTCATATTCCTTTTCTCCTTATTATTATTCATATTCTTATTATTATTAATCATTCTTCTTTCTTATTCATATTCTTCTTATTAATCATTCTTCTTCTTTTTCTTCTTCTTATTATATTCTTCTTCTTATTATTATTATTATTATTCATATTCCTTTTCTCCTTATTATTATTCATATTCTTATTATTATTAATCATTCTTCTTTCTTATTCATATTCTTATTATTAATCATTCTTCTTCTTTTTCTTCTTCTTATTATATTCTTCTTCTTCTTCTTCTTATTATTATTCATGTTCCTTTTCTCCTTATTATTATTCATATTCTTATTATTATTAATCATTCTTCTTTCTTATTCATATTCTTATTATTAATCATTCTTCTTCTTTTTCTTCTTCTTATTATATTCTTCTTCTTCTTATTATTATTATTATTCATATTCCTTTTCTCCTTATTATTATTCATATTCTTATTATTATTAATCATTTTCTTTCTTATTCATATTCTTATTATTAATCATTCTTCTTCTTTTTCTTCTTCTTATTATATTCTTCTTATTATTATTATTATTCATATTCCTTTTCTCCTTATTATTATTCATATTCTTATTATTATTAATCATTTTCTTTCTTATTCATATTCTTATTATTAATCATTCTTCTTCTTTTTCTTCTTCTTATTATATTCTTCTTCTTCTTATTATTATTATTCATGTTCCTTTTCTCCTTATTATTATTCATATTCTTATTATTATTAATCATTCTTCTTTCTTATTCATATTCTTATTATTAATCATTCTTCTTCTTTTTCTTCTTCTTATTATATTCTTCTTCTTCTTGTTATTATTATTATTCATATTCCTTTTCTCCTTATTATTATTCATATTCTTATTATTATTAATCATTCTTCTTTCTTATTCATATTCTTATTATTAATCATTCTTCTTCTTTTTCTTCTTCTTATTATATTCTTCTTCTTCTTATTATTATTATTATTCATGTTCCTTTTCTCCTTATTATTATTCATATTCTTATTATTATTAATAATTCTTCTTTCTTATTCATATTCTTATTATTAATCATTCTTCTTCTTTTTCTTCTTCTTATTATATTCTTCTTCTTCTTATTATTATTATTATTCATATTCCTTTTCTCCTTATTATTATTCATATTCTTATTATTATTAATCATTCTTCTTTCTTATTCATATTCTTATTATTAATCATTCTTCTTCTTTTTCTTCTTCTTATTATATTCTTCTTCTTATTATTATTATTATTCATGTTCCTTTTCTCCTTATTATTATTCATATTCTTATTATTATTAATCATTCTTCTTTCTTATTCATATTCTTATTATTAATCATTCTTCTTTTTCTTCTTATTATTATATTCTTCTTCTTCTTCTTGTTATTATTATTATTCATATTCCTTTTCTCCTTATTATTATTCATATTCTTATTATTATTAATCATTCTTCTTTCTTATTCATATTCTTATTATTAATCATTCTTCTTCTTTTTCTTCTTCTTATTATATTCTTCTTCTTATTATTATTATTATTATTCATATTCCTTTTCTCCTTATTATTATTCATATTCTTATTATTATTAATCATTCTTCTTTCTTATTCATATTCTTATTATTAATCATTTTTCTTCTTTTTCTTCTTCTTATTATATTCTTCTTCTTCTTCTTATTATTATTATTCATGTTCCTTTTCTCCTTATTATTATTCATATTCTTATTATTATTAATCATTCTTCTTTCTTATTCATATTCTTATTATTAATCATTCTTCTTCTTTTTCTTCTTCTTATTATATTCTTCTTCTTATTATTATTATTATTATTCATGTTCCTTTTCTCCTTATTATTATTCATATTCTTATTATTAATCATTCTTCTTCTTTTTCTTCATCTTATTATATTCTTCTTCTTCTTCTTATTATTATTATTCATATTCCTTTTCTCCTTATTATTATTCATATTCTTATTATTATTAATCATTCTTCTTTCTTATTCATATTCTTATTATTAATCATTCTTCTTCTTTTTCTTCTTATTATATTCTTCTTCTTCTTCTTCTTATTATTATTCATGTTCCTTTTCTCCTTATTATTATTCATATTCTTATTATTATTAATCATTCTTCTTTCTTATTCATATTCTTATTATTAATCATTCTTCTTCTTTTTCTTCTTCTTATTATATTCTTCTTCTTCTTATTATTATTATTATTCATATTCCTTTTCTCCTTATTATTATTCATATTCTTATTATTATTAATCATTTTCTTTCTTATTCATATTCTTATTATTAATCATTCTTCTTCTTTTTCTTCTTCTTATTATATTCTTCTTCTTATTATTATTATTATTCATGTTCCTTTTCTCCTTATTATTATTCATATTCTTATTATTATTAATCATTCTTCTTTCTTATTCATATTCTTATTATTAATCATTCTTCTTCTTTTTCTTCTTATTATTATATTCTTCTTCTTCTTCTTGTTATTATTATTATTCATATTCCTTTTCTCCTTATTATTATTCATATTCTTATTATTATTAATCATTCTTCTTTCTTATTCATATTCTTCTTATTAATCATTCTTCTCCTTTTTTTCTTCTTATTATATTCTTCTTCTTCTTATTATTATTATTATTCATATTCCTTTTCTCCTTATTATTATTCATATTCTTATTATTATTAATCATTCTTCTTTCTTATTCATATTCTTATTATTAATCATTCTTCTTCTTTTTCTTCTTCTTATTATATTCTTCTTCTTCTTCTTATTATTATTATTCATGTTCCTTTTCTCCTTATTATTATTCATATTCTTATTATTATTAATCATTCTTCTTTCTTATTCATATTCTTATTATTAATCATTCTTCTTCTTTTTCTTCTTCTTATTATATTCTTCTTCTTATTATTATTATTATTATTCATATTCCTTTTCTCCTTATTATTATTCATATTCTTATTATTATTAATCATTTTCTTTCTTATTCATATTCTTATTATTAATCATTCTTCTTCTTTTTCTTCTTCTTATTATATTCTTCTTATTATTATTATTATTCATATTCCTTTTCTCCTTATTATTATTCATATTCTTATTATTATTAATCATTTTCTTTCTTATTCATATTCTTATTATTAATCATTCTTCTTCTTTTTCTTCTTCTTATTATATTCTTCTTCTTATTATTATTATTATTCATGTTCCTTTTCTCCTTATTATTATTCATATTCTTATTATTATTAATCATTCTTCTTTCTTATTCATATTCTTATTATTAATCATTCTTCTTCTTTTTCTTCTTCTTATTATATTCTTCTTCTTCTTGTTATTATTATTATTCATATTCCTTTTCTCCTTATTATTATTCATATTCTTATTATTATTAATCATTCTTCTTTCTTATTCATATTCTTATTATTAATCATTCTTCTTCTTTTTCTTCTTCTTATTATATTCTTCTTCTTCTTATTATTATTATTATTCATGTTCCTTTTCTCCTTATTATTATTCATATTCTTATTATTAATCATTCTTCTTCTTTTTCTTCATCTTATTATATTCTTCTTCTTCTTCTTATTATTATTATTCATATTCCTTTTCTCCTTATTATTATTCATATTCTTATTATTATTAATCATTCTTCTTTCTTATTCATATTCTTATTATTAATCATTCTTCTTCTTTTTCTTCTTATTATATTCTTCTTCTTCTTCTTCTTATTATTATTCATGTTCCTTTTCTCCTTATTATTATTCATATTCTTATTATTATTAATCATTCTTCTTTCTTATTCATATTCTTATTATTAATCATTCTTCTTCTTTTTCTTCTTCTTATTATATTCTTCTTCTTCTTATTATTATTATTATTCATATTCCTTTTCTCCTTATTATTATTCATATTCTTATTATTATTAATCATTTTCTTTCTTATTCATATTCTTATTATTAATCATTCTTCTTCTTTTTCTTCTTCTTATTATATTCTTCTTCTTATTATTATTATTATTCATGTTCCTTTTCTCCTTATTATTATTCATATTCTTATTATTATTAATCATTCTTCTTTCTTATTCATATTCTTATTATTAATCATTCTTCTTCTTTTTCTTCTTATTATTATATTCTTCTTCTTCTTCTTGTTATTATTATTATTCATATTCCTTTTCTCCTTATTATTATTCATATTCTTATTATTATTAATCATTCTTCTTTCTTATTCATATTCTTCTTATTAATCATTCTTCTCCTTTTTTTCTTCTTATTATATTCTTCTTCTTATTATTATTATTATTATTCATATTCCTTTTCTCCTTATTATTATTCATATTCTTATTATTATTAATCATTCTTCTTTCTTATTCATATTCTTATTATTAATCATTCTTCTTCTTTTTCTTCTTCTTATTATATTCTTCTTCTTCTTCTTATTATTATTATTCATGTTCCTTTTCTCCTTATTATTATTCATATTCTTATTATTATTAATCATTCTTCTTTCTTATTCATATTCTTATTATTAATCATTCTTCTTCTTTTTCTTCTTCTTATTATATTCTTCTTCTTATTATTATTATTATTATTCATATTCCTTTTCTCCTTATTATTATTCATATTCTTATTATTATTAATCATTTTCTTTCTTATTCATATTCTTATTATTAATCATTCTTCTTCTTTTTCTTCTTCTTATTATATTCTTCTTATTATTATTATTATTCATATTCCTTTTCTCCTTATTATTATTCATATTCTTATTATTATTAATCATTTTCTTTCTTATTCATATTCTTATTATTAATCATTCTTCTTCTTTTTCTTCTTCTTATTATATTCTTCTTCTTATTATTATTATTATTCATGTTCCTTTTCTCCTTATTATTATTCATATTCTTATTATTATTAATCATTCTTCTTTCTTATTCATATTCTTATTATTAATCATTCTTCTTCTTTTTCTTCTTCTTATTATATTCTTCTTCTTCTTGTTATTATTATTATTCATATTCCTTTTCTCCTTATTATTATTCATATTCTTATTATTATTAATCATTCTTCTTTCTTATTCATATTCTTATTATTAATCATTCTTCTTCTTTTTCTTCTTCTTATTATATTCTTCTTCTTCTTATTATTATTATTATTCATGTTCCTTTTCTCCTTATTATTATTCATATTCTTATTATTATTAATAATTCTTCTTTCTTATTCATATTCTTATTATTAATCATTCTTCTTCTTTTTCTTCTTCTTATTATATTCTTCTTCTTCTTATTATTATTATTATTCATATTCCTTTTCTTCTTATTATTATTCATATTCTTATTATTATTAATCATTCTTCTTTCTTATTCATATTCTTATTATTAATCATTCTTCTTCTTTTTCTTCTTCTTATTATATTCTTCTTCTTATTATTATTATTATTCATGTTCCTTTTCTCCTTATTATTATTCATATTCTTATTATTATTAATCATTCTTCTTTCTTATTCATATTCTTATTATTAATCATTCTTCTTTTTCTTCTTATTATTATATTCTTCTTCTTCTTCTTGTTATTATTATTATTCATATTCCTTTTCTCCTTATTATTATTCATATTCTTATTATTATTAATCATTCTTCTTTCTTATTCATATTCTTCTTATTAATCATTCTTCTTCTTTTTTTTCTTCTTATTATATTCTTCTTCTTCTTCTTCTTATTATTATTATTCATATTCCTTTTCTCCTTATTATTATTCATATTCTTATTATTATTAATCATTCTTCTTTCTTATTCATATTCTTATTATTAATCATTCTTCTTCTTTTTCTTCTTCTTATTATATTCTTCTTCTTCTTATTATTATTATTATTCATATTCCTTTTCTCCTTATTATTATTCATATTCTTATTATTATTAATCATTCTTCTTTCTTATTCATATTCTTATTATTAATCATTCTTCTTCTTTTTCTTCTTCTTATTATATTCTTCTTCTTCTTATTATTATTATTATTCATGTTCCTTTTCTCCTTATTATTATTCATATTCTTATTATTATTAATCATTCTTCTTTCTTATTCATATTCTTATTATTAATCATTCTTCTTCTTTTTCTTCTTCTTATTATATTCTTCTTCTTCTTATTATTATTATTATTCATATTCCTTTTCTCCTTATTATTATTCATATTCTTATTATTATTAATCATTTTCTTTCTTATTCATATTCTTATTATTAATCATTCTTCTTCTTTTTCTTCTTCTTATTATATTCTTCTTCTTCTTATTATTATTATTATTCATGTTCCTTTTCTCCTTATTATTATTCATATTCTTATTATTATTAATCATTCTTCTTTCTTATTCATATTCTTATTATTAATCATTCTTCTTCTTTTTCTTCTTATTATATTCTTCTTCTTCTTCTTGTTATTATTATTATTCATATTCCTTTTCTCCTTATTATTATTCATATTCTTATTATTATTAATCATTCTTCTTTCTTATTTATATTCTTATTATTAATCATTCTTCTTCTTTTTCTTCTTCTTATTATATTCTTCTTATTATTATTATTATTATTATTCATGTTCCTTTTCTCCTTATTATTATTCATATTCTTATTATTATTAATCATTCTTCTTTCTTATTCATATTCTTATTATTAATCATTCTTCTTCTTTTTCTTCTTCTTATTATATTCTTCTTCTTATTATTATTATTCATATTCCTTTTCTCCTTATTATTATTCATATTCTTATTATTATTAATCATTTTCTTTCTTATTCATATTCTTATTATTAATCATTCTTCTTCTTTTTCTTCTTCTTATTATATTCTTCTTATTCTTCTTATTATTATTCATGTTCCTTTTCTCCTTATTATTATTCATATTCTTATTATTATTAATCATTCTTCTTTCTTATTCATATTCTTATTATTAATCATTCTTCTTCTTTTTCTTCTTCTTATTATATTCTTCTTCTTCTTGTTGTTATTATTATTATTCATATTCCTTTTCTCCTTATTATTATTCATATTCTTATTATTATTAATCATTCTTCTTTCTTATTCATATTCTTATTATTAATCATTCTTCTTCTTTTTCTTCTTCTTATTATATTCTTCTTCTTATTATTATTATTATTATTCATGTTCCTTTTCTCCTTATTATTATTCATATTCTTATTATTATTAATCATTCTTCTTTCTTATTCATATTCTTATTATTAATCATTCTTCTTCTTTTTCTTCTTCTTATTATATTCTTCTTCTTCTTATTATTATTATTATTCATATTCCTTTTCTCCTTATTATTATTCATATTCTTATTATTATTAATCATTTTCTTTCTTATTCATATTCTTATTATTAATCATTCTTCTTCTTTTTCTTCTTCTTATTATATTCTTCTTCTTATTATTATTATTATTCATGTTCCTTTTCTCCTTATTATTATTCATATTCTTATTATTATTAATCATTCTTCTTTCTTATTCATATTCTTATTATTAATCATTCTTCTTCTTTTTCTTCTTATTATTATATTCTTCTTCTTCTACTTGTTATTATTATTATTCATATTCCTTTTCTCCTTATTATTATTCATATTCTTATTATTATTAATCATTCTTCTTTCTTATTCATATTCTTCTTATTAATCATTCTTCTTCTTTTTCTTCTTCTTATTATATTCTTCTTCTTCTTCTTATTATTATTATTCATATTCCTTTTCTCCTTATTATTATTCATATTCTTATTATTATTAATCATTCTTCTTTCTTATTCATATTCTTATTATTAATCATTCTTCTTCTTTTTCTTCTTCTTATTATATTCTTCTTCTTATTATTATTATTCATGTTCCTTTTCTCCTTATTATTATTCATATTCTTGTTATTATTAATCATTCTCCTTTCTTATTCATATTCTTATTATTAATCATTCTTCTTCTTTTTCTTCTTCTTATTATATTCTTCTTCTTCTTATTATTATTATTATTCATATTCCTTTTCTCCTTATTATTATTCATATTGCTATTATTATTAATCATTCTTATTATTATTATTATTATTATATATATATTCTTTTTATTATTATTATTATTCATATTCTTATTATTATTAATCATTCTTCTTCTTTTTCTCTTTTATTATATTCATCTCCTTCTTATTATTATTCATATTCTTTTTATTATTATTATTATAATTATTCATATTCTTATCCTTTTTTATTCATACTATTATTATTAATCATTCTTCTTCTTTTTCTTCTTCTTATTATATTCTTCTTTTTCTTCTTCTTCTTATTAATATTCCTTTTCTCCTTATTATTATTCATATTCTTCTTCTTATTAATCATTCTTCTTCTGCTTCTTCTTATTATTATTATTCACATTCTTTTTATTATTATTATTCATATTCTTCTTTTTTCTTATTATTATTCATATTATTCTTATTATTATTCATATTCTTCTTCTTTCTTATTAATATTCTTATTATTATTAATCATTCTTCTACTTTTTCTTCTTATTATTATATTCTTCTTATTATTATTCATGTTCCTTTTCTCCTTATTATTATTCATATTCTTCTTATTATTAATCATTCTTCTTCTTCTTCTTATTATTATTATTATTATTCATATTCTTTTTATTATTATTATTCATATTCTTCTTCTTTCTTATTATTATTCCTATTATTCTTCGTCTTATTATTATTCATATTCTTATTATTCATACTATTCTTCTCATTATAATTTTATTCATATTCTTCTTCTTCTTATTATTATTATTCATATTCTTCTCATTATTATTATTATTATTCATATACCTTTGCTCCTTATTATTATTATTAATCATTCTTCATCTTATTATTATTATTCATATTCTTTTCTTATTATTATTCATATTCTTCTTATTCTTTCTTATTCTTATTCATATTCTTTTTATTATTATTATTCATATTCTTCTTCTTTCTTATTATTCATATTCTTTTTATTATTATTATTCATATTCTTTTTATTATTATTATTTATATTCTTTTCTTATTATTTTTCATATTCTTTTTAATATTATTATTATTATTATTATTATTCTTTCTTATTATTATTCATATTCTTCTTATTCTTATTATTCATATTCTTCTTTTATTATTATTATTATTCATATTTCTTTTCTCATTATTATTCATATTCTTTTTATTATTAATCATTCTTCTTATTATTATTCATATTCTTCTTTTATTATTATTCATATTCTTGTTATTATTATTCATATTCTTTTCTTATTATTCATATTCTTTTTCTTTTTATTATTCATATTCTTTGTATTATTATTATTCATATTCTTTTTATTATTATTATTCATATTCTTTTTATTATAATTCATATTCTTTTCTTATTATTCATATTCTTTTTCTTATTATTATTCATATTCTTTGTATTATTATTATTCATATTCTTTTTATTATTATTATTCATATTCTTTTTATTATTATTCATATTCTTCTTCTTCTTATTATTATTCATATTCTTATTATTATTAATCATATTATTCTTCTTATTCCTATTATTATTCATATTCGTCTCATTATTATTATTATTATTATTCATATTCCTTTTCTCCTTATTATTCAAATTCTTCATATTATTAATTCTTCTTCTTATTATTATTATTATTATTCATATTCTTTTTATTATTATTATTCATATTCTTCTCATTATTATTCATATTCTTCTACTTCTTATTATTATCATTATTCATATTCTTCTTCTCCTTCTTCTTCTTCTTCTTTTCTTCTTCTTCTTCTTCTTCTTATAATAATAATAATAATAATAATAGTAGTAGTAGTAGTAGTAGTAGTCATCATTCACTGAGTGTTGATACAAACAGTCTCCTTTGTCCAGGTTTCAACACTTTCCTTAATATGCAGTCTTTTGTACACATTCTTTGAACTTTTCTCAGTGCTCCAGTAATGACTGCTATGACAGTCACCTTTAGCTCCCTGACAAGGTCAAGATACTTATCTATGTTTTCACTTTCTTTCAAATTTACTCTCATGTTTGCCAAAACAATGAAATCCAATATCTGGCATGTCTCTCCATGTTTATTAATACCATATCCAATCAATTGGCCTGGATTCGCTGATCCATTTCAACCTCGGCCACACATGTTTTTACATTTCCTTCTAGAGGATAGATCCAGGTCTCTGTATATACCATTAATCTGTATGGCAAAAATACAATCACTTGGACATTTTCCCCATACAGTCATGCCTATACATGCATAATTTCTGGGCTAATTTGCTATATTCACTGGTAATTTGTTTGGCTGTCTCGTCGCTATTTCCAAATACTGTTTTTCTATGTTTTATTGATCTTGACCTTTTTATTATTATTATTTTCAGTTTGATACAATATTTTACCAAGTCTTTTATCTGAGGCCTGAAATCAAGAAAGATTTTCTTAGAAAGTTATTGAGCTTATTACATTTCCAGTCTCACTCAAAACTGAGTTTGTTTCCATGGATACTTGGTTTTAAGATTATTTTCAACTGTCCACATGGTGATGTATTCCCCTTAAAAAACATGAAAATAAACTGTAGAGCTCAGAAGTGTTCAAGGATAATGAATGCCCCTTTTTTTAAAAATCATACAGGGTGAAAAAAAAAATATATATGTGTATTAAAAAGCTCTTTTAAATGTATCTAAAATAGAGCACTCTTATATGAACAACACTTTCCAGATTTTTACTTGTAAATAAATTTCCAAATCATGTAATATTTTTTCCCTTCACTAATTTGGGTTATTTAATTAAATGTAAACATGTAAATTTGTGATGATAACATTACAAAATATGAAAAGGGTTAAGGGAGTGAATACTTATGCAAGACACTGAGATAAATGGTAGTTCACACATTAAATGCAAATTCAATCATTATCTTCTGTCATAATTCTTGTTCTTTTAACTTGTGGCAAAACTAAATATAAAATAAAATATGAAAATAAAATTATAAACAAAAAACACTTCAAAATAAATAAGGCATTCGCTGTCCCTTAAAACCCTATCTCTTTCTCTATCTCTTTCTCTCAATATACTTCTCTCTCAACTAACGAGAAGGCAATCCTCAAATAAAAAAGAGGAAGAAGGAAAGACTGAACATAGCTGCAAAATGGCGAAAGTTTACTGGTCCATGTTTTTAGCCCTTGTGACTAAAATCTACCGAAATAAGAGAGGCTCCACACATCCGGAAAATAAAATAATTTTGACCAATCAAAAAAATTGAGACAAAGAGACTTTTGATGTTAGCCAAAACCAAGCTTTGCACCAGTAGTCTGGGAGCCTTGTCAACAGGGATATAAATAGACAGCTGAGAGGTGCAAGGAGGGGAAGGACAGTCCTTATTTTAAGATGACAACTACCACCAAGGCCTGACGTCTAAACTCCCAACTACCTAACCGAAATGGACTTTCTACCAACTGCTACCAAGATCTGACTTACAAATGAACTTTTTCTACCCCAAATTACAAAGGAATCACTCCATCTAAATCAAATAAATTATTATTTATTTTATAACTTTGAGTCTGTTTTTATTCCCAAAGTTCTGATAAATAATACTAAATCTCTTTAGTACTCTACACACAATCTCTCCTTATTAGTGATTTTCTTTTTCTTATTCCCTAACATTCAGTTACCCTTGCATCTTAGTGGTTTTATTGCCTTGATTGGCATGAAATGGTTAAAGAGAAAACCTTTTTCTCATGATATGAGATTACATGTAAAAATAAAATATCAATTATTCTTGAAAAATGTCCCAATCCCAAGTGAACTTCAATAAAAATTAAAACTAACTTATAAAAAGAATAACACAGAAAGCTCATAATGAGAAAAAAGCAAC
>OZ038512.1:21830277-21902777 GCA_964036315.1 Acanthosepion esculentum | reverse complement strand
ATTTCAGGAGACACACATGTTTATCTCTCAATGCATACACTGGCCCGCAATAAAAGTATTAAGAAACAGGAAAATATCATTAGAAACAAAGAAAAGAGTACTGAACTGTTAATATAATATCAATCCTCCTATATGGCAGTGAATATGTGACAATCTTGTCATTGATGAAAAAGAGACTTGGAGCAACAGAAATGTGATTCTTTAGTAGGATACTGGGTATAATATAAACTGAAAATATGAGCAATGATGAGGGAAAATGAACACTTATGCTCAACATCAGAATGTATTGAAATTCTAGGACATATATAGAAGACTTGGAAAATTTGATACACACAAGACAGATTGAAGGTAAGAGGGACAGAAGAAAACAATGCATAACCTACCTAGCGGGATTGAATAAATGGATGGCAGAACAAGGTTTAGGAGAGATGATAAAATTTAGTAAGAGCTACAAAAAACAGGAAATTGCCCTGAAGGGACACAGCTTAGGCATATTAAAAGAAAATATTTTTACTATTTTTGTTAGGTTTGATTATTTTTTTATTTATTTTGTAATTTTCTATTATTTAGTCTCTTCCCCACCAATTATTTGTTTTTAATAGAGTAACTAAGAAACAGGCATCTTGAAGTACCCGAGCGGTGGCTAACACCTCTACCAGATGTATGAGTTAGTTGTGTAACCTGATAACTACCATTAACATGTTAAGAAGGAGGAAGGACTAATCTCATAGTTAGAAACATTGTTTTCTTCTTTCTTTTTTTCTTCCTTTTCTCCCTTCATTCTGACCACGTAAACATGCAGGCGAATGGTGATGGTGAAGAGATGTATTTCCCTACACCATTAACGACACTTGACCCTTGATTTCATACATGTCAACTCCATGGTGGATCATGTGACCACTAAGAGAAGCCGAGGTGCCAAAATTCAAGAATTGGCAGTTGGAGGGAAGTGCCCGAACGAGACAGATGTCAACTGCATTGTATCTGCCCAGAAGAGCAGATGAACCAGTAACCAAGGATAGTGTGGATTTAACCAGTTTTTACCCTAATCCATGAATTATGGATGCATCTTGAGCACCAACTTCGCTGACTGGAGTATTTGCTTAACAGATAATGATCCTTGAGATTATCCATGGATCTGAACATTCTGTTGGTATGAATTCATCACTCAGATCCAGCCTTTATATTATAGGAACATTCGGTATATTGACTCTAAGACACAGGTAAGTAATATGTGAATTCTATTGACATCTATATGCCGCATTCACTGCATGTCTCCCGAACAGGCTATTTCTTTTTATCCTCTCTTCCTCTTTCTGTTTTTATGTTATTAAATTGTTTATATTAAATTGACGTCACATGTTCACTGTCGTTCTTTCACTGTATTTTGCATGCCCTGTTCCCATCTTTCAGACATCCCTTGCTTACAGGAATCCAGGAGATCATATCCTGATTTAAAATTCACATTCCAGTTTAACTTGTGTTTGAGATTTAGGCTGTGACATACTTTGGGCTTGTATGTGACAATTGACAATTGGACTCATTTCAAGCTCAGAAGGACATTAAAAAGAATCAAGATCCTCGTATATACATGTCTGTAGGTGGTTTTTGAACATTATGTTTTGAATGTGTTTATTCATCCATGTCTAAAAAAGAAACTTTTGTTAAAAACATATATACACATCTACGTCAGGAGAGGAGTAAATGACAAAATAAACATTCTGGACAGTTTAAACCTTTAATATGTTCATTATAGTTTTCTTAAAAAGATGAACATTATTGTGAATGTTCAATGAATAATTTATTGATCATGCACAAATAATAATTTGGCACAGATATACTGTGAGTCCTTGACGCATTGTCAGTCTACAAGATCAGATAATTTGAGTACCGTCGCCCTATCAATGTTGAGAGGTATGCTTTGGCAAATAGAACATTCTATTTTGATATTAAAAAGCATTTATTGATTGCTTCTCCTATTTAAATTTTTATTGAGTTACACTAATTGATGCTTTTTTCTTGAATTTTGATTTTTTTTTTAATTTATTGATAATTTTTTTTTGCTTTGTTCTCTTTGTGTTTTATTGAAGAGACAATTACACAATTGACCCTGAACGTTTTTTTTATTTGTTCTTCTGATGATAAGTGGCACATTGTTTTAGAGTTAAAGATTCAATAATTATGAGAATTGTGAGAAAAATACCAGGAAGAATTTATGGCATCTTCACTAATTAAATTTTACATGGAACAATGTGATCAGAAATGAGTGAATTCAATAAACTATTTACTCAAAGGCCAATCTTCTATGTGCTGTTTCCCTTCTATTGACGATCATGGCGCTCCACAACTTCCTAACCTTTGTAGCTTGTAGTAAAGGTTGTTTTTCAACCATAACTCCCACCTATTCCATCCTGCCACATTCTTGTCACGTAGGTGGCTTGCTGCCTGCTCTCTGCCATTTTGCCTTTTGTGAGTATCAAATTCCCCAAGCCTTCTTTCCTCATTATATCCAACCCCCCCACCCCTCAACAGAAGTTATCACAAAACTCATGGAGCATATTCTTACATTGAATACTTTCAACTTCAATGGAGCACACTACCTGCAAGTAAGAGACTATGCTATGGGCACCATTGCAACTCTATCATATGCCACAATCTTCATGTGAAAATTTCAGGAGACCCATATTTATCCCTTCATTGGTAGTGACTGTGTATTCTATGCAAGATATATCAATGTTATCTTTTTTGTATACCCGGGCAGCAAGGATAAACTCAATTCTTCATGACCATAAACACAGTACATGACTCAATTCAGTTCGATTACGGAAATTCCACAAGATCGGTAACATTTTTAGACACCTGCATTTAAATAGATAAAAACAGAAAACTACAAATGACACTACACACTAAAATCACCGACACCCACAACTATGTACACTTTAAGTCTTCCCACCCTAAACACCTCAAGGAGAACCTTCCCTATTCAAAAGCACTTAGACTCAGAAGGATATGTTCCAACAATGAAGAACTAAATAAACACTCAAAAACTCTAGCAACAATTCACACACAATAAACAACATCTAATCAGGGAACAAATAAATAAAGCAATTTCCACACCTAAAGAAGACACCCTAATGTACAAGATTAAAAATGAATCCAGGCGCATCCCTCTCATAACGACTTTCAACCCCACTTTTCCTCCACTATCCATTGATGGTTCCAAATCAATCCTGAAATTGGTCAGTATTAATTGATCCATCAGTTATATCCGTATATATTCCTGGTATGGTTCATACCTGGCTAATTTATTGGTGGTTCTATTCATATGGATAGCCAATAATTCAGTGTTTATCAGTTCTTTTGGTGTTATGTCCTCGGCTTTTGGTTCAGTCCTGTGTCTATTATACATGATTATATTTTGAACAATAGAAACTATTGAGAAATTAAAAAAATTAAATTTTCAGTCATACTGGGTTGTATATTAATAATTTTTTAATTTATTATTTCAATTAGATTCCTTGACTAGTTTTGGCTAACATGGCCATCATCAGGAGAGAAAAGAAATTTCTGTTTGTTAGTAGCAGTGAACTACAGGAATGGCTTTCTGAAGAAAATTAACTTTATCTGTAGTTTTCATTTATTTTTTTTATTGTTAATATATATATATATATATATATATATATATATATATAGATATATATATAGATATATATATATATATTAATAGGAGTAGATATGTTTGCCTATTGTCCAGTTCTCACTCCTCCCTGATCTTTTGAACAGGAGTAGATGTTTATCCCTTGTTTCCTATTTAGAATTGGGTTTCTGGTTCTTTCAAAACATTTGCTTCAACTCTATATTTCTAATGTCTCCACCTGAACTCTGAAATTTTATTTACTATAATATGATATATAAACTCTATGCTTTATCTATCTATCTATCTATCTATCTATCTATCTATCTATCTATCTATCTAGATAGATAGATAGATAGATAGATAGATAGGTTTACTTATCATCCAGTTCATATCCATCCTCTGTCTTTTGAATAGGAGTAGAGGTTTATCCCTTTTTTCTCTGTTGAGGATTGGCTTTCCAATTCTTTCTAACGTCTTTTCATTCTTTTTCACTTCCTGTTGTAAACAGATCGATAGAACACAAAGACAGATGTATGGTGCTAGCCAGCCATGTTTGAACTGACCACTTTATTTTTAAACAAAGAAAAAAGGGTTTTCCTTTTTTGAGAAGAGCTCTATAAGGGAGACAAACCCAAATTATGACATCCATCTTTTTGTCTGTAGTTTTGTGTAATGTCTGGCTATATGTTATATTTGGTCGGGGGTCTTATGACTCGATCTGACCTTGTGGTTAGAGTGTCTGGTCTCTGAGTATGTAAATTCGTGTTGACTGGTAGATGAATAACTTCCGGGCTGATCTTGTTGGAGATGACCTCTAATGAGGAGCTGGAAGGGATCCTTGGTTGACTAAATGTAGTGTTGTTTCTGGTCTGGGAACAGTATTCCTTTAGGTGTTGTCAGTTGTGGCGGACGACTCATCACATAGGAGTTTGCATTATATAGGATCTTGGTTCCATGCATGTCCATTTTACAATTGCAAGTTACATTTACCAGTGTTCTGGTTTTGTACACAGACAAGTTGTCCTGCATGGAGTAGCTCCCTAGTGTTTTGGCTGTGATATAATTTTGTGCTGATTGCCTTTATGTAGACAGTTTGTTATTTTGTCTTTCCTTGCCTGATGGTTCATGCATTTCACTGGTATGTTGCTGGCAAGTTTTTGATTGTATAAGAGCTCACTTGGTGAAGGAATAAAATCATTTATTGGTGTAGCTCTGAGGCATAGCAAAACCATGTTGACATCATGGTTGCAATGGGCTGCTTTCTTCATGGCAGACTTCACAGATTGTATACACCACTCTATCCCATTTGATTGTGGGTACCGCAGAGACAATGTGTGGTGTTCAATCTTTCACTCTTTCATGAACTCTTGGAACTGGCTGGAGCTGTAGTGAGGCCCATTATTATGGATAACCCTTTTGGGTACTCCCTGTTCTCCAAATATTTTTTGGTCACATTGACCACTTCTTGACTGGAGAACTCTCTTAGTCTATATACAAATGGGTATTTGAAGTAGTACTCAACAATTAGGTAGTTCTGGTCATAAAATTGGAAGAGATCAGTAGCTGCATTTTTCCAGGGTCTTATTGAGATTTGTAGAAGTGGTTCAGCATATTGCTCTTTTTAATGCTCTTGGCAAATGCTGCATTGTAGAACAGTTTTGGCAATGTTGTTGTTGATGTCATGCCAGAACACACAGCTTTTTTGCTCTCAATCTGCATTTGTCTGTCCCTTGATGAGCAAAGTGTATCTTTTGTATTATTTCCGGCTGCAGAAATTTTGGAATTATTATTTGATCACCCTTGAGAAGAATTCCATTTTCAATTGCGAGCTCATCACAGTAGGACTAGTAGAGCTGCAAATCTTTGCTAACCTCTCATCTCGAGTTAGGCCACTCTCAAAGGACCATGTCTCTCAATTTACATAATATTGGGTCAGCACTTGTCGCCTGGTGCATCTATGTCAATTTTTCTGTTGAGGTCTAATTCCAGGTCTATGGCTTCCTCTATTCTCTTGTTTGGGAGACGTGATAGTCCATCTGCGAGAGTCATATACTTCCCTGGTCAATATGTGATGACCATGTTGTATTCTTGCAGGTGGAGCAGCATTCATTGAAAGTGGGGAGGTGCTGTAGTGAGACTTTTTAGGGATTTCATCTCCAGGAGCTTGTGATCATTCTCAATGATAAATGGGGGGGGGGGTCATATAAATATGTTCAGAATTTTTTGCATCCGAAAACCACTGCTAATAGCTCCTATTCTATGTTGTCATAGTGCTGGTCTGTTTCTGTGAGGGATTTGGATGCAAACACTATGGCTTTGCCTTCTTGTATGAGTGCAGCTCCAAGGCCTTTGCCTGAAGCATCAACCTGAATCCCTGCTGTCTTTAGTGAATCAAAAATAAGTGAGCAACATTTCTCTGCTGATTATATCCTTTATTTGCTGCAGCGATTTTTGGTGGCTTCTTGTCCATTTGTACTCTGAGTCTTTCTTTAGCATTTCTCTCAGGGATGCCGTGAGGTCAGATAGATGAGGGATAAATGGTGCCATATATGTGATAATTCCCAACACCTTCTGAAGCTCTGCTACATTATTACGACTGAGTAGCAATTTTATCGACCTTATGGGGATTTGGGTAGAGCCCATTTTTACTAAACACAGCTCCAAAGAAGTGTATTTCCTTCTGTCCACAGCACACTTAGTGCTGTTGAAACATAGACCTACAGGTCTGCCAGACTTCATGAGGTTGTGGAGGTTTTAATCATATCTTTCGAGAAGGGTGTTTTTTGTAACTCAAGATGTTTTGTCTCAACAATATTCTATTTGATTAGTTGCTCCTCCATTTCTTTTTTGTCTTGAAATTTACATTTCTTTACCTGTAAACAGCACCTTATGAGAAAGTTGTCAATATTCTCAGAATCCCCCCGAATGTATTTCTGTAAGCAAAAACAAGTGATTCTGAAGTTTATTCGGAGCTCTGATTGTTCTAGGAACTTTTTCCACATCATGGTCAAACTCCGTTTGTTGGCCTTGTTCTCAAACTTCCATGAATTAAAATGTTGAAGGCCTTCTTCACCTAACAGTAACAATATATGGTTAACCTGTTTTTCCTCTGGTATATTCTGTACAGAGAAATACAGCTCACAGTGTTGCTTAAAAATATAGAACGATTCAACCACATTCTTGGTTGTTGCCCATGTCATGACCAGTTTGATTGCTAGTCTGGACATTTTGATATTTTATGCATTTCTTTTTTGATTGATACTTATTTTCTTGAATGACAGATTGGTTTGCTCCAAATAATAAAATGACAGATAATGATAATATTGTACTCACAGTTTATTAGTGAGGATCTCTTTCCATGAAGGATATTTTTGTACATGTTAGTCCTCGTCTTTTATTGTCCACTACATGGACCAACTATTTCTTCTTTTATTTGCTGTTTTCATTCTTGTCTCACTCCTGTTCTTCTTTGTTAGGCTGTGCATCATTTTCAGGTTTTTACTGCTGCCACCATAGAAACAGATTGATAGAACATGAAGATGGATGTATGGTGCAAGCCAGCCATGTTTGAACTAGTCACTTTATTTTTAGAAAAAGAAAAAATGGGTACTCCTTTTTTGAGAAGAGTTCTACAAGGGAAACAATTCCAAATCATAACATCAGTAGCTGCTTGCCTCTAAATGGCATTATCACCTTTCTTCAGGTAAATTGTTTAAATATATATTTCAGTCTAATGGTGGGTAATTGAATGACAGAATTGAAAGAATCCTGTTTGATACATTTCATCTTTCAAAATGACTTCTGACTAAATAATGTTTTTATTGATAGAATCCTGTGCAAAGAGAGGGAGTGAAATACAAACGAATGTCAGTTATAATCATAGATCGAAAGAATTGCTGGAGATGCAAGGATGTTCAAATTTAAATAATTGTATACAGCAAATTGTCCTATGGAACAAAGTCCTAGTGGATTAAAGTGTTGGTTCATGAATTTGGTGACATAGTGACTGTGAGTTCAGTCAGGCAGTGTGTACTTGGACTTGGTGGAAATGGTGAGCTCTAACTGAGCAGTACTAAAAATAAGAACTAAACAATATCCCATGATATGGGCAATGGAACACGAACAGTCTAGCCCCATAGATTAAATAAGGGGTTTAGTTCAGAATTTCCTGTAGGTTACCCAGATCAATATACACCTGATGAAGGCCAGAGGGAACAATGGCCGAAATGTGATAACAACAACAAAGATGAGGAGAATAGTCTGAATATAAATAGTGTAAAAAAATGATTACTCCTCATCCGAGAAATTTAGACAAAAATTATTGTAAAGCTTATCAGATTGACTAAAACTAGAAAAGTAGTCTTGATAAAACTAAGACAGCATCTATCTACCAACTTTTGCACCTGAGTTGTTAAGTTTATCACATCCCTCCTCTCAGTGAGGTAGAGTTGTTTTTGAAGATAACTTCTAGCCTTTGCTTAAAGAGGTAGGACCTACAAGGCAGCAGGTGATTTGAATTCAGAGTTTCTTTCTCTTAAGAAGGCTATAGAACACAGTCTGTTCTTCTATTTTACCCATAGCTGGTGGGGAGAAGAGATTTCCAATGGTATTAGCATGTAAGTGAATGTAATGAACTCTTCAAGAATTCGAACTTGGCTTTCCAGTTCCTCAATCTGAGCCACCAAACATTACTCAACTATGCCTCTCACCCCCCCAAAATATAATAAGCGATTTAATTAAAACAAAATAATAAAAAAGAAACAAATCCTGAAGCAGGAATTTATACCTGAGAGTTTCTTTCAGTGCATAACCAATGTTTGAATTTCATTACCTTCCCCTACATATAGGATTCCACCAATAAAAGCATTAGTCTGAAGAAGTGCTTTTGGGGAGGAAACACATCACATAGGATTGTTTCCATTTTGTCATTCAATTACCTATACATAATTATATCAGTACGTTTATTACCTAATGATGAAACAAAAACATTGTTTTACACAATTATTTTTCCTTGTCAATGAATTTAATTCAGTAGTGAATATTATTTTTTTTTCACTTTGAGGACATAGGTGATCATGACTCTCCACAGATTCCTTCTCTTTATCTGTGAATAACCATGCCTTCTTGGGAAAGATTGTGGTGGTTGCCATCTCCACAGTTTGAAATTTAGTTTTCCTTCTCTTAGACTGGTTGTCATTACTATTTAACCTCTAGGAGAAGAGATAGCTTTGTGCCTTTCCCAAGGGCACTTGGGAACTACAGACTAGGCAAGAATTTGAAATTGGTTTACTAAGTCTATGTTCTGTGTCTCTATCCAATACACCAACCATATTATATTGCGGAAATTTGATTGAATATTATACAGTGAAAGTTTGGTTGAATATTATATGGTGAAAATTTGGGTGAATATTATATGGTGAAAATTTGGTTGAATATTATATAATGAAAATTTCAGATCAAAATTCATTTAATTTCATATCAAACAGCAGACGTATTAATATTGTAAATGTGCCGAAATCATTTAAAAGAAAATAGAACGGATTTAAAAATAAAAAAAATGTTCTTTTATTCATGTATGGTTTCCTTTGATACTATTTATTTCTACAATATGCCTCGATTTGATTTTGTTTTACACTGCATGGTTAGACAAAGAAGGGAAAAATAATGCTGTATCATTTTTCTCATTCTGCAGTTTCAGCCAATGTTTATTTTTATAATTTTAATTACTTGAAATATATTCTGAGTTTGTAAATTAATGGAGTATTACAATTAATTGAAATAATTGCATGCATCTTTAAAATTTATTTGATCATTTAAATTGTTTCTCTGTAGCATAGTTTTTCCTTTTTTTTTTCTTTTGTTTACTTTCTTTCAAAAATCAACTAGTCACCATTGCTGTCTAAGCCATATTGATTTCCCTAGTCTCCTCTTTAATTTCTGATTTCTTTAGGCAAGCCAATTTATACATGTGAAATGTTCACAAACTCATCAAAAGAAAGGAACAAATAAAATATTTAAGTCTCATATGGAAAGTATTAAAAAATAATTTTAAATAAACCTGAATGGCATTTGTTCTTGTCGTCTTCTTGTAAGGCTTTAATTTCTTTAGTATGAGAAGGTGCTTGATTCAAGCCTCAATTGTCTTTTCTTCTAATTATCATCTTTTACTTTATGACATTACACAAGTAAAGGAATGTTAAGTGATACTTAATATATAACAGTGCTTAAAGTTTCTTTACATTGAAGATTCTCTCTTGAGTAGATGAACAGTTCTATATGGGGGATTTTTTTGGGAATCTGTTGTGGGATACTAGTATGTTTGGGTAGAATTAAATCACCACTTTGTTGTTGTAATCAACACTTTGGATATCAGTGTGTGTACACTGTATAGTAAATATTTATAGGTTCCTGGAAGATTTATCCTGCAAAAAATATTGGCGGACTCAATATGAGTTTGGATAAAAATAACCATAAACAATGAATATAAAACAAAAGGAATTACATGTGTACACAATTATAATAAAAGGAAAAAAGCATTAAAACTAGTTATTAAAAAGAATGTGCTTGTTTGTGTGTGTGTAACAAGAATTCAAAAGTCAAGATTTTATGCAAAATATAGGGGTCACATTATACACAGGTAATTTTTCTAAAGAGATTAAAAATCATGCATTTTCACTCACTGGTTGCACTATACACAATAATTTTTTTTTCTGGAGGGGTTAAAAAACATACAAAATTTCAGGTGAAAATAATAAGTATATCATACTGAATAAACACTAATGAGTAAGAAAATGAAAGGAAATAATTTAATCCTCCTGACATTCGTATTTGGTGTAGAGAAGATACCTACATCAGAAGAGACTGAGAGAATGGAGCAGCCAAAGACAACTAGGATAAAGAGGCCAATAAAAGTATTCAAACTTTGGGCACTTAACTTTGTGTGAAGTAAATCAAGAACGTAAAAGCTTTGTCTGTTTCGTTTGTCAGAAATATAATCGGTAAGAAAAAAAGAAAGAAAAAACGTATTTATTCAGAAAATAGCTACCAAAAATAATCCCAAATAAACCAATTGAATCGGTTAATTTCAACAACATCAGGTACACAGACAAAATACCTGCTAGCAGACATTTATCCTTGTTGGAACATTTCCTAAGTGATATGTGCTATATCTTGGTAAAATATTATTTAATGACATATTTGAAATAACATCCCTATCTTTGTTCTTTTGATCACATTTTGGTCAGTCAGCTGTCTGATATTCCTCATGTATTCAATAATCTTTCATCTTTGTTTCTTTTCCAATATTTCCTCTCTCACTTGTTAAATGATTCAAAATTTTGTCAGGTTTTGAAAATATTTATTTTATTTTAATAACCATGTATTAAAATTTAAATTCCGAATTTTTTATGGCATTCTTTATTATTATATTTTCTTTATGTTTTTGAAATTATCAGCACATTATTTATTTTTCCTTCAAAGATTTATCAGAATTATTGATCTCCATCTTTTTCTGGTTTTTATTGTTTCCATAATATTTTGACTGATCCCTTCACACAGTAGACATTTGGCATTTTTTTTAAATTTCTCAAGTGATGTGCTATATCTTATCTGAAAGTAGACAAACTCAGGATTTCAGAATTGGTCTAACAATGTCCTAACTCTGACTATTTAAGTCATGATCATTTGAAGTTATTCAAAACTCTGACAATGTTAACCATTTACTTTCAGATCTGGGTAGTTACTTTTCAGACTATTATTTTAGAAAAGTTATTGGAATCTTGTTGAAATGAATGTTATAAGTGACAAACATGTTTAACTTAACCATTAAGTTCAGGACAACTTTCATTTCATGATTTGATAGGAACAACTAGATCAGCTCAAAAATGTGCCTGGAGATACCATAGCTTTTCAACTTGTGGAGAAGACCTGAATGCCATACCCTGACAAATGCTTTTGAGATGTTCAATAGCTCGGGCTTGACTGTTTTTATCTAGAGCATGATAGACTCTTTCTGCAATTATTGTTAGAACATCAGCAATTGATCTGGAGAAACGAAAGCCGTATTGTTTGTCTGAGAAAAAGCCCTGTGATGAGAGATGATGAACCAATTCAGCATTGATTAGGGCCTCTTGGAGTTTCCCAGAAAGAGGTAGAAGGCTAACAGGCTGATAGTTGGATGGGTCAGATGATTCACCAGAGTTCTTAAAAACTGGGACAACAAGTAGGAAAGCAGAAGGCAGTGAGGCATTTATTATACAGTTTAGAGAGAACAGGTGGTAGCTCAGGATCACACTTCTTGATCCCTATTACAAGGATACCATCAGGTCTACTTGCTCTGTGAGGATCAAGGTTAGAGATGATAGCAGAAACCGTGGAAGGGGTTATATGCATATCACTCAACAGAGAATCAGTTCTAAGAGGGAAATTAGTCAGAGATGCCCGAGATGAATCAAGGGTAGAGTTTGAGGAGAATTTACAGGCAAAACATTCAGCTTTATTAGCAGAGGATGTTAACACCTCAAATCGATTGAAGGGGTGGGGGGAGGGATAGCGACCTTGTACTTATTTAGTACCTTATTACAGAGATGCCAGTAGTCACAAAAGCCAAAGTATTAAGAAGCTATGTGGTGCCTAAATTCTCTCAGCAAATAAGGACTTAGCTTCTTCGAGGACTTGCTTACATTTGTTACAAGCAGTAGCAAATAGGCACTTGTTATGAGGAGAGCTGTCATGTAACAATTTCAGTTGTAATATCTGTTCGTAACATTTTAGACATATATTTATGGTCTTAAAAAATTAATGTCTTGGAATATATTTTGAGTTCATAAATTGATAAATACTCTAGTTACTTAAAATTGTAATTAAATTCTAATTGCAATTTAATCATATAATATATATTATTTAAAATAATAATTTTAGGTGCAAATTTCTATCAGAATATTTTCTCTTTATTTGTTTTCTATTTCTACAGCAACAAAAATATTGTTAGAAATCAGACTTTTATTTTATTATTTTTTTAATTTATTTATGATGTGTATTTGTAGTAAAAATTATAATCATTTGAAACAATGTTTAGTTAGTGTGACTAAATGAAAGGGTTGTTCCACTTTGTATCTAGCGTTATCATTAACAAGAAAAAAGTAGAACAGGGAGAAAAGCAATAAATGGAGATAGGATGTAGTTGAGATAAATAAGTTTTTTTGTTTATTTTTTAAATTTCTTGTGATTTACAAGTATTCCATCAATTCCCCATTCCAGGATATTGTATATCAGTAGTGGGAGACTGAGAGATCATTCTGGGTATAACACAAGGTAGTAGTTGAGATAGACATGTGGAGAAAGAAAATCAATGCGTATGACCTAGGTAATTGTGTAGTCTCTCACATTCAGTTAAGCTTGTCTGCCATGGGAGGCGGGGCTGTTGCTAATACCATCTGGGTCAGATCTGCTATTGTGAACGAAATCAAGTCAGCATTGGCTTTATACTGAACAAGTAGCTCAGGAATGGCTGCTGCAAAAACTGTGTGGGCCTTTTCTGATTGGTCAGAAAAGTCTCATGTCCCTGGTATTTTTTTAGTGAGTGCATGGAATCAGACAAAATTAAGGTAATGTCATATGAGCTGTGGATATTGAAGTAAGCATTTCTGTTTGAATTAAAGAATTGAAGTTCCGACAATTTCTATTAAAGATAAACTGCCAATCGTTCTTTTTGCATCTTGAAAATTCCTCAGTGAGTTATACGTGCAATAGTATATTACTTTCTTTCTGAAGTAAATATTTTATAGATGGGAAATATTAAGTTAACTCAAACTATTCAAAATTTACACAAACCTGAATTTAACAGAGGTATAAAGTCTGCAAAATGTCTTTCTGTTTGTAAACACATTACTTACCATAAAGAAAATATTGTTCACCATTTAAATATAAGAGAAAAGAATGAAGAAAATCAATGAATCCTGTAGAAAGCATCACCAATGACCTTCCTTTGTAATAAGTCAATAATGCATGACAAAAGAAATGTGCATCTGAAGTGAAATGGAAATGGTTTTCATTCTGCAGGAGAAAAATACTGCACTCAGCCAAACAAATCCAGGTGAAAGTAATGTTCATCCATATGCTCATCATCTAGCAGCATCTGATTACTTTTTATTTCAATCACAAGAGTTCTATCTTAGAGTTATGATGTGGTGAGTACAAAATAAAAATTTCTTTTACCCACTCCTTTCAAATTTGAAATCAAATTAGATCATTATTTTATTAGATCATTATTTTATTAGATCATTATTCTGCGGAATGAAGATGGAAATAAGCAGCAGTCAAGCATCAAATGACAAAAAAATGGTTTCTAAGTTGGAGGATCAATGCCTCCATCCAGGTTATTAAATTAATCCTTTGAAAATAAATATTTAACATTTTTCAACTAATGGGTTGTGTTCCCACAGACAATAAGAAACATGCTTTGTGATCTTTTTGAAGTGTATATAAGCAAAGTT
This sequence comes from Acanthosepion esculentum, assembly GCA_964036315.1. NCBI lineage: Eukaryota > Metazoa > Mollusca > Cephalopoda > Sepiida > Sepiidae > Acanthosepion > Acanthosepion esculentum. Next base: position 21,888,647 of record OZ038512.1, on the reverse strand, counting down.
TCTAGGCCAGACAACTCAGTAAAGAGTAACAAATGACAACAGTTCATGACAGTGCAGCTTAAAAAGAAATTCCCTTTCTCATTCACCCATCTTCCTCACAAAGCTACATGACACTTACACTTTCCTCCTCACTTTCTCCATTGCCTCTTCTTTCTCACATACAAAGAAATTATTTCTTTTCATCTTAACAAACAACTTCAAACAAGGACTGTAAGAAATTATACATGCTAGGAAAAATTTAATTGTAAAAACATGAAAATAAAAATACTTTATATTTAAACACCGTTCTTGCTTTTTTCTTTGTTGTGAGTTGACTCAAATCTGCAACAATTCTCAAAAGTCACGAATAAAACTTGTCATGAGAGATTCTTCAGATTTCCAAAGAGTTCTTATCAAGGCACATCACTTCCTACATGGCTAATAAATTTATTAGAGTCTCTTAAAATATTTCTTTCTTTTCTGATGTAAACATAAGATTAGCCAAGTAAGTTGAAGACAAGTTTGTGATAAAAATCTGTTGTTTTATTTTCAATATGTTTCTTGCATCCTTCTTGAAAATTTTCATATTTTTTTCAACTTAGAGCCCAGTTGAGATTTTACAGATGATTTTTTTTGTGTCAACCAATCAAACAACAATATGGAGACACACCTAGCAGTTAATGCATATTTCAACTGGAAAGATAAGAATGTGTTAAATCGTCTGTAACTCTTTGATATGTAGAATCAATCACATAATAATGTCATTTTTTCTACCAGAATGTTTACTTCCTTCATAAATTTTATTTTTTTTACCAATGTGGTAATTGAAATGTCAGTATATTCTTCTATATGCTGTGTCCCTTCAGGATGTAGGTAATCATGGCTCTCCACAACTTTCTGTTCTTTGTAGCTCTTAATAGATTTTTTCTTTTTCTTATCTCTCCTATTTTGTTACCTCTACCATCCACTGTAACTGCAATGAAAACTAATTGATTATTACAGGATGATGAGACAAGAGAAACTTACTTTCATTAAGGAAGTTTTGAAATTTTGGAAAATAGTGGGTCTAAAAGATATTTATGGAAGTGCCAAGACAAATGATCTATGAGTGGTATCAGATCAAAATGATGGAAATTTGGCATTTCTTGCAAATTTTGGAAATATGCCAAAACAAATGAGGGGAAAGCAAGGAAAGACACATCTTATGTCTATTGAGTATACATGTAATGCTTTAATTGATGTTTGCAGACATTTACTTGACAGTGGGTTCAATTTTGTCATTCTTGGAGAATTTACCATTGACCATCTTGAAACTGAATTTGGTAAATTGAGACAAGATTCTGGCCATACTTATTTTATTACAGTACAAAATGTTATTCATAAATTTCATATTCAAAAAACAAAATTACAGAGAGTATAGCCATGATCCAGGCCATAATTGCTCAAAATGTTATCTGTTGGATAAATTGATATGCCAAACATTTGATCACCTGCCAGACCTAGAAACTGGTATCCCAAAGATATTAAAATGTTTTTTTTATATAGCAGGACATATCACATGAAAATATCCTCTTACAGAGGAGGAAATATTCAATGATACTGCTTTTTATTATCATGAGTATGGAAGTTTTTTGAAAGAAATAGATTGTGGTGATTTCATTGAAAAAAAATTATACATGGAAAATAAAAATCACTCATTGAAATATTATGCATTTGCATTTGTTAATTCAAAGTTATCTGTCTTTTCATTTATAGGAATTTGTCAATAATCATCAAATTTACCAATTAGCTGATTGTGGTTCTTGTTTTGGTATGTAAAACACATAAAAACACCAAAGACATCTCACAGGGGAAATTTTCCTTCTCTTTGCAATTGCTATATCGATTATCTAAGAAAATTCACATCACCCCCAGCTGTATGACCGCCTGGCCTGTTATAGGTATGGCCTTGGTTTTAACCAATACTAACAGTTTTGAGTTCAATTTCTGGGTCTGGTAATGCTGAAAAGTCATACTCTGGTTCAGGAAAGAAATAGACAAGAGACACACAGATAAAAAAGACTGTTAATTGACATGAGTTATCTCCCCTAAGAATGAGAACAATCTCCACGTGTGCATTGAATAAAGGGTTTGGTTACAAATTCCAAGACATCAAATATCAACATACACCTGAAGAAGGCTGCAGGTTATAATAGACAAAATGTAGGTATTTATTTATTCTTCTTGTCACTGTAAGGCACAATGGAATTGAAATTTAAAAAAATTGTTTTTATCAATTCACCCCAAGCAAGGTGATAATGCCACTAAGACACAAAGGTTACTGGAGTGAAAGAGAATGAGAAGATTTTAAAAGGACCCTGAAACCCAATCATAAACAGGAAAGAAGAAACAAACTTCTACTGCTGCTCAAAAAACTCAGAAGGAGGGTGAATTGGTTGATAGGTGAACATATCTACTGCTATTGAAGAAAAACTAAATAAAAAAATAAATATGAAATAAAATTTCAGAGTTTTAGGCAGAGATGTTAGACGTATAGAGTTGAAGTAAACTTTAGAAGGTACCCTGGAAACCCAACCCTACACAGGAAAGAAGGAACAAACCTCTACTTCTGTACCGGACGATAGGCAAACCTATGTACTCTGGGAAACATCCTGCATTTATCATCCAAGCAGCCTGTGCTACTTTCAACTGAAATTTATAAAGTCTTTCTATTCAAACAATTTTTAAGGAAAATAGGTTTCTCAAGTCCCACTGTTATCACTCTTTCCAGTATCGATAGAGGTTTCCTTCCTAATCTTTTGTTTGAAGTATTGTTGAACATCAATATTTTAATTATGTCATTACTTTCTCTTTTAGTTACAAGTGTTATCCATTTTGATTGTTGCTGCTGTTGAAAGTCCTTAAGTGATATGGTTTTTATTATTTGGTATAGTTCTGTAGTACCAGTCATGAGGTTCAAGGAAGGATTATCCACTCATAGACCTACAGGGTCAAGTTTCATTCAATCAGTTATGTGCCATGTGTGATGCATGCTTAGGCAATCATGTCTCTTTCAATACATGACTGACAAAGCAGATTTTTTCACACAGTAAGTTGCCATTTCTTTCTGTGGTAGACCAGTTGCCATTCAAAGCTACAGAACCCAGTCTATCCTGCTATTTATGCATAGTTGGGGGAGAAGAAGAAGATTCATACCTTTCCCAAGGGTATTAGCATGCAAGTGAATGTAATGGATTTGACTGGAATTCAAATTCGGTTCTCTGATTCCTCCACCTGAGCTGTTATCCATTACCCAAATAACAAGGCATATAATATTGATTAGTCAATTCATTTTTTTACATAATTTGTTTTTTATTTTTTAAATAACAATGATTTTTCCAGATACAAGTCTTACTATTTAACCCATAGCTTGGATGAGAAGAGAAAGATTAATACCTTTCCCAAGAGTATTTGCACATAAGTGAATGTAACAAACTCGGATTTCAGATTTCTCATTTCAACACCCACACATCTACATATAATAATAATTCCTCATCTCAAAAATTGACATAAAGCTATAACATGTAATATTGATGAATTCTTTGATGTTGTTGGTATCTTGATGAAAAGTCTTATGCATTATTTTCAGAGACAAAAGAAAATTCCATTTATTGCTTAATGTCTGATAGAAACATAAGTTGGAAAAGCATTTATTTTAGCTTCAGTTACAGTGCATCCTGAAACTTGAATTAAAAATTCTGTTACATTTAGGCTGAGGCAGAAATTTCTATTATAATCTTTTGTATAATGTTAGGCAAATCTTAGAAGTGTCATTAATGTTTACTCAGCTTTTCATTGCTTGTACAATCAGTTAACTTGTAGGAAAATATCTGAAACATGAAAAATGTATTCTATAGCAAGTTTCTTCTCTTTGTTTAATACAGAAAAAGTAATTTTTGGATAATGGCAATGAAAAATAGGTTTATTGCAAATGAATAAAATCTTGTCTTAAGCCAAGACAATCTTCAATAGCTCAATCTAAATGGAATCTATTGGGGGTAGGGTGAAGGTTTTGTGTTTTGTGAGATTCATAGGGAATTGTTTAAGAATTGCAGGAACCTGAACAAACTGTGTAATGCTGCAATGAACAATTGACATGCTTGAAGTACTGGAATAGAAAAGACCTTTTTCTTGGGTAATAAAGCCAATGATTAAGTTATTGCATGACAAAAACCTATCCTCAAATTGCAGATGCTACACAACAGTCACTCCTGGAGCTAGATTGAAATAGTCTTTCATATACAACAAACTTTCTGTAACTCTTACCTTTAGAGTATTGTTTTTGTTTTCATGCAACACTCTTTAGCAGGTCCAATAATTTCAACATAGCAAAGATGGAAATTGTTCTTTATGATGGAAGTGACACTTTATTTGAAAGATGTAAAGTCATAGAAATTCACGGAGAACACAGAAATCCAAAGGCATATAGAAATAGCTAAATATGCCTTTCAGAAACTAAGCAAAGTATTAAGAGATAGAAAACTGTCCCTAGAAACAAAGAAAACATTGCTGAACTGCTATGTAATACCTAATTTCCTATATGGCTGCAAATGTTGGACAATCTCTTCACTCAATACAACAATGATGGGGTTTTACTGATGAACCCTGAGAAAAACATGGACAAGTAACAAGAATGTCTTAAAGAAACTTATATTTACAATGAGAGAGAGATGAAGGGCTTTGGACATATAATAAAGAAAAATGACCAGGAGAACATAATGGAGACAAGAGAAACAGGGAAACTGTGAATAACTTATCTGATGGGTTTTGTGAATGGATTGCAGATGAAGAACAAAGGAGGATGGGCAGTAGTCAAAAGCCAAAAAAAGAAGACAGAATATTATGGTCTGCCATGGTCATCCATGTTCTGAAAGGATATGTCACATAAAAGACTGATGCTATGAAATAATACAGATGAAAAATATTTTCTCATGAGTGATACTTGAAGCTTTTTGTACCGATTTAATAACATTTTGCAATACTGATTTCTTTTCTGTAAATTTACTGGATGAAAATTAAGTCTAATATTTACAGAAGAGAAATCAATATTGCAAAATGTTATTATTGGTGAGGTGCAAGCAACTTTTCCTTTTGAAAATGTGGCCCAGAGGAAAAAAAGTTTGTTGAGTTAAGTTAAAATAATAGACAGAGAACAACATTGGAGGGTAAGATGACTGAAAGAACCAATGTACATATTAGGCACTGACAACTTCATCGGTAAACTTAGCATAGAGATGAACACTAGCTGGGAACCTCTGATTTCAAAAAGAAGAGAAAAAATGGATACTCAACAATTCCATCACCTGAGTGCAGATGTTATGTTTAAGAATAAAAATTAAACCACTAGAGAGATATGGCCTCATATATAAAGCCTGTTGTTGAAGCATATCTGGTTTCCAGGCAGTTGGGAGTTGAAACCCAGGGTCTTGTAATGCTGAAAAGTCATATACTTTGATTCAATGATATTATTTGCCTTGACACAAAGGTGAATAATATTGAGAGAAATAATACAAAGTCTCTTCTACTCCAATAGCTTCATGTCTCGCACATCTCGCCTATGGAACTCCCTTCCCTATTACTGTTTCCCTGACAAATACAATCTCCAATGGTTTAAGTGTAGCGTCAATCGTCATCTCCAGTTGCCTTGATCTATCCACTTCCCTTCTCCACTTCCTTTCATCTTTCATTCCTATCTGCTCTCGCTCTAAATCTTCTGTAACCCCCTTGCCTTGATCGACCCTCCGTCCTTCTCTTTCTCCACATCCCTTCCTTTACCACTCCTATCTGCTCTTCCTCCAACCCTTCTGTAACCCCATGCGTGATAGTGGCCACCAGCCTTGCTTGGGGTGATACGCTTAAAAAAAAAAAAAAAAAAAAATTAAAAAATATCATATGGGAGGAAAGCAATTTACACCAGTGGTTCCCAAGCATTTTTTCTCTGGGTCACATTTTCGGAATTAAAATTTGCTCACAACTTACCAAATTTTATATGATAAAAAGTACATTTAAAAATAAAATAGAGGGTTAAAGGGAGATAACCGTGGAATTCGAAGTCAGAATATTATAATTGATCATTCTCTCCTCCAATTTGCAGAGCCTAATTACTATATTCTTAATATTTGATATAATGCAAAAATATTACATTTATAAAATCGATCAATAATTATTTATAACTATTTATATTGGGACTCATGCGTACAATTACAAGTGATCCATAATAATACTTTAAATTTTGTAATCATATTTATTTTTTGCATATAAATGTTTTTAAACTATTTCTAAATCTTTGATTGCCTTTCAATCATTCCGCCTCACCTGCTATGCTCTTCCACTGCACTTATGAAGTGCACTGCACCATTTGGGAACCACTGCTTTAGACAATCCAACCATAAAATCTTTTTGAATTTAATTTCATGGTAACAAGTGATTAATCTCGGTAGTCTGAAAATTGTAAATGATGATGTGGCAATCAATTACTTATTTAGACATTACAAAAATGGAACAACTTTTATGTTTAATTTCATCTCATTAACACTTTTATATATATATATATATATATATATATATATATATATATATATATATATATATATATATATATATATATATATATATATTATTCTTTAATATAACCTATTGATTTCATATTAAATATAAACTTTTTAAAATATAATTTTACTTAATTTTAATATAAATTATCTAAATATGACTTATTTTTAATTTATTTAAATATATCTTATTTTTAAATGTAACTTATCTTTGGAAGAGTACTTTTAAGTATGATATTGTATTTTTAAACATAACTTTATCTATATAATTTAATTTTTTTTTTAAAAAACACTTTATTCCACTCTTAATTTCAAATTAACATTTTGTTTTTTATATAACCCCAATTTAATGTCATAAGGTTAATATCCAGGTTTAATTTTATAAAATCACTTCCCTTTATGACTAATACCTTCCACCCTCTCCTGACCACTGTCTTGTGCCTTTCGTCTGACTGAAACATTAAAATGGATAAATTCTGCATTAGTTTTTCAATGTTTTTTTTTTTCTGTCACTGTTAAATTTTTAATTCCGACACAAACTCAATAAGACTGACCAATCTTGTTGGTTGAAATAAGCATATTCCCCAAGTAAGGTAATTTTGGATTTTATTGTGTATTAATTATTTGCTCTGTAATAATAAATACATTGAGCTCTTTTTGTGGATCAGTTTTAATATTTTATATTACTAGGATCCACTTGGATTATATACCAACGGATTTATTACCTTTAATATATATATATATATATATATATATATATATATGCTGACATGCCAGTACTATGTGAAGCAACTACTCAATGTATTTTAGACTAATTTCAAGAATCTTTGCTTTGAACAATTTTAAATTAAAGACTCTTGATAATTAATTGAATGAGCAAATAACTTAATCAAAACTTGAGCCAATCTCAAAAAAGAAAATGATATATATTCTATTTTATAAATAGAACTTTAATATGAAATATTTCCATATTTATTGAATATGAAAAATGTGAAATCAAGATATTAAAAGGAGCATCAGCTTTAAATATTGATTTTTCAATAATTTCTTTGAACAGAAATAGACTTTCATACACTATAATGCTAAGGTACAACAGTCAGGATCATAAAAGAAAGGTATGAAGGTATACCAGTCTATTTTTAGCACCCCCCCCCTAGATTGCTGTACCCTTATACTGGTAGCATTTATGATAATAATGACTGGCTTATATTAGCAATAGGGTATATTTAGTGTTGTTTTTTTTTTTGTATGGCTATTTTTCTACACTCTTTTTAATTTACAAAACAGACAAAATTCATTTTAGAAGTAAGTTAATATTATGTTGAATATTTTTTCACTTAGGTGCTAAATATAAGAAAGGTTCTTGATAATGGTGTTGGGGGAGGGTCTCAATATGCAATAAATGGAGCAACCTGAAATGCAAGGGCAAAAATCATTTAAACTGTCAAAAAGTATTAAATTAATAAACAGGTTTTAATAACTTTGATGTTGGAAAATTTCATAAAAAAATACATAAATAAACATTTCCTTTCTCTATTAGTCATCTAAAAGTTTTTTTTTTTTTACAGTAAGGTTCATCCTGTACAAGGCCTGGGGGCTACTTGAGGTAGAGGGATATGTTTAGGGGTAATTTATATGGTTAGGAGGGGAAGATAACTGTTAACTCTAGATTTGAACAGGTTAAAATTGTAGTGATCAGGGAAATATCATCCTGGGAGTCTTTTCCACTGAGAAGTGGTTTGTGGGAAGAAGCTGTTCAAGTGGAACTTACTTCTCGCCAATAGAATATGAAGGAAATGTGGGTGGTTTGCTACTATATAAGTTGCATGATGGGTTCTAACCGTGAAGCTTAGACCTGGTGGAATCAAGAAATATGCTTGTGTCCTTGAGTGGTTAAAAAGCATTGGTTGAATTCACTGACTTGACCCATAGTGTTGTGAGTTCCATATCTGAACACAGCAGGGGTGAACAAAAACTTGGAGAGTTGAGTTAAAAGGGAGATAACTTATACTAAAATAACTGGAAGAGGCATGGCATGTGAAACTAGAACAATCTACCCTGGCGGATGAAATAAATTTGAAAATTCCAATCACCTGAAGAAGGCTGGAGTGTACAATGGTTGAAATGTTGTGAATATGGCAACAAAGACGAGGACAACAGTCCATACAATGTAAATAGTGTAAATATTTACAATACCTCATCTCAGAAATATAGACAGATATATATCAAGAAACATAGAAAAATGTTGAACTGCTATATCATATCATTCCTTCTATATGGCAGTGAATACTGGAAAATTTCCTTATAGATGAAGAGGAAACATGAGGTAATAGATGTGGTTTCAACAGAAAGATGCTGAGAACATCATGGATGGGACATATGAGTAACGAAGAACACTAAAGGAAAATGGAAATAAAAAGACACATATACTTAGAATCAGAAAGAAATAGTTGAAATTTCTGGGACATATAATGAGGAAAGAGGACTCGGTGAGGACAGGACATTTTGAAGGCAAGAGAGGCAGATGGAAACAGTGAGTAACCTACCTAAAAACCTGTGTGATGGCAGAACAGTGAGGGAAGAAATAGTATGGAGACAAACATTGCTTAGATCTACAAAGGATAAGAAGGTTTGGGGAGCCATGATTACCCAGGTCTTGATGGGACACAGTATATATAGAAGATGGACTGCAATACCAAAATCAGGTATATTATGGAATCTTGCTTTTTGATTGTTTGTCCTGATTTCCTTCCTTTGAATATTTCTTTCCTAGCTGATGTCAACCTCAATTTTATATCCAACTTGTATAATTTTAAAAGAAAAACTTTGATACCTTGGAAACTATAACTATTTTGTAGGAATTTTCCCAATTCCTTGTGTGTGCATTTTCTTGGCAGTGAGAATGGAATGAATAAAATCCAAGGCTAAAAATAACTGTTTAATATCTCTTTGTGGTTGAAAGAAAGTGCAAAACAGAAGTATTTTACAGGAAAAAAAACTGGGTTTCCCAGTTAACAAAGTTCTTCCATCTAGCAGATGTTTTATAGAGAGAGGTTTCTGCATTTCTACCCTCAAGGAACAAGAAATCTGAGTGTGAAACTGCTTGAACTAGTATGTGTTTTCTGCAGAAAGGGTTGTGTGCAGATTTTCCTTTGGGTAGATGTCTGAAATGGAGATTTCTCTGCCTCTTCCCACAAGGAACTAGAAAGTCTGAAGTCAAGCTGCCAGGACAGGCCTCATGTCTTCTGCAGTAAGGGTTGAGTAGCCTTCTGAGCTCGGCCTTGAAGGTTGTGGCCACTAAAAAGTGGAAAAGAGAGCTGGCCTTGGAGGTAGAGGCCACTGAAAAGGAAAAGTGGAAAAAGAACCCAAAAGGCTTGGTCAGCATTTTTATGGGTTCTAAGACTTCCGGTTGTACCCTGCTGATTATTTCCTTTGTTGCTACTGCTGAATCAAGAAAAGTAAGGAAGCCCCACATGCCACAATAGCCAACAAGTGAGATAGTTCCTATAATTTTAAATATGAACAGATCTCCTTAAAGAGCACAAAACATAGAGAAATAGCAAGTAATTACTTGAACAGGAGAGATGAACGTTTACAAGCAAAGTAGGAGATTTTATTATTATATTTGATTTTATTATCTTTCGAAGCTGTTTTTGAGTTTTGAACAAACCTTGTTCAGACCATTATGATCTAGAGTCAATATCTCTTTATAAACCAGCTGCTTTTACTTTTATTTCATTCTCTTAAGTCTGAGTGTCTTTTAAATGTTACTCTTTTTGTAAAATGAAGGTGAGGGATCACTTTGTGGACTGTCAGTTTAATTTCATTGCCAATGAAATATATGAATTGCTGCCAAATTGTTCTGATCTGTCAAGACAAAAAAATCACTTCTACTGACAGCAATACCCATAAAAAATTGCCATTCTTAGATGATATGAAGATCGATGATTTCATGGGAAAGATGTAAAAATAGGTTGATGAACATCCTGTATCAAAGATTTTAAAGATAATTCAAGATATCTTTTAATGCTAAACTTCAGCCAATAAAATGCTCAAGAGTCACTCAAGGTAGAGGGTTATGATGAATGAGGTGTTTGAAAGAGGAAGTGGTAGGAAACAAAGATTATGAGGATAAAGAGGATAAATAAAGTTGACCCTTGACTTGAAGAGATAAAGATTGTAGTTGAAATATCCACATTGGAGTTTGTTCAATAAAGTAGTTCTTTTTCATTTGGGGTGGGAAGCTATCTGAATGGAACTTTCTTCATAAGTGTGAAATATGGAGGAAATGAGGCTGATTCAAGTTCATGGAAGTAGCATGATGTATCTTAGTTGTAATGGTTTGAACTGGTGGAACTAGAGAATGGAACTTAAGCTTGCATTGGTGTGTATGTGTTTAGGGAGGAACTGCAGAGTGTAAAATCACTTGTACTGACAGTAATACGCATAAAGATTGCCTTTCTTAGATGATATAAAGGTAGATGATTTAATATGAAAAGGTAAAAATGGGTTGAACAATTTGAATCAAAGATTTTAAAGATCATTTAAGCCCAGGTGTAGCAGCAATACCTCCATTTTTGGTCTAATTAGACTTTGTAAAGACAAAACATAATGAAAGGTGTCAGATACTTCCTGGCATGATGGAATGATTCAATCATTTTTTGAGCATCTGTAGCAGTGAATTGTATAATGAGTTCCATTTGACATCTGGCAAGAACATAAACCCCGAGAGACATTCAAAATATAGAGACTTGTTGAAAGTGTAACTATTAATCATGACTGGAGAAAACTCAAAGGACTCATTTGATCTTACAAAGAAACCTCAGGAACGTACTCTTTTAGTAAGTAGGTTAGGTCAAGTATTTCAAAAACGTGTTAAAGAAATTTTGATGTCCCAGATATAAGTTTTCCACAAATTTTTATCATAGCAAAAAAATAAATAAATAAAAACATTTTCTGGTTTCAGTGGGCTGTTTAAAAAGCCAACAGTCACGATATATATATATATATATATATATATATATATATATATATATATATATATATATAGCACATGTGAACATTGGGATACTTGTTTTGCAAAAATTCCATAGCTAAAATGGATAAATATAACAGTGCATGTTTGTACATGTTTTTAAAAATCACCATCACGATGATCACTGTTACAATAAGTTTGTCTTTGTAATTCACCCATGAGGATGATCTTGGAGGAGATCAAAAGTACTTGGGTAAGAAAAAACTACGATGCCTTCCTTGATGAATTTCATCTTAACATCAAGAATCTGATTAGAGAACTAGAAAAGATTATTATAAAAATAAATAGCCATAATATGAAACATGTCTGAATGAAATTATGCTGCCTAAATATACACACACATATATATATATATATATATATATATATATATATATATATATATATATATATATACATGTATATATATATATATATATACACACACACAAGGAGCAATGTGTAAATTGTCGCGATTTTATAATTTTAATTTTGTGCATGCATTTTGTTTGTTTTTGATTTTATTGACTGCACAGTATAGTAGGGTCAGTTCGACACTGTCAGTGAGAAAAAGAGAACAATGACGTAATTCACTCCACCAGAAATTTGGAAATGGCATGCTTTACTGCTTAGCATTCAAGCTCCAATACAAACAATTCAGTTCAACAATTCATGGTGATTACGAAAGTATAGCAGCTCAGAAAACTCACTCTGATTGTTCTGATAAGAAAAGAATTCCCAAATTTATTGGTGAGGGCCTCACACTGAACATGGAGGCCTACATCAAGTACCTTGAGGAGGTAGTGCTACCGTGTGTCAAGAGGGTAGCTGCTGTCACACAAGCAGGAGAACCCAGTCATGGCTGTCAGACAATTTTTGTGACCACATCACCCCTTACATCTGGCCAACTAGCTCTCCAGACTGAAACTCCCTTGTTGTGTGGGGTGCAGTTGAGTGAGAGACCATCAAAATTCCTTGTAATACCAAAGATGAACTGAAGGCAGGGATTATGGCAGTATTCGCCAACTTAAGCAAGGAGACTGTCAAGAAGATTGTAGGAGATTCTGAAATTGTCTGGAAGTCATGGTTGAAGCCAATGGCAATTTTATTGAATAAATTTACTCTTTAGCATTTCAAGATATTCTTGTGTAATTTTGGTAAATATATCTGTTAGAATGAGACGTCAGTGTTATTTCCATTTTTGCATAATTTAGATGACAATTTATCCATCGCATCTTGTATATAACAAACTCTTTCTGGTTCGTAGCCAGTGGATCTGATAAGTCAATTTAATTTATGTCTCCTCCTATCTCAAAAGATCCCAATGCATTTTCTTTACACAGTTTTGTCTGTCATTCTCACCTGAAGAAGCTGAAATCAGCAGATGTTTGGGGAAGTGCATTATTTATAGCTTTTCCATTTTGTCTCATCATCTCTATGCATTTTTATATTAACTCCTGATTTAAACATGAACAGACCTTTTTCTTTTAAAAGAAACATTTCAAGGTATTCAAGTTTCAAATCCTTGTCAATATTTTATGATTTAGATTTTATTTATAAAGACGGAAGGAAGCTAAGTCTGAGGTTATACCAATAAATTTTAAGTTAATAATATAAATGGCTATCAATGTTCAAAGGTTAATATTTGGGGTCGACATCATTTTTATATTTTATTTTATTATTTCATATTCATTTAATATATTTTATTGCTGTTTTTATTTCATTATTTATATTAATATTCGTTATAAATCAACAACATACATTTTCTAGTAGAGTTCAAAAGTTAATTATGACAGTTGAAAGAAATACAACATGTTGTAAATATTTGCTTGAGTGTAGCCAAACGTATGTACTTATTAGATGTATAGGGGCATAAAACATAGCAGTAATAAGAAAACTGACCTTGAGTAAAATAGACATTTGCCTTGTCAACATTTCAATTACCATCTAACTTTTTTTAGCAAGAAAATTAAAAACAGATCATATGATCAGCTGCTGGTAAAAATCTCCAAAGAATAACTGATGATGTGATATTTAGAAACATCAAAATACAGAGGAAAGCAATTTATATCAGTTAAAAGTTATTTTGATTATTAGAATGAACAATACAAATACAGAATGACCTATATTATCTTTCATAGATTATGCAAAAGCATTTGATAGATCTATTTGGATTGCAAGGAAAGCTTGATTTCTTTGGGAAAGATATTAGAATTATCAATAGCATTTACTGGGAACAAACCATTTGTTTGGAACCCCATTAAAAATTCAATAGATTTAAGTAATATCACTAAAAATCTCAACTGACTCATTTTTGTGAAAAACATACACATTTGAATTTTTGCATTCACATTTATTAATGAATCAGTAACATTATCTAAAATGCGCTTAAGACTTTGAAATTTCAGACAACTATATTTTTTGTCAGCTACAAAATTTGAGAGGTCACTCCAGAAAATGATCAACAATAGTTTCCCTCCTAAAAATGGTATTTAAAATTGGGAAAAATATTTATTAACCATTAAACATCTGAGTTTAGTAAATCTAACTTTTACCTTCTAGGAGCCTATTCTCTGTTATAAATATGATCACATAAATTCACAAAGTTAGTTTTCAGTTTTTTGGTAAACCTTTAACTTGGAGTTGTTGTTTTGTGTACAAATGAATTCTCACATGTTTTGTATAATTAATTACTCAATCTTTTACATATTTTATTGAGTATTTTTTTCAGTAGCATTGTGATTTAAAAGTAAATTAAGCATACTTGAAACATACAGAGTAATGTAACCAATATGTTAGCAGAAGTTATAATACAGCTTTCCTGTATTCTTACTGCTACTGCTGGAAAATTACATGCATTCATAAAACAACATAAATACATGACACTCTCCATATGTAGACACATTCTGTTTTTTCTATCATACTAACGCATTTTATTCTCTGTGTTATAAAGAACAAGAATTAAATATTTTTGTGGCACTTTATTTCATGAGGATCTTTGTAATTTGTTTCTTTCAACTTAAAAGAAAACAAATTCTCAATAATAAAATTTATTCAAAAATTGTAGAGTTGTGTTTGAAGATTGCTTATTTCTTTCCTTTCTATATGCTTATTCCTCTACACCTGCATTCAGGTAGGAAATGAACTGAGAAAGTATACAAAATGGCAAGGACACATCCTCTTACTATATTTATTCAACCTGATATGGTCTGAAGAGAACTAAAAGACCTGGCAGGATTTACTATTGGCATGCACAAATACATGCAGATGACACTGTGTTAATAACAAACATAGAAGGAAACTGCAAGAAGTCTGTGTAAAGAAAGGACTATTTATATGTAAGAGGATAGAATGTATGGTTATTAGAAAGAGAAAGAGCCCAGGGTTGGAGCTATAACTTGGGATACCAAAATTTTTTCACCTCAATTTTCTGTGAGTATCAAATCCACTAAGCCCTCTTTCCTCATGTGTCCAAGAGATTTCAACTATCTCTTCCTGATTCTAAATATAAGCATCTTTTTTATTTCCATTTTCCTTAAAACTTCTTTGCTGCCAACATGTTTCTTCCATGGTATTATCAGCATCCTTCTGTATCACTGTCACTAAGCGATGGAAGGCAGAAAGGTGTCTCTTAAAATTTCTAACTATACAGTGGGCTATGATAAGTTTTTAACCACCCTTAATTACAGCAATAATGATAATAATAACGTATCTTCTTTTTTTTTTCAGACAATACTGTGTTAGTATAAAGCTACTCTAATCTATGAATGATAGTTCACTTATATTTTTTAAATGAAATTTTGCAGGAGTAAGGAAATTGAGGGCAATTCATCAGAGCATCAAAGATGTTGCCAACAACATGGAAATGTTGCCATATGTGGTGAGAAAGACTCTGAAAGAGCTAGGTTATCAAATAAGAGTTGCAAGAAAGATGCCCTTGATTTCAGGGGTTAACAGGAGCAGGCATATGAACTGGGCAAAAGAATTTGAGAGCAAAGATTATGAATTTTGGCAGTCTGTAATTTGGTCAGACGAAAGTATATTCTGCCAGTATTTGAATTCAAGACAGGTTTATGTTTGGAGAAATCAGAATGAGACTTGGAACACTGAATGTCTGCAGGCAACAGTGAAACATGGAGGGACTGGAGCAATGGTGTGGTGTACTGTCTGGTCTGGAGGGAAATCTGAGCTGATTCCTGTTGACGAGTGGTTGAATGGTCCACAATACTGTCAAATATTAGAGAAAGGAATATTCCCACTATTTGAAACCAATCAGATTGACAGGAATGTCTACCTTTATCAAGAAAATGGAGTGCCAAGTCATACGAACAAAGTAGCAAAGGCCTGGAAGGAATCACAAGGAATCAAGTCACTGCTATGGGTATCCTAAAGTCCTAACATGAATCCAATAGAGCATGTTTGGGAGCACCTTCACCGAAACCTTCGAGAGCGTGCAACTAAAATCCCATCAATGGCAATCCTTAAATAAAGATTGCAAAAAAGAGTGGCAATATATGGATCAGACATTTGTTGATAACTTGATTAAATCCATGAAAAATCAAATCCATGCACTGAAATTAGTAAATGGAGGACCTACTGTATACTAGTTCCAAATACTGTTTATTTATGTTGAGTAGGGATTATGTAATTAAATTTTGAAATTGGATGTACTTTATTTCTACTGGCTAAAAACTTTTCTTGGGCCACTGTACGTACTTAAAAGGTGAATCTTTGCAGATTAATAATTTGGTTTGTTTAAAATGCTGCATAATTTTTGTTTCTCTATAAATTATAAGTTAAATAAATTTTAAATTTGTATCTACTCAGTAGGGATATCATATTTTATTAATAATTTTCAGGAGACTTTAATTTTGTCTGAGATTGATTAATTAATGAAATATGTTTTAATAATGCATCTGCTATAATTTGAATCTATCTAAATTGTTTTAGCAAATCATAATTTATACAGATTTTTTTTTATTCACTAACACTACAAAGTAAAATGTTTTTCTTTCTCTGTTTTTATGCTGAATGTGTTTTGAAATCTTGAGTCAAAATAAGTCTCATTTTGAACCAATAACAATTTTTTTAAATCTTTTTTTTTCTAAAAGAAATCACAGTCTGATGATCAAAATGTAAAATAAATAGTAAATCGAAACAAAAACAACATCAATTTGAATGAAATAAAAAAAAATGTTACAGACTGACATGTGACAAAGATTGAAACTACAAAATATTTCTGTTTGAATGTCTGAGATAAATTCTTTTCAGACATTCATCTATTCAGACCAGTGCAAAATTTTCCTCTTCTGCTGTATTTATAGGAAAAAATGTTTATGCATAATTTAAAGAGTTGCTTAAAAAGCAATGATTCCATGGAAAAGATAAAAACTCATACTGAATTAATTTTGAAAGTTTAAAAGTAAAGATTAGAAAGATGTTCAGGTTAATTATATATTATTTTATTCTAAGATTTTGTTCATGGTACTTTTATTTTTACTCTGTACTCATATTTTTTTTTTTTTTCACAATATTTCAACAGAGCATTTTTATGGCTTTCCTCAGGTGAAAAATCTCCTACATTCTTGTTTATCTTATTCTGTTTATAATTCCTTTCTTATTGATATTCATTTGACTTGGGCATGCAAAATATCAGTTTATTATGCAAGTTAGTGTTTTCATAATAAATTTGACATTGACCAACCAATATTAATTTTTCAGAATATATTAATATGTATTGTATTAGAAATATTTACAATGGCTTATTTGGAGGTGTAAGGTTTTGTTTTTAACTTGAAAGTTGTTCATCACATTTTAAATAAATTTATATAACAATATTGGAGCAACATTGTATTCTCGGGCGCATGTTGTATGGAGAGCTTCTATGTAGGAGAAAACATCAAGACTGACCAAAGAAATAGTACAAAGATACAATCAGAACTAACCTCCACTGGAGCTAAAAAGACTGTGCTTCCAACTGATTGCTTTGGTGTGCCATTGTCAACTAAGCCTCTGCAAACTCCAAAGAAGTTGGTGTTAAAAACTCACTAGAACAATGTCACTGTGCAACTTTGGCCATGATCACAAGCACTGATTTCCAGTGTACCCACTGCTCCAAAACTTGTTGCTCCAGACTTGGGTTGTGGAGCCACCTCTGGATCCAATGATAAATTGCAAAACAGTCTTTTTTCTGAACTTAGACAGCCATGAATGAATGAGTGTACGAATTTTTTTTCTTAATTTTAAATATGTAAACATTGCATTAAGTCATAATATATAACCTCATAAGAGAAATAAGGTTTTGTAAAGTTATCAAGTGATGGGAAGACAATGTTGAGCAAAGATAATAGAGGAATAAAAAAATGAAATTGATAAAATTGGCAAGGTAAGAAAAGAGGAGTATGTAGTCGCCATAATTGTCTAAAGATATTTCTGAGTTAAAACATTGTTTAGTGAGGTGGTTATTACGTCGACAGTTACTGGCTTTTGTGGGCTTGGCATATGTCCACTAAGTTTGAAAAATTGCCCCTGTTGGGCTAAGGCTTTTGGATATTTATAGTTGGATAGCAAAAGGGAGAAAACAAGTTATATCAACATTATCACAAAAAAATGTATTTACCTACATACATTATTTACTTTTTAGAATTTATATAGTTCAATAAAAAGATCTCTAGTGTTAAAGTTTCTTTGGTAATGTTTGTTTCTTTTGTGTGTAAGGAAGAAATTTTTTTTGTATTAATTCAACTTGTAGGATTCAGTCAGTTAAGTACCATATGTGATACATGCTTGGGAAACTAAATCTTTTTTGATTCATGACTGACTAGGCAGAGATTTTCCCACAGTTGGTTGCTGTTTCTTTCTGCAGTAGACTGGTTGCCAACCAAGGCTATAGGACCCAGTCTCTCTTACTATTCAACCCGTAGCTGGGAGGAAAGAGATGGATTCATATCTTTCTCAAAGGTATTTGCACATAAGTGAATATAACAAACCCGACTGAAATTAGAACTTAGCTCTCCAATTTGTTATTTTGAGTCAATATCCATGACACCACCGCACACTTGTAGGATTAAAGTCCCTGAAATCAGATACTTTCAAAGTAGGTCATGTTTCTGAGTTGATTTGAAAGTAATACAGTGAAGTAAGCTATATATATAAGTTGAATTATCAGTTGCGTGAAGTTTCCTCTAATGTTGAATGGTAGAAGGTTTCTCCTGGCTATCATGGTAAGGTTTCAAATGAAATGAGATGACGACTGATTCCTCTACTGCTTTAGGTTACTCGGCATATGTCTTTGCCATTTTGTCTCCTTTTAAAAGATCAATCTCAATAAAATTGAATAGATACTTTAATTTCTTTTTAAAGCTTTTTTAAAAAAGCTTTTATTTTTTTCTATGTTTCTGTATTAATTGTCATGTTCACGACATTTCAGCTGTTGTATGCTCCAGCCTTTTTCCAGTTTAGAATATGATGTGGCCAGGACTATTTTTTTGTTGGGCTTTAACTTTCTGTGTTACAAGACATCAGAGTGAAAATCTCTGTTCGCAATTGTTATAGTGGTGTGAATTCGTTTCAACAATCCTTGTCGCCACTGTTATATTCCGTGCTAAGGGAATAAACACATAACACCAGGTGGATACTACAAGAAAGGTTTATTGTACACAACCAGTACAATATGAAATACGGTACAGTTATACACGCAGGTCAATCTAGTAGTGAGTGACACTAATTGGAAAGTTGGACATGCTTGCATCATCTCACTCACTCTCCTCGAGTCTCTCGTAGACGGTTGACTTTATAGGTACTTACTACCTATAGTGTAATCACTCATGGGGGTGACTGGATATTCCATTACATCAGCAATTAATTTTTTAATGGGCTTTAGTTGGTCTTTAATTTTCAGTGTGTTACCAGACATTAGAGTGAAAACTTCTGTTAGGAATTTATTTTTTTAATGGACCCAAACAATTGTCTTTATCATATCAGATAGATTTCTAAAGATAGGAATTTATTGGAGGTCAATTATTTCTTTATTTTCAGTCTATGTTGTTTAATTAATGGTTGTAGAATTTCAAAATGATCACCTTTTTTTCTTTGGTCAGCTCTTTTGCAATTTCAAAACTGGGAAGAGATGTTTTTTTACATATGTTGTATTCTTGAAAACTTTAGACTACCATTTAATCGCTCCTATCAACACTTCTTGTCTGTTAAGCTGGTTGAAAAAATTAAGGAAATGAAAAGATTCCTCTCCCAAGAATTCATTGAATTGAAACTGGAATTATTCTTTTATGACTGAATACACAATTTAGCTGAAAATTGACACAATGTCATACAAAGCTAGAAAAGCTTGATGACTGAATAAAGATGCTATAACTGGTATAAGATGTGACATTTAATTTTAAGAAATGACTGCAACATGTTAAGGTAATTAGGTAAACATTTTTACCCTAGTTTGTTTGGAAATGTTCCAACTTCTGCTGGATATCACATGATATGGGATGTCCTACTACAAACACCATCTTTCACCTTTAGAGTCCCACTCATTTCAATCCCTACAAAATTCTCTTAATGGGAAGAACTTCAATTCTTTTTTTTAGACCAGTTCATCATCCAGAAAATACTAAGTTCTAGGAGGATGGAATCATGAAGCTGTCTCAAAAATAAAATGGCACATATATGATTGAATAAATCTAAATATACAAATATCTAAATATCGTCTTTGAAATTCAGTTAAAAAACACTGGAAACTTTTGTCCCAATCCAATAAGTAGATAACTAACCTCGCTTGGCTGTTTTGTGTTTTTCTTTAATTTAGTGCTTAAGAAGAAAATAGAGACATTTACAAAGATTAATTAGAAAGCAAGCCAACATCTTCATGACCCTTAATGTCTTCTTACGTACAATGAGGGGTCAGTCATTTTGATTGGCCACTGTCCAAGCAGTACATCAAAAGGCTAAGTCAATAATATCAAACACATCTGTGTCATCTAAATTGGCACCATATTTGTCTGGTGTCTTGGTATTTTCCAAGAATTGGCAGTGATGTATTCTTTCAGTGGTATTTTCAGAGTTTTGTTTGAATAGATTAAAGGTGAAATGTCTTCAACTTTTATTTTTAATTCCCATAAACTGGAACATTTATTTTTCTTCGATGAGAAGATAATATACAAATCTTCTGCAGACTTGGCAACAAAGTAATGCATATTTACGCATACAACTTTTGATGATGTACCAATACCATCAAAAATGTTTTCAACAAAATAATGCAAATGAAAGTAAATACACAAGTTGAAATTTTATGAAATATTTATTCTTTAGGGATATCATTATTATTATTATAAATAAATAAAAATAAAATATAAAATAATAATAATAATGAAAATTATAAATAAAATAAAACAATAATATTTAAACACTTTTAAAAATAAATTAAATAAAAAAAATACCCCCAGCATGCCGGAAATACGGACATCCTGCCAAAAGATGTTAAATTCAATCTTTTCACCATGAACCTTGGTATGGGTAGCATGTATAACTTCTCTCTGATATGGCTTGTAATACTATGGAGTAAATACTCACTTTTATCACATGTACCATAAAACAATTGTAACCTAAAAAATACACTCACCAATACAAACAAAAAATATAAATAAATTGCATGAAATTAAAATACAATTTATCATGCTTTTCCTGTTATTTGTGTATATTTTATTTCCTGTCAAGTATGTTTTAACTCCATGAACAGGGGGTAATTTCTGATGCCATGATGTGAGTGAAGAATCCCCCACAACATTTTGGTGACTGCCGACATGTGTAAAAAAAAACAACCTATTCACCCACAATTCTATAAAAGAGGAATAAAATAGTAATCTGGATGTGGAAACGGTAAATTTTTTTCTTATCAACAGGGTCTAAGTCCATTTTTTTTAAACAAAGATAATTTACTATTTTATTAAATTTTCCCTTTACTAATCAGCTTGTAGGGGAGTTATAACTTTGAGTAAATAATTATAAACCCACTAACATTTATATATACAAAAATATTCATAAAGAGAAAGGCATGAAAACAATAAAACAGGTATTATTTATTATCTTATTATTTATGTTATGTGGTGTTGGAGAAACGAGAGACAGTAATATTGAGTAAAATTGTGAGTTTGGAGTCAAATGTACATCAAGTATGGATCAGAATCCAATCCTTGACTGTATGCCATTTAAACTCAAGTGTGTGTGTGTGTGGGGGGGGGGGCTATAGGGCCTAGTACTGAGAAATGTGAGAAAGGAAGACATTTTGAATATGTAAAAACAGATGAAACATGAAATAAACACTTTATTCAGATTAAACATAAACTAAATTTTTATTTGACTCTTTGATTGCAGTTCTTCACAATATGGATGCCCAAGGCCATCGCACCCTCTGCTCCCATCTTCTGCACACTACTATTTGCATTTAAGCTTTTATGTAACCATAGTTTTCACCAAAGTCTTTCTTTCAGTTAATAACTATACCTGATTAATTCTCATACAACTGCCATTAACTACAGTTTGCACAACACATTTTCACATTTTGATGACTCAACATGTCAAAGTTAATATTAAATATAACAACTTCTTAATATTACTAGGGTGATAAAATATTGTACAGAAGTGTTCACTCATTCTCTCCCTTCTCTGTTAACCACAGTGGCAGGCCATTCAGGAGACAATTTTGTCAGTCGATAAGAAGTGGGATAGAGTACAGGAGAAAGAGGATTCCTGCTTTTTACCAAGTGGATTAGTACTAAACAAACACAAGCCGTCTCAGTCAACGAGCAGTGGAACAGAGTACAGGGAAAAGTGTGTTCATGCCTTTTCCCAAGGCGAATAGTACTAAATGAACATTAGTAGCTGCAGCTGAAATTCAAACTTGGTTAGCCCTTTCCATTTGTCATGCTGATAGATGTTACAATACCAACCACACACACACACACACACACACACACACACACACACACACACACACACATATATATATATATATATATATAGGGGTGCTGAAAAGTTCTCACTCCAAACAATAAAAAATTCCGTTTTGATCAATTGGTCATATTTTTGAAAAGGGGTCCTCAAGGACACATGGTAGAGTGGATAAAGGCGTTGGTTAGATCCAGTGACAGACCCAAAGAGTGTGAGTTCAATACCCGATTCAGGCAGTGGAGAACTTTCAGGGGGAAAATTACCAGGAGATAACTGATAACTGACATCCATCAAACATGGCTCGTGGAACTAGAACAGTCTACCCCAGTGATCGAAATAAAGGGTTCGGTTCGAAATTCCAACCACCTGAAGAAGGCCGGAGCGTACCGCGGCCGAAACGTTGTGACAAATATGGCGACAAAGATGAGGACAATAGTCTGACTAATGTAAATACTGGGTCTAATGTATTTTCTCCACTTCACTATATATATATATATATATATATATATATATATATATATATATATATATATATATATATATATATCTTACAATAACAAAGATTTTGTTTCACAATGGTTGGCTAGTGTATTTCTGTAATATTTACATTTTTAAGACAAGCCGTCTGTAATTAAAGTTCCCAGTATCAAGAAATAGACCATTAATAGCAACAAATAAAATTAAATGTATATATATATATGTGTATTTAGGCAGCAGATTCTCTTTTAGGCATGTCTGATTGAATAAATTACAGACATTATGTCTGCTAATTTTTAATAAAATCCATTCATACTCATGAATAACCTTCTTTGATGTTAAAGGATAAGAAAAATGTGCTATAACTTTAAATTTCTTTTATTTTCATTTCACAGGTATTTTCAATCTTCTTTTAAGATCATATATATATATATATATGTTTAAACATTATGCTTTTAATGGATACTCATATTTGAGTAGATGCTCTGTTTTCATAATTAAACAGTATATTTATTTATTTACATCAAATGGCCTGAATATTTGAGAATTCTTGTTAGAAAAATATGCACCCTCGGACAGGATTTGAACCTGTGTTCCATAGGGGAAACTATCATTAGATCTGACATGCCTTGACCTCTCAGTCATGTGGGACCTCCTGATCAAACAAACTTTTTTTTAACAAGATTGCTTGAATAACGAGGCCGTTAGATGTAAATAATATAGATATACTGTTTAATAATAAAAACAAAGCATCTACAGAAATATGAGTATCCATTAAAAATAACGTTTAATCAAATAAACTAAAAATATGTCAGATTCAATCCATTTCTGTAAGAATAAATATATATATATATATATATATATATATATATTTAAAGATATTTTTAAAGGTACAAAATTTTATCATAGCAATAAAATTATTAAGCTTAATATTACTAGACATATTAAAAAACACGCGAAGCAACCGGTTTCGCTCCCGCTCATCAGGCTTACAACGGGAGATTTAAATTTAAAAGACAGAAAATGTACAATAAAAGGAAATGTGGAGGGGGATGATAAAAAAAAAGAAAAAAATTTGAGCAAAAAGGCTTGCGGGACCCGATGTAAAGTGCCTCCAGCACTAGGTGCTGGAGGCACTTTACATCGGGTCCCGCAAGCCTTCCTTGTGTAAACAACGTGAGTGTTTGTTGGGGCTCGCTGTCATTTGCCTCTAGCTCCTTTTGCTCATATATATTTTTTTTTTTATCATCCCCCTCCACATTTCCTTTTATTGTACATTTTCTGTCTTTTAAATTTAAATCTCCTGTTGTAAGCCTGATGAGCGGGAGTGAAACCGGTTGCTTCGCACGTTTTTCAATATGTCGAGTAATATTAAGCTTAATACTTTTATTGCTATATATATATATATATATATATATATATATATATATATATATATATATAATAAGTTTCATGAATATGGCATTTATGCATCTACTTGTCAGAAGCCTTGATAGTAAATTTGAATTTATTTATAGATATTATATTTTCCTTTTTTTCTAAAATTTATTTACAGAATTACGAATAGGGATGTATAAGTGAGCATATATATATACATGCACATAAATCAGCACAAGCTCACAAGGGCATACACATAGAGAGAGAGAGAGCTGAGAGAGAGAGAGCTGAGAGAGAGAGAGCTGAGAGAGAGAATATGTAGGCTTACCTCAAGTGGATAATGAAGTGGAGCAAATAGTTGACCTTTGTGTTGAAAGATCAAATGTAAAGCAAACCAATAATCCAAGTTCTATTTTTAGTTCTCTCGGACTAGATGGTAAAAATCAAAAATGTACCTTTCTTTTCTTGTATATTCCACTGCAAGTCTCTAGCTCAGAAGGTCACACATTTTGAAATTTGCTCCTTCTATTAAATTTATCAAAATAATTTCTTCCCATTCATCTGGATGGTAAACATTCATTTCAAATATGAAGATAAAAGCCTGTGTTAACAATCAAGCTTGCACTAGATGAACCATAACGATTAATACATACGGTTCTGGTTTTCTGAAATCACCTGAACACAGTTTTATGGCTAAGCTTTGTATCATTTCAGATTTGTCCTAAGTAAAAGATGCATATAAAATTGATTGAGTTATTTTAGAAAGAACAAAACAAAATATTGGGTTTCTGCAAAAGTTGGTAGCATTTTTCAATAGGTAGTATTTGAATACATGATTTTGTTTCTTACATGAGTAAAATATATGACATACACATACATACATATATACATAAATATATGACGCACACACTCAACCATACATACAGTGTGCGATGGGTAAATTGTTGCCATTGTACATTTTTAATTCTGTGCATGCATGTTTTTTGTTTTTGATTTTGTCAACAGTACAAAATGGAAAGGACAGTTGGGCACAGTCTGTGAGAAAAAGAGCACCATGTCACAATTCACTCTGCTAGAAATTTGGAAATAGAAAGCTGTACTGATTGGCATTTGTACTGGAAGCTACAAACATTTCAAAGTGTTTGGGTATCAGAAAGAGTTGGATGAGTCTAATGGTGATTACGAAGGTACAACAGCTCAGAAAACTCATTCTGATCATTCAGATAAGAAAATAAGAAAGATAAGAAAATAACAGGAGTACCTTAACGAGTTAGTGCTGCTCTGAGTCAAGAGGGTAGCTGCTGGAAGAGCCTATGTCTGGCAACAGGACTCTGCACCATGCCACACATGCAGGAGAACCCAGTCATGGCTGTCAGACAATTTCTGTGATTTCATCACACCTTACATCTGGCCACTTAACTCCCTAGATTTCAACCCCCCTTGATTATTATATATGGGGCAGAGTTGAGTTGATCAATAAAACTCCTTGTAGCACCAAAGATGAAGTGAAAGCAAGGATTATGGCAGCATTCACCAACTTAAACAAGGAAACTGTTCAGAAGATTGCAGGAGATTCCAAAATCATCTGGAGGCTGTGAGTGAAGCCAATAGTGATTTTATTGAATATATTTACTTTTTAGTATTTCAAGATATTTTTGTGTATTTTTGGTAACTATATGTTAAAATGAGATGTCACTATTATTTTCATTTTTTTTTTTTTTTTTTGCATAATTTAGACGGCAATTTATCCATCGCACCCTGTATATATATTATATATAAATCATTTCACCCCAAGTGAGGCAAGAAAACCACTAAGACAAAGGGGATTGCTGAGTGTGAAAGAATATAAGAAAAAGAAAAGCATTATTAAGCAGTGATAATAATAAAAGAACAGAAATTAAGAAAGAAAATAATGATTAACATTGCATTTAAATCTTTGTCTTTGAAGATCAAACTTGACTGGAAAGCAAGAAACTAGAAGAGAGTTTCATGTGCAATAGAAGAAACTGTTGACATAGAACTTACAGTTACACCTAGCCACTTCAACTGTAAAATGATGATACTTTGCTGCCAATCTAGTACAGCATTTATATATATATATATATATATATAGATATATATATATATATATATTGTTATAGAGGAATAAAGTGTCACTGCAGACACTTGAGTTTGAACATAGATTGCCAGTGAGCAAACACAGGCGATCCCATTATTGAATTAAGTAGACCATGTGACCATAGAGGAAATGCATACATGTAGGAAGTAGCAGATGACTAACGATCGCTATTTCTTCTCTGTCCCCTATTACTATACGGATCTGCATTTCTAATCTATCCTCTATTACTATTCGGACCACTATTCTCTATACTATTTCACTATATGGAATACTTTTCGAGCAAGTATTATCGAGCATGTGTGAGTGCTATTCGATCGCATTTGATACCAGCATTGTTCAGCGGTGTACTACAGTTGTATCTGTGATTACAAAGTCTGTACTACAACAAGCATTACAAAAGTGACATTATAAGTGTTAACCAAGTGTTCATTGACATTCACAAAATATATATATATATATATATATATATATATATATATATATATATCCTGAAAGGTGACATTTCAGGTTTGGTTTGATTTGTTTTACAGGATATCAACCTCAATGGGTTATTTAATGCTGACAAAATTTTTAGGATAGATTTGTATGAATAAAATATGTATTCTTTGTAAGAAATTTGTTTGGAGGTCAGGTTTCATTGACATGTTTTTGTAAAAAGGGTTTTTGTTGTGAGTCAAATATATTACTGGTAATAATTTTTTGTCTAAAAATGTTTGCTGGTAAGTTTTTTTTTCAAAAAAATGTATTGGTGGTAATAATTTTTTTTTTCAAAAATGTATTGCTGGTAATAATTTTTTTTCAAAAATGTATTACTGGTATTTTTACTATAAAAACCTATTTTTACACTTTCAGTTGCTCATAGCTGGAACCCTAACAGGTGCTACCACGCCAGATCCACAGCAATGAAAAGGTGGTTCCCCACTCCTCAAAACCTCTTGATCAGAGTCCTTGATGCCGGATGTAGTTTATCATCATACCCAGGATGCTGACATAAGATTCATGTATGAATTGTGAATGTTGAATGTTTTATTTTAAAAATAAAACTGGGAAAAAATAAGATACACTTTTGTCATTTGCTGCTCTTTTATTTCCAGAAAGGAAAAAACATTGTAAAAACAGCAAGAAGATATGTGCTATTCATGGAGATGGTGCCATAGCTGAGTGCATTATTCATAAGTGGTTTGCTAGGTTCAGAAGTGAAAATTTTGATCTGGAAGACCAAGAATATTTTGTCAGGCCTACAGTCATTATTGATGAGCAAATCAAAATACTCATTAAAATGATTCAGGTCACATGACATGAGAAATTACTATGATACACCACGTGTCTCATATGAGCATTGTAAAGCATTTGAAAACACATGGATTAATGAATCTATCACTTAGATGCCTTGCAATTTATCAGAAAAAAATTAAAAGGCATGCATTTTCATTTGCAATTCTCTGCTGAAATGCAATAAAAAACATTCATTTTTCATAAGAAAAATCACATTTGATGAAAACTGAATTATTTGCAATTGTGTAGTGAGCAGGTCTTGGAGAAATAGTTTACATCTGAAGAAAATGATGATGCCAATCTAATAAGATTGGAAAGGCATTGTGTATTCTGAACACTTTCCACAAAATGAGACATTGAATTCAGACAAGTACTGTTCACAATTGGCCTGATTGAAGATAGTAATTGATAAAAGCATCCAGAATTAGCCAATAAAGAGTGTGGTCATTTTCCATCAGGACAATGCCAGACCTTACATCTCTTTGCAGACCCAGCAGAAATTGTCACAACTTGGCTGGGATATCCTACTACACTCACCGTATTCAGATTAACACATTTCAGTCCTCAGAAAATTCTTTAAATGAGAAGAATTGTAATTGTCTGAATTAGAGTTTTTCGTCACCCAGAAAGATGCTAAGTTCTGGGCGAATGAAATCATGAAGCTGTTCAATGATGGTGGCGGAATAAAATGGCACATATATAGTTGAATGAATCTATGAATATCAAAATATTGTGTTACATTATTGTTTAATGTATACTCCCTTTGCATTATAAACTAACTATTAACAGACTATGTGGACGTTTTCAACAGCGAACTAAGATTATTAGCAGGGCAGAGGTGCATCTACAAGTTGATGAAACTGTCACACTGCATACTGCTGCAGCAGGATGCATGTCAGTGTCCATGATACCTCAAGTTAAAAAGGAGATACTAATGCCATGCACCATAACTGACCGTCCATGGCAGAAGGTTGGTATTGACTTATTTGAATTTGATAGTGTTGAGTAACTCATAACTGTTAACTATTTTTCAAATTTCTGGGAAAAAGATCGACTTGATGACACTACTGCCTCAACTGTTGGCCACAAATTGAAGGCACACTTTACAAGATATGAAATTATGTCAGTTGATTTTCAATGTAGGACCACAGTTTGCATCTTCAACTTTCAAGAACTTTTCTGAAAAATGGGATTTTGAACACCTCATTGCAAGCCCAGGAAATCAACAGGCAAATGGCAATGCCAAATCTGCAGTTAAGAGTGCAAAATGAGAAAAAACAAAGACACCCACACGGATCAGTTTCTGGCACGGCTTGATGTCAGAAACACCCTAACCAAAGGAATGGTAAACAGCCCTTCTCAGTGCCTACTAAATTTCTGCACATGTACACTTATTAAGATGGTAAGCCTTGAACCAAGAGACAAGACTCTACTGAAAAATCAGACAAAAGGTTCAGGCCAAATACTATGACTGTCATACATGATTTACCTGTGCTCAGCGAAGGTGATGTTGCACGAATGCATTCATACAAGAAAGGTGATCAACCATGGGAGAAAGGCGTTATAAATCACTGGATGAATGTTCCTATGAAGTTCAGACAGTGAGTGAAACAGATGTCAGCTTCACAAATCTGGACCAGTAGAGCATGCAAGAAATAGTCAGCCACAGCCACAATGTAAGTTTGTCACAAGACATGGCAAAAACACAAAGAGTCTCTGTACTTCTAAGAGTATCTTCATCAGCCTTAGCTGTTGCGAGCAAAAGCACAAATACAAATGAACCAGAAAACTATGAATCTCCTGTTTGGATTCACATGCATGCTAGATGAAAGATATAACAACCGGCATATCTGAAGAACTGTCAAACTGGTCAAGGCCTGTATGTGAGACTGTAGTCTCTACTTACAAAAAGGGGGATGTTACATTATTTTTCAATGTATACTCCCTTTGCATTACAGCTTAATATATGCTCCCTAATCAATGTGAAGGAATGTTATTTTTCATTCCCTGATACATTCCTTTTTCTCCTTAACCCCTTTCTCCTTCTCTTTCTTCTGGTACCTAATAAATGCTGGTCCCATTTCATGTTGGCTTTCTCAAAGCTGAGTTTTCTTTGACTTAATGTAACATTGTTTTGAAATTGATGTAAAAAACATTTTATTCCAATGCAACACAATCTATAAGGCTTAAATATAAATTCATGAAAACCAATACCTGCAGTATATTGACAAAACTTACTTTAGTACAGCTAATCATCCATGTGGTGGGGACATGCCCACATTGATATTTTCTAAAAAGCTAGTGTTGTGTCAAACTTCCATATAGGGAGGGCATGCCTGCTTTAATATTTCGTAGACTTAGTTGAATAGAGCAAAAGGCTAAATGTTGCAAAATAAGGCCAAGAAAATAGTTTAGTGTCAATCTTCCACATAGGCAGGGCATACCTGATTTGATATTTCCTAGGTTTAGTTTAGTATAGCAGAATGCTAAATGTTGAGAAATGAGGCCAAAAAGATGGTTTAATGTCAATATTCCATGTAGGGATGGCATGCCTGATTTGATGCTTCTTAGGCTTAGTTTAGTATCGCAGAAGGCTAAATGTTGAGAAATGAGAACAAGATAGTTTTGTTATAATATTCCAAGTAGGATGGACTTATCTGCTTTGATATTTTCTAAGTACAGCAGAAGATTAAATGGTTGAAGTAGAATTAGATTACAATGTTCAAAGTAGAGAGTGTTTGCCTGAATGGAAAATTTAGTATTCAAAATCTTGTCTTTTATCTGAATTCAACATTTATCCTCCAGTTCTTCTCAGAAATGAATGATTATTTTTAACTTAAAGGTAGGCTTCACATTGAGTTATATTCTTTTAAGTTTGAATTTCTTTAATCACGGGTTTGTGTCTTAATTTTTGAAAATGAATTTTAATCTTTTATTAACTTGAATAAATTTTCTGGTTAATATTAGATAAATTTTAGAAGCATGATGTGAAGAATTGTTTTCCTTCTTTCTTTTTTTAATAGTACTCAATGATGCAAGTAATGAGAATGATCAAGTATACTTAAGCAAAACAATAAATCAAAATCAAGAAGGGAAGAATGACAACCAAGATGAGGTTGTAGAAAGAGGATGTGTAGTGACTGCAAAATAACTCCCTTCACTCATTCCTTCAAGTTTGGAGGGCTGAGGAAGAAGAAGGATAGAAATTTGAGTGCCTATGTGAAATTGCTTTTGGACCAATGAAAACCTTGCCTTCACAGAAATTATATGGTCAGCTAAGAAGAAGGAAATAAATTTGTGAATCTATATGAAATTTCTTTTGATATAAAATGAGGAAAAAAGTTAAAATTAATCAAAGAAGAATGTCTGAAGTCATGTGAGATGTTTTATTTCTGTTCCTTGATTGGTTTTGATGTATTTATCAGTGTAAAATTACTTGCCAATTATATTATCAGCCTCTAAACAGCCTGTGGCATTTTAAAGAATTTTCTCTCAACAATCCAAGAAAACTAAGTATTTCAATCTATCTCTCTTATCTATTTTTGAACATATGGCAACCATAAGCAATGAACTCTCTTACCTTTGTTTTAAACATTTTTTAATATTATTTTGTGTCAGATCATTTTATCAGTTGTATGAACATTTCCTATTCATGACAATATGTTGAAATTATGGATGTTAAGAATTCTGATTCATTCTCCTGAAACAAGCTACCGACACTTCTTTGGGAATAAATTCTTTATCTTGTTTCATTAAAATTACCTGTCTATTTTCTCATCATTATCATCCTTCATTAATCTTCTTGGCATGGGTAAATAAACTGTTTGTTTTAACCTCTAAGCCCCATACCTCTATAGATGTAGGACTTTATTGTAATGATGATAATGACGGCAATGATAGTGATGATGATGTTTATGGTAAGCACATGCTCACATACACATTATGGTGATGATGAACACATGCTCACATACCTTTGATGGTGGTGATGGTTGTGACATAAATAATAGCCAGGAATAACAAGCATCTCTTTTTTCAGTAGAAATGGAAATGTTGTCAAAAAAATAAACTAAGTAGAGTTAGAATTATGAAACTAATACAGAGTCTGCCAAAAAAATATGTACACACACCTCAGAAAAGGAAAAACTTCTTTCATAGTTTTAGAATTTTGTCTGTGGGATCCATAAATGATGTTGTATATTGCAGAAGATTAACTACATTAACTGGCATCCCTTAGACAAGAATTCCTTATAAGGAAACATTTGGAATTTATTGACTGAACTGTGTAACTCTTAGTTGAAATTTATAAAATCTTTCTTTTCAGAGTTTTTCAGGAAAATTGGTTTCTCAAGTCCACTGTTATCATTTTTTCTAGTATTGATGGTAATTTCCTTCTAAACCGTTTATTTACAGTAAAGTCAACATCATTATTACATTATTATTTTTACTTCTAGTTACATATGCTATCCATTTTAGTTTTTGCCGGTGTTGGAAGTCTTCTGGAAGTGATGTCATGAAAGATTGTCTTATAGGAGTTGTTAACATGAAGTCATTTTTAAATCATTGATCTGAGAAAATGATTGCATATAGCTGATATAATTTGTCCATTTTTGAATGAGTTGGAAATAATGCATGACATCTATATGTGATCTAGATTTGTAAGGACTTAATGGCATGAAGTAGCTTTACTTAAGAACATGCCATTAAGGCCTTACAAAATGAAGCCCGCCCCCCAAAAAAACGATGCAAGAAAAATAAATCAAGTCTGTTAATTGTTAGGAAAAGATATAATTATAAATTGTGTTAAAATTGAAAAAAAGCCTAAAAAGACAATATGTTTTGTCACATTTCCTGAAAACCCATTTTATGATTTGACTCTAAGCTTATGACACTACTTTAGATAACCATTTAAATATAAACATATAAGAACAGGTTGACCATCACTGCTCTGGCATCACTGGAACCAGTTGGGTGCTGAATAAAGTATTTTATAAAATTCCCTACCAAATCTAAATTCCTGTGCCAATATAGTTAATAGGAATAACAAGTCATAATAAACACAAAATAGCAAAAAATGACTCAACCAATGCATAAAATTTTAAAGGAAAATCATTTATTACACAATTACAAAAAAATATGAATACAAAGTTTGCACAAAAATTTCTTTTTGTGTGCTTATTAAGGCAGGATAACAATTTCTGATAAAAAAGATTGCTATTGAAAAAGGAGAAAAATTACAGTTTGGGAAAAGACAAGGATTCACTAACCAAAAGAGAAAACAATTCAAGATGGCAGCAGAAAAACAAAGGTGCAACCACCTTTCAGAAAAAACAAAAACACCTACTTTTACTTGCCCCACGAGCATTTCTAGGACATATAGTAATTTTAGAAAAGTCTCTTTTAAATTCACACAGTTAATGCTTGGGAAAATTTCTTAGAATTCTTTTTGTTCTTTGTTGTCCAACTGCAGGAGAATTATCACTTGAACTTCAAAATTCTTTAGTCTTTCTGCAGCTGGCTGGGAACCATGTGCTTTCTTGATGCTTTTTTCTTGATGTCAAGTACCTTCTACTCTTTGATGTTGATTTGCTTTGTCCCCTTGCTGTCAAAAAGTTTGGTTCTCATGACTACTGGCGGCACTGTAATAGTGTGTTAAATAAAGGTAAGTCCTCTATCTCATCTCTCTTCACTCATTTTGAGGTGTTAACATCTGCTGATAAAGCAAAATGCTTTGCTCATTAGGAGTATCTTTGCCTGACTTTCCACTTAGAACTGAGTGTGATATGCATATAACTCTATCCATAGTTACTCCTATCATCTTTAAACTGGATCTTCACAAAGGGTTTGGACTTAATGGCATTTCTGTAATAGTTGTAAAGAAATATGCTCATGAAATGACTCCTGTTCTCTCTAAACTCTACAATAAATACTTTGCTGCTTCTTGGAAATTCTCTTCTGAAATTCCTGTTTTTAAGAACTCAGGAAAACTGACTAATTTTTCTATCAACCTGTTAGTTTTCTACCTCTTTTTGGCAATGTACTAGAGGCTCTAATCAACTTTGAATTCATTAAGGATCTTCCTTTGCAAGGTCTTCTTTCAAACAAACAATATGGATTTTGTTTCTCAAGCTCAACTGTTGATGTATTAAGAGTTATTGCTGAATAAATCTGTTAAGCTTTAGATAAGAATCGTGAAGCCCTGGCTATTGCTTTAGATATCTCAAAGGCATTTGACAGGATTTGGCATGCTGGTCTTCTTCACAGATTGAAAGATTATGCTATTTCTGAACAAATTTTTGATTTGACTCAATCTTTCTTATCTAATCATGAAATGAAAGTTGTCTTGCACAACCACTCTTTGCAGTTTTTTCACATTAATGCAGGTGTTCCCCAGGGTTCTATCTTTGAACCTACTTTGTTCCTAATTTTCATCAATGACCTTCCAATATCATCAGTCCTCAATTCATTATCTATGCTGAT
This sequence comes from Acanthosepion esculentum, assembly GCA_964036315.1. NCBI lineage: Eukaryota > Metazoa > Mollusca > Cephalopoda > Sepiida > Sepiidae > Acanthosepion > Acanthosepion esculentum. The sequence goes on along the minus strand of OZ038512.1, from coordinate 21,854,389 downwards.
GATACAACTATTTACTCCTGTCTTAATAGTAAGCCCGATAGATTCAATAAAAGGTCAAATTAGCAGCCTATCTAAAAAATGTCCTTCAGTCTGTTGTTGGGGCAGAAATGGCTTGTTAATTTTAACTCCTCTAAAATTAAAACGGCTTTCTTTTAATTGGCTTAGAGGACATTTTGTTTTATCTTCCATCATCTTTGCTGATGGTAGCCTCCAGGAGAGTGGCTCATTGTACTTTCTCAGACTAACTTTTTCCACTGACATGAAGTAGAATGATTATATTAAATCAATTGCAAGGTCTGCTGTTAGGAAAGTTGGTTCACTGTTTCATGCGAGACAATTTTTCTTGCCAGAATCTATTTTACACTTTTATAAGTCTGCCATTTGTCCTTGTTTTGAATATTGCTGCCATATCTGGTCTAGTGATCATCCTATATACTTAGAGATTCTTGGGAAAATCTAATGAAGAATCTGCAATGTTATGGTCCTGACCCTGCATCTTGCCTTCAGCCACATTCCAACCAATGTAATGTAGCTTCTCTCTGCTTTTCTATAAATATTTTCATGGCAAATATTCTTATGAGCTTTCCTCTTTGGTATCTCAACTTTATGAACTTAAGTGCAGTACTAGATTGGCAAGTAGGTCTCATCATTTTACAGTTGAAATGGCTAAATATAACCATATAAGTTCTATGCTAGCAGTTTATTCTTTTGCTCTTCTTACTTGTGGAACTCTCTTCCAGCTTCTTGCTTTTCAATCAATTTTTATCTTCAAAAATTTAAATGCAATGTCAATTGTCATCTTCTGTCTCCTTAGTTCCCATTCTGTTATAGTTCTCTCTCTTTTTATTCTCAGATTCTTTCTAAATCAATTATCCCCTGTGTCTTAGTGGCTTTATTGCCTTGCTTGGTATGATAGGATTTTAAAAAAAACAGATAAGAACACTTCTCAAATGTAAGTTTTTCAGTCTTGAAAGGTTCACCATTCTTATCTAAAGCTTAACTGACCCTTTCAGCAATAACATCACACACACACACACAAAATAAAAAGGACATTCCTACATGCACACCTTTATTCAACCCATTTGCTAAGGAAATAAAATATAATGCCATTAATTGTGTATAATTGGGTTTTTTTCTTTACAAGGAAACTTCAATGTATACAATCCTATCAATTTAATATCAAGTAATAAAATAATAGTAAAAATTAACTATTGCAAATCCAATATTAATAAAGAATTAGAAAGTATGATGTTCATAATGTAATAGAACAAAAGCATGTATTGCACTTAAATTCTTCTTTAAGATGTTATCTTCATCTTTATTTAAATAAATGATGGGAGGTTGGAAATGATTGTGTCTGCTTATCATCTAATTTTTTGAAATTTGTTCTTATACCAATTCCATGTCAGATGAAAGAAGACAATTCAAAATTTAAATTAATCAGTACAGAACAACAAGAATGGGATCTATAGTTTTACTATTATTTTTTGGAAAAAATAACTAATTGAAATAAAATACCGTTTTAATCATTTGATACAATTTAAAATTTAACATCAAAATAACCTTTTCTAAAGCTGGTCTGAGGTATTGCTTTCTTCTTTGAAGTTACAATTGTTGAAAGATAACTTTAAGTGTTGCTGCCTATCAGATTAAATTCTTTTTCTTGTATGCTGATAAAAAATACATGGAAGGAATTTGTGGGTTACACATTTGACATTTACAATTGAAACACTATGGAAAAAATTTCAAAATCATTATTTTAGGCAATATTATTCTTGCAATTGACAGTGAATTCATTATTGAATATTTTTGTTCTTTCTTAGAATTGGAACAAATACAATTTTGAAATTACTTGAAAAATATTTAAGATATAAATCATTAAATCAGACTAACAAAATTTTATTACAGGCAAAAAAAAAGTTTTTTAATCTTGTATAAATCTCAGATTTGATGGTGGCATCGAAGTGAATTGATTGCAACAATTAGTTTAAGTGGTGCTATTAATGTCTGATAAAAGAATAAATTTGTGTTCTGAGAACAGCAAGATTTTTTTCTTTCTTTCTTAAATGAACGATGAGATTTTTACCTTTTTATTTTTGAAAACAAGACTTTTCAACTTGTTTTCTTGGCAGGTTTAATCACTTGAACATGTCTTTTGTGGGTTTGGGAAGAAAAAAGACATTCTATGGTTAATAGACAAATGGAAGACATTTTTTTGTATTTATTGTTATATTTTCTTTTTGTAACTTTTGGTAAATGTGTGGATTTAGCTTTTAGAAATGATGTGCATATCCTAAGTTTTTTTTTCACATTTCAATGATATATGTTAATAGGGTGATCGGAAAGGTAAAAGAAAGATCTTGGTCTTCTCTACTCTCCAATGTCCGCTATGGACATTAGTATACCAGTGATCTACTAAAACCTTAACAAGTCAGAAGAAAAGATTAAAATAATGTAAAAAGATGAACTCCAGAAACAAGTCTCTAGTGACTCGTGATCATGTGAAATAAAAACAAATTCTAATTCCTATGATACCATAGAAAAAAGTAAACTGTCCGATTGGCGGGAAATTTAGAGACTTACTTTTTTTCAGCCGGCCTCTTATAAGAAGTGTACATGGAAGCTCCAGATGTGAAGATCACAAATAAGTCAACTTACCAAGATATCACTTTCTCATGTTTAATATTGCCTTTTACCTGTAGACTTATCACTTGCAAATGAGCTATTCATTCACCAACACAAACACAATCAAAAGCCAGAAACATTTTACTAACAAACACATTACAAGAACTTTCTTACTCCACTAATCTTGTATTACAAAATCCTTCTGATTATTTATTTATATATATGTGTGTGTGTGTGTGTGTGTTATTAATGTCTCTCTTTCTTGTTGCAATGGATATATGTTATATTTTACTAACCAAAAACAGGGAGCAAGCAAGGCCCATCATAACAAGTTAAAAGGGAAAACATTTTATGCACAAAACATGAGTATACATGTATAAGTCATTCTAAAGATAGAAATATATTTGCTACACCATAAAATGAAAACAAATATAAGGAGGCAAACAGTATGTGAAGGGATGAGTAAAAAGATCTTCCTTATAACGGTCGAACATTCCCAAGAGAGACACAGTACAACCCTGTGGTATCTGTTCAATTCCTTCTTACGACATATTGATTATACCTTCTATGAAAAAAAAACTAGGCAGCAACTGATTATCCTCCTCAGTGGGCTCTCACAGGACTCTCAAGGGCTCCTTAAGACATCAGAACATCCTACCTGTTGAAAAGGAGATAATTACTTTCTTTCTCCATACGCTGTTCTAAAGCAGATAATTGGTTCAATTTGGACTTGGGACAAGAAAATCTGTTTTCGATATTTTTGTTACATATTTCATAACCATTTCTTTCCATATCATATCATACTCATTTCCATATCATACTCATTTGGCACCTGTTGTTTCACTGGCAGCAACATGATCAAATTTCAAATCTAAAATGTTTGTCCATATCATATTTATTAGAAACTACATTCAGTATAAATACAGTAGTCATAAAAATGACTTCAAAAAGCTACACATTTTAGCTTATACTTTTTTTCCTGCTAACCAAGAGTTGTTGCCAGATAGATAGGGAAATTAGCTTTTGTGATACAGACATCCATTTCAATTTCATTCAAATTGTGTCTAAATGCATGTATATTTTAATTCAATAACAGACCTAGAAATATTTCCACTAAATTTAGAAAAAAAAACTTTAAGAAGTAATTCAATTTATTACAGAATATTTTCTGAAAGTTCAATAAAATCAGATAATTATATCTGATTTTATTTTAGAGTTTAAATTTTATTTTTTGTCTCCAAATTTGTGATCTTATTGCTCAACCCAGGGTAGGGTTTGTGCAGATTAAGTTGTAACTAAAGATATTCCAATATCATATTTCAAACTTAGTCAAACTGTGCTTGTGTATACACTAAATGGCACAAGGACATATACGTCAATCTTACACAGCACAGACATACGCGTATACAAAGACACATGCAGACAGTGAGCGATAAACAGAGAATCAGCTCTTCTTTTATTATACAGATCTTGTAGACAAACTAAAATGTAAAGAATTGAATATATCTCTGTTTTAGTTTTGTATGGAACTCTCCTATACAGAGAGTGACTGTTAACCACTACAAGTTTTATTACTTGAGGTAGATTCTAGCATACTAGCTAATCAGAGCTCAGCATAAAGAAAAAATGTATTGTCTAGCCAATCAGTTTTCTCTGCACCAATGTAAAAAGAAATTCAATCTCAAGTTATCAAATAGTTTGGGAAACAACTCATAAATGTATCTCCACTAGACATTCCTTTCAACAAGGTTTTATCAACCTACAGTACTGCACTACATTATACTGTCCGCCATATAAAACCTACCTTACATGGATCCAGTCAAAGAAAGGCTGTTCATTTAAATAATAACAATAAATTCATTTGTTAGTGTTCTTTTAACTTTCTTCACTATTAACTTCACATCTCTACTTTTTCTCACTTCTTCACAAGTGACTTTAGCACACCTGATTATTAACCTTCTTTTTCATTGGATAAAACCTTATATTTTATTTCATTGCTTAAACTATTTGTTTATCTTATAACAACCTCATCTCCCCACAATCTTCTTCTTCTATGTGCCATATCTGTTCAGAACATTGGCAATCTCCACAATTTTCATAACCTTTGGAGCTCCTAATAAACTTTGCCTTTTTTTATCTTGCCTCAACCCTGTTTTTTCATCTACTTGCACAAGCTTGTCAGGTAGGTTATACACTGTTTTCCTCTGTCTCTCTTTCCTTCAATATGTCCCATGAGTGTCATATTTTCTAAGCCCTCTTTCCTCATTATGTGCCCAAGAAATATCAACTCTCTCTTTCTGATTCTAAGTATAAATGTCCTTTTTGTTTCTATTTTCTCTAAAACTTTGTCATTGGTCACATGTTCAATCCATATTTTCAGCACCCTTCTGCAGAACCATATTTCTATCACCTCAAGTTTCTCCTTCATCTGTGAGGAGATGGTTCAGCATTCACTGCCATGGAGGAGGGCTGATATTATGTAACAATTCAATACTCTTTTTTTGTTTCTTATGAAATTTTCCTGTTTCTCAATACTTTGCTTAGCTTTTGGAAGGCAACTTTCACTATCCCAATGTGCCTTCAGATGTCAATGCCATACTTAACAAACATAAAAAATAGTATAGTTACAAGGACTTTCCACATCACAGAAATGAAAAACATAATGAGATATTGTTAAGCAATACTTCTTTACAGATATTTGAAAACTTTCTTTCAAGAAACCAAAAAAACGTATGATTGCATTCTTGCTCTCAGTGTACATATTTTTGGTTTCTTGAAAGAAAGTTTTCAAATATCTGTAAAGAAGTATTGCAACTTTTCAATTGCCTGAAGTTGCATCCTTAATAAAGCACAGAAAAGTTTCTTAGCTTAAATACCAGCAAGATGGCTAACCCATCACCTCCCAGTCACTGTTAGTTATAATCCAAAACTAAAAGCTAAAATACAAATAGCAGTTAAAATACTACCATGTTGAAAAGTCACAGACAGTCATGTCAAAGTGAAGCATTCTGAAAACAGGAAACAAAACAATGGTGGTTCAAATTCTACCATGTAAACAAGTCTTGAATGAAGTCACAGGCCAAGTGAATTAAAAGTCACATCAAACAAAATCAAGATAGTAATACTCTCACTGTCTCAGACTAGGTGAGTTGCCAGTAAAGTTTTGTCATATATATATATATGAAGAAATATAGTCTTAAAGTGTGCTATGGGATAAAGTGCTCAATATCAGAGATAGACCGTGTGTAAATATAAAAGTGGACATGGAAGTCAGCACTTAGAGGCGACAGTCTGTTTCATGCTAGTGCAATCGTCAGGCAACTATATATATATATATATATATATATATATATATATATATATATATATATATATATATATATATATATACAAAAGAACCTATCAATTTTAAATAACATTAAAATAAGGACAACCACATCCCAAACTATTATGGATATTATCAGAACCAAAAATATCTATAACAATAATTATTTCTGATGTAGGTATATATAAAATAAATTGCCAAAACTGCTCCTCACAATATATTGGGGAAACTTGCAGAAATTTAAAAAACATATCTACGAACACAAATGGGAACTTACACACAACAATTTATCAAATGCATTTGTTATACATAGAAATAAATTCAACCACAATTTTGATCTAAAGAATGTCACACTTATTAAAAGAGAAAGTAACTTACTTAGAAGGAAAGTTCTCAAGAGTGCTGCTATCAGATCTTATCAAAATATAAATTTGTGCTCCAGATTTTTACCAATATCTTCATTCCTGAAAGAATTACTGCTTTCCTCAGCCATGATACACAAAAATGTTTAAACAATTAAAAGAAAATGGTTAAATGACCTCATGTTACTCAAAATATATAAATTAATCCAAACTAAATTAATATAAATACTAGTTTGCACAAAATTTCTAAAAAAAAAAATTCTAAAATATCACTTACTTACTTTCATTTATTAGACATTGAATTATATAACTTTGCATCCCCCATAGTTTTCCTGACATTTTAACTAACCTAATTAATATTGATGAAATATTGAAATATTTGAAAAACCAATAACATTTTGCTCTTGTATATAAATACTTTATACAAAATAAAATCTTTACATTTGCCTTGATAAAATCCCACAGAGGATGAAATGCATCAGGTAAGTTTTCCTTTTGTCTTATATATATGGACAAAGTCTGATAATTATTTTAAGACATTTTTTATGTTTATATGTTCTTTTTATAGATACATGTATTTAAGTAAATGCTCTGTTTATAATAAACAGTATTAAACAACATTTACTGGCCTGAATGTCTGAGAAATTTTCATAGAAAATATTCGTCCTCTGACAGGATTTGAACCTCCATCCTATACGGCACCATCATATAGCCTGATGTGCCTTTTTACCAATTCGGCCACAGAGGATCATTTGGTAGGCAAGATTGATTTTACTGCTTATAAACTTCAATCATCCATGAATCTCTCACGTACATTCATATCTGCTCATGGCGTATCAAATGTAAACAAATGATGTCACACATTATGAAATGGACAAAGTCCGACAATTAAAGACATTTTTATGTTTATCTATAAAAAGAATGTTAAACATAAAAATGTCTTAAAATAATTGTCGGATTTTGTCCATTTCATAATGTGTGACGTCATTTGTTTACATTTGATACGCCATGAGCAGATATGAATGTACGTGAGAGATTCATGGATGATTGAAGTTTATAAGCAGTAAAATCGACCTTGCCTACCAAACAATCCTCTGTGGCCAAATCGGTAAAAAGGCACATCAAGCTATATGATGGTTCCGTATAGGATACAGGTTCGATTCCTGTTGGAGGACAAATATTTTCTATGAAAATTTCTCAGACATTCAGGCCGGTAAATGTTGTTTAATACTGTTTATTATAAAACAGAGCATTTACTTAAATATTTGTATCTATAAAAAGAATGTATAAACATAAAAATGTCTTTATATATATATATATATATATATATATATATATATATAAAACTATATGTAAAAACAAGGGAAACAAACCAGGCACCAGCAACCTGCCAAAAATGAAATTTCCTGACATTATCTTATATTTAAAATAATTCCTATAATCTAAAGACAAAAACTTCTGCCTTCATTTCTTGTATTTTTACTTCTAGTAACAGGATTGGAGGTGCGACTAATGTAACCATTATTAGAACATAAAATAGAATCAGTCAGTTAAATTCAAATTTTGAACAAGTCTGTTTCATTTACTTTTCACTCGGAAAATACATGAATCTATCTTTCTCCAGCAATGGGTTAAATAGCAAGGCAGATTAGGATCTCTTACCTTGAGTGGCATCCAGTATAGAAAAAGGAAAACTCTGAATTCAAACACCTGTCTACGTATGTGGTGCTTCTACAACCTTATGCTAACATAAGAATTCCAAATGAGTAAGTATAAATCAAGTGTAAATCTCTTTGTTACAAACACAAACAGTAGACATATAAGTGCCCACTTGTGTTAATCCCTGATTTTGATTGCATTTTCTATAGTAAAATTGTTAACAATGAATTTACATTATACATATAATTGCTCGATATTGTCAGAAATGCTTGCATTAATTCCTGACTACTGAAAATCCTTCTTCCTTATTTCAACTGCATAAAGTTTTCTAGTAGAACATAGATAAGCATAAATAGACAATTTCTCATCTGAAACCCTTGGAACCAAGCGCACTCTTTGGATTTGAAATGACAGGATAGATGTTTGTATATAAAGTTTAAGTTAGGGAACAGAGGTGCAGGACGAAGCAACACTGCTGACTGAACGCCAGGACAACTCAGGACTGAAACACCTCAACACCAGAAAAACATAACTGAATAAAAGTAAGTTATTTAGGAGTAAACCCTTAATTAGTGAATATTTTTCTTCAAATAAGGCATTTGAAAAGGTATTGTATGAAATATGAACCAGTTTTTGGTTTTTAATTATTTTTAATAAAGTAATTTGTCATATAAAGAATAATTCAATAAAACACACTTGTTTTAATTATTTTTTAATAAAGTAAATCGAAAAGTGCAAAACAAAATGAAGAAGTTTTTAGCTCTTAATTATTTTTAATAAAGTAAACCGACATTCTAAAATATTTAAAATTACATTAGTTGCCAGACAAATAATTTCAATAATTCACAATATTAAATGTTATAATATTTTTTACACAAATATTTTAGAATTTCAATTGTGAATTATTTTTTAATTATGAATTATTTTCTACTTTGATCAGAGTAGCATTTTTTATGAAAAAAATTGTGCTCAGTCTTGTTATGACAGGCAACAAATGCACTTAACGTATTATTTTGTAAAATGTCCCTTTTGTGTTCATATAATCTTTTATTTAGATTCGATGAGGTTTATCCTATGTATATTTTGTGACAATTTTTATGGGCAATGGAGTAAAGTCTTCTTTCAGGTTCTAGCTTATTGTTTTGTTTAGCATTGACTAAATCATTTGTTGTTTTGGATGTAGTAGTAACAAATATTGAGTTTGGAGATGTGATACAATTAATTATATGTATACACTTATAGAATATCACCACAGAACATCCAAACTTTATTGACTGGTATCCTGATGCATCCCATCATCTCAGAAATAGACAACACCACGCCATAAACTGGGAAAAGGCATAACAAAAATTCTTGGCAGACCTTCTATTATCACAGTGTGGGATACTAATAAAAATAAGGAAAAAAACTCTAAATGAATTCGGCTAGATATAAAAAAAAATTCCAAAATTCCCAGCACCACTTGTTCATGTGCATGTGTAGTCATACCAACATAACAAATTTGATCCAATGAAGTCCTGAAGGATGAAATGCATCACAAGTAAACTTTTCCCATTTTGTCATACAATTTCCCTAATATATATATATATATATATATATATATATATATATATATATATATGAAGAAATATAGTCTTAAAGTGTGCTATATTTATGGGATAAAGAGATAGAGCGTGTGTAAATATAAAAGTGAACATAGAAGTCAGCACTTAGAGGTGACAGTCTGTTCCATGCTAGTGCAATCGTCAGGCAGCTAGTGTTGTTATTTTTCTCGGCTATTTATATATAAGGGTCAGTGGTGCATTGTGGGTAATCTATTTTGGCGGTTACTTTTACTGGAAGTCGCTTATTTGTTTATTTATTTATTTATGTCAAATTATTTTGCTTGTTTTTTTTGTTTTGTTTTTTTTATTTTTATTTTTTATCTTATATATTTATTTATTTATTTTTTGTTTTGATCGGTGTTTTTTATTAACGTAGTAAAAATTTGTTTATATAGCTTATTGTTGGTAGTCTATTATGGCGCTCATTTACCGGAAGTCGTTTATTTGCTTATTTATTTGGGTTAAATCGTTTTCCTTGTTTTTATTTATTTTTCATTTTTATTTTTTATCTTATATATTTGTTTATTTGTCATTGATTAAAGCTATTTGTTGAATTTTGGGGTCGAATGTTGTGGTTTGTTCTGACTACTATTTTGGTGGGAACAATTTTTAATTTATTTATTTGGGTTGATTATCTTTATTTGTTTTTTCTAAACGGCTAGTTTGTCGGTATCGGTTGTTAGTTTATTTATATACTTGGATGTATTTAGATCGATTTATTATACTTGTTATTTATTTGTTACACTGTATATTTCTCTTTTTGGTTTTCGATTTTTAAGTAATACAGTATATTATTTTTTATTAATTTTTTTATTGTTATATAACAGTTGTAACTATTTTCCGTCCGATTTTTTGTTTTGATTTTTGTAGTTTAATAAGCGACTTCCGGTAAAAGTAACCACCAAAATAGATTACCCACAATGCACCACTGACCCTTATATATAAATAGCCGAGAAAAATAACAGCACTAGCTGCCTGACGATTGCACTAGCATGAAACAGACTGTCGCCTCTAAATGTTGACTTCTATGGTCACTTTTATATTTATATATATATATATATATATATATATATATATATATATATATATATATATATATATATTTGTATTATATTATATTAATAAATATACATTTTTTCCTCACTGTTAGCATGACTCAGAGTTTTATGCACAGTACAATCTTCAGGTGATGAATTAAGACTCAACACCTGAAGATTGCATTGTGCATGAAACTCCGAGTTCTGCTAAAAAATATATATTTATTAATATATAATTTATAGCTCTGTTATATTGCATCAAGCACTACTTTATTAACACCAATAATTATGTGCCATATTATATATATATATATATATATATATATATATATATATATATACGAATACACATGGAAAAAGTTTAGAAAATGACAATATGAATAAAGACAAAAGGAAAATTTATCTTATCCGACATGTTTCATCCTCTGAGAGACTTTATCAAGGCATTTGCCTTGATAAAATTCATCATAGGACAAAATGCATCAGCTAAGTTTTTCCTTTTGTCTTTATCCTCCATATATATATATGTTGTTTTGTTAGTGTGTCAGATTGGGTGTCTGGGTTTAATATACAGGATGTGATGGGTAAATTGTCACCATATTATATTTTTGATTTCCCGAACGTACATTGATTTTGATTTTGTTGACTACACAGTATAGTAGAGTCAGTTGGACACCATCTGTAACAAATAGAGCACCATGATGCAATTCACCCTGCCAGAAATTTGGAAATGGCATGCAGTACTGCTTGGTATTAGTGCCAGAATCCCCAATATGAACATTTCAGTGTTTGGCGTGTCAATCTGAGGACATTGCAGAGGTTTTGGAAAGAGTTGGATGAGTCTAATGGTGATTACGAAGGTGTTTGGAGTTATCACTAGTGATGGCAATGTTATGCCTCCATTCATCTTTTCACAGGACAATTGCACTCTGTATTTGTATGTAAGTTCATAGTGGAAGAAAATGAATTAACCAACCTTGAACAAAATTAATTTTGGTTGAATTTCATTCATTTTTCAAAATTAATTTTGGTTGATTTTCACTCAAAGAGAAATTCTTCTTAGAATATTTCTTGGATTTTAGAAAGAGGTGGACTGGCTTAAAAAATACTTGTTAGATAGGAAGTTTGTCCAGCATTTTATTTTGATGATTAAGAAGTTAAAATTGATTAGTCAGATTTAATTGAATGCTATTAACTTCAGCATCATCCAGTTGCTGGAGTTTTTTGCAGAATATTAATGAAGTCTTCATTTCCATAGATGATTAGATTTGATGACTGTGTTAAACATAACACAGTCATCAAATCTAATCATTGTAAATTAGACATGCTATCACTATTTCTTTTTTCACAATGATGTTCACATTGTACAAGGAGTCCTTGGTATGATGATAAACTATATCTGGCATCAATGTTTTGATGAGCATTGGATTCACCTCTTAATTTCTGTTGTACCCAGGACCACCATGACTCGGGGTGGTAGCACCTGTCAGGATTCCAGCTATGAGCAAATAAACAAAAAAACAAAAGACTAGAGTATAAGAATAGCAGCAATACATTTTATATAAAAAAAAATGACCAACAATACATATTATCTGTAGTTGAAGCCATACAATTCCTGTCAAAATGTATTTAGTTGAAGCCTTAAAATTATGCTCAAAATATTTAGATTTTAGTATTAAATAACCCATAGAGGTTGATATGCAGCTAAACAAAATCAACCAACCAATCTTGTACAAGGCCCAAGAGTCACTTTAGGTAGAGGATTGCAGAGTACGAGGGACAGTTTAGGGGGATATGTGGGACAAAATAATGGTTAACCTTAGATTTGAACAGGCTAAGATTGTAGTGAGAATTGGTTCCACAATACAGCAGGTTATGGGAAGAAGCTGCTTGAGTGGAACTTACATCTCGTCAATGAAATACGAAGAGAATAAGAGTGGTTCACTACAATGTGCATTGCATGAAGAACCATGAAGATTAGAATAGTTGGGACCAAGGAATGTAATTTATTGGAATACTTTCCATGGAAATAGCAATATAGCAGTGAGAGGATTGTAATGTTTTGTCAGTGGGAAGGAGTTGTAGGGTGAAAAATAATTCTTCAAAGGCCGTGGGGAGGCTTTTGGACACCATTGAAACTGGAAAGTGAAGACTGTGTAGCTCCTGGCAACTGTATAACATTCTCAGCCTGATCTGGCTCTTGTAAATGTAGAGGATAGAAAGAAGAGTATGCTGAGAAAACTGAATTTTTCTTCAGAAATATATATAGGGAATATAAACGCTATATACAGGGTGCTATGGATAAATAGTCATCTAAATTACACAAAAATGAAAATAACACTGACATCTCATTTTAACAGATATATTTACCAAAACTGCACAAAAATATCTTGAAATACTAAAGAGTAAATTTATTCAATAAAATCATTGGCTTCAACCACAGCCTCCAGATGATTTAGGAATCTCTTGCAACTCTTCTGGATGGTCTCCTTGTTTAAGTTGGTGAATGCTGCCATAAGGAGTTCTGTTGGTCTCTTACACAACTGCGTTCCACACATAATAATCATGGGGTTGCAGTCTGAGGAGTTAGGTGCCAGATGTTTGAGTGGCATGGTGCAGAGTCATGTTGCCAGGTATCATGTCTTCCAGCTGCCGCCATCTTGACCCAGGGCAGCACTACCTTCTCAAGGCACTTGATGTTGGCTTCCATGTTGAATCTGAGGCCCTGTGGGAAGATGAATGGGGGCATAAGGTTACTATCACTAGTGATCACTCCAAACACCTTCGTAATCACCATTAGACTCATTCAATTCTTTCCAAATCCTCTTCACTCAGATTGACACTCAAACACTCTGAAACGTTCATATTGGAGCTTCTGGCCTGAATGCCAATCAGTACAGCATGCTATTTTCAAATTTCTGGGAGAGTGAATTGTGTTATGGTGCTCTTTTTCTCACAGAACGGGTGCCCAACTGACCCTGCTATACAGTGTAGTTGACAAAATCAAAAAACAAACAGATGCACAAGCTAGCCAACCTCATTCAGCTCTCTGCCACTTTACAATCCTATTACAATGGCTGATATTTATTCCATTGATAAAAACATTATCTTCTCTGAAGAAGTCTTTTTGAAAGATGAAACATGTCACAGGATTTTTCCTTTTTTTCTTTTTTTTTGTCATATTTTAAAATTTTAATCATTTCATTTCAAGCAAGGCATTAAAAGCCACTAAGATGCAAGGAGTTACTGTGAGTGAACAAAACTGAGAGAGGACAATAAAAGAATAGAATTCAAGGAGACAGAAGATGACAAGATGGCATTTGAATTTAAAGATCAAGTTGATAGGGAAGCAAGAAGCCGGAAGAGTGAGAAATGCAGGAGAAGACACTATTAACATGACTATATCTAGTAATTTCAATAATGAAATTATGAGACCTATCTGCCAATCTTGCATTGAGCTTAAATTCATGAAGTTGAGGTACCGAAGAGAAAAGCTCATCAGAACAATTGCCATGAAAATATTTATAGAAAAATCACAGGGAAACTATATTACAACAGTGGAGATAAATGACAGAAGCTGAGTTGCCAGGTTTAGGGTCAGTGACTTTGCAGATTTTTCTTTGGATTTGATCAAGCATCTCTAAATGTATAGCAGAAGTACCAAACTATATGTGGCAGCAATATTCAAAGCAAGGATGAGTAGTAGACCTTATAAATATATAAGATAGATTTAATCGACAATTTGGTATTGATCCCGAGGAAAGGTTTTGAAATGCTATCTGTTTGGATAGACATCTCTTTTGATTGATCAGAATCAATAAATGTTGATATCTGATTGTCAATTTGATGTTGACCCTAAAGAAGAGTTTTAAAATGTTGTCTTTTGATTGATCTCTTTTGATCAATTAGAAAAGATTAATTTTTATATTTGGCTTTTTTCTGTGTTGTCTTTTTGTTTTTGCAAAGGTTTTATAATTGTAATTAAGGATGATAAAACTCCCCTCCAGATATGCTTGGTCTAATATTTTAGAATATTTATAATATGCTTGGACTAATATTTTTAAAACATGAATTCACATGGCTTTCTTCCTAAATTCATTATGGATGATAACTCTAAGCTGTATTATCTTTATATTTTGAATGTGTGTTTTATGAGTTAAAAGTTAAATATTCTAAGTATCAAATGAATCAAAGATGGATTTGTTATGAGAATTAGGATGTCTTTGGTTGTATTTTTCTACATTTTCTTTCATCTGAACAGTAAATTTTAATTAAACATTTAAAAATTGAATGTAAAAGCACTCATTTTTTTAAATTTTGAAAGCAATTTTTACTCTGAGTAAAAATAAAAGTAGTAGAAAAAATCTGGAGTAGACTATAAAAATATAAAAAACAATAAAAATTCTGATAAACTAAAAAATACATTTGATGTATTTTGATAATTTATCTATTCATTGATTTTTGTTGATATCTATTGCAACATTTTTTTAACTGATTGATTTTTTTGTGGAACATTTGAATATATGTTTATATTGTGGAAATATAAATGTTTATAGACAATATGAATCTGTCTCGAAGTTGGGGTAAAGAATCTTCTGGCAAGACTTGATATAGATATATTATTGATATCATTCTATTAAAAACAATGCAACAAGAACCTGAAAAAATTATCATATTTCTATTATTATTACATTTTTGGATTAATTTAAGGCTTTTTTATCAGGATTGTTGTTTGAGACAATTTTCTCTCCAGAATCTATCTTAATTATTTATAAGTCTGTCCGTGCTTACAATATTGCTGCCACATATGGTCTGGTGCTCCTGCTATTTACCTTGAGTGCCTTGATAAAATCCAAAGAAGTATCAGCTATATTATTGGTCTTGATCTGGTGTCTCAGTTTCAGTCACTTTCGCACCCCTGTAAAGTTGCCCCCCTTTGCCTTTTCTATACTTTCATGCTCATTTTTCAGATGAGCTCTTCCCTATGGTGCCTAGACTTGTTGATTTTACGTGCAGTACTGGACTGACAATGAGGTCTCACCAATTTACAGTTGAGATGGATAGATGTAACCATAACTTCTATGCTAACAGTTTCTTTTCTTAAACTTCTCACTTATAAAACTCACTTTCAGCTCCCTGCTTTCTCACCAACTTTAATCTGCAAAAATTTAAATGCAATGTCAATCATTATCTCTTCTTTTGCTCTTGCTCTTTAGCAATGTTTTTGTTTCTAAATCTTCCACCATCAGTAACCCTTGTGTCTTAGTGGCTTTATTGCCTTGCATGGGGTGAATTCATTTAAACAAAACAAAGACTTTGGTAGATTTGAGGATATTTAAATTGATTAATTTGTTTTCTATTTTCAAAATACTGTTTGGGAAGGTATGTACCCACCTCTTCTCTCTCCATCTATAGGTTAAATAGTAGGAATTGTATCTGAAAATCATTATTATCTCTAAAAAATGTTAATACAATTTTCACTTGCAAAAAAAAAAAGGAATTATTCTTACAATACAAAATATGTTTCGGGTTTGTTATAAAATGTGATCTTCTTTGTATTTTCTCAGTCCATCATTAATCTTGCATATCATATTCTGCTCCTCCATCTTACTTCTTGGGCACTTATATAGTCTGTATACCTGAGCTGTGCTAATTAGGTACTCTTTTACATATCACTGCTATTCTTAAAACTATTTTCTCAAAGTATACTATTAAACCCAGGAAGTCTGTTTATAGAATTCTTTTCACATCAAGTATAAATATGCATTCTTTTTATTTTATTTTTTAAGTGTCACATTCCCTTGTGATATAAGTGATCATGGCTCTCCACAGGTTCCATTTCTTAATTATCTGTGAATGCTTTCTTGATAAGATAATGAAGTGGTTTCCTACAATTTTGAATTCGGTGTTGTACTTCTCCTAGACACTGACACTCAAAGCTGGAGAGCCTACTTTATTCTGGTATTTAGTCCAGAACAAGAAATAGATTTGTGTCTTTCCCAAGGGCATTAGTACAAAGTGAATAGAGTCAACTAAGCTCACTAATTCCACTTTCCATACTGATAACCACTACAGTACTCATGCACCCAACATACATAATACAATTTGTAAATAAATGAATAATAGAATTAGTTGTGATGCTTTAAAATCATTTGTAATTATAATTTCCATGAGACCTAAAATCATTTCAGGCTTAGCTTCTGACACTCCAGCGTGTCTCAATATTCTACACTGACAGAGTATAATTTAAGTGAACAGACACTGAAAACTGA
The DNA here is from genome assembly GCA_964036315.1 of Acanthosepion esculentum. Lineage (NCBI taxonomy): Eukaryota > Metazoa > Mollusca > Cephalopoda > Sepiida > Sepiidae > Acanthosepion > Acanthosepion esculentum. Next base: position 21,837,505 of record OZ038512.1, on the reverse strand, counting down.
TAGATTTAACACATTAACTGAAAATGATGCCAGTTTCCGTCAGTCTCATATATATATAAAATAGTAAAGAAAGATTGTCCACATATGCTTCTTATAATATGTAGATATAGTAAGCCAGTGAAAGAAATTCGAGAGATAAAAAACAACAATAATAATATTGATAATAATACTAATAATATTTATTGTATATTTGTAGACCTTCAGACCAAATAAAAGCATGATGAAAAAGATTTTTAAAATCATAATTTTCAGACACACCTGTGTCTTTTCTCAACAAGACAAGAAATCAAAATGAAGTGGGGCTTTCTTTTCCTGGGGGAATTTGTCTTCTTTTTTTTGCAGGTTGTATTACTGAAGAGATCTGATAATTTTGGGCAAGTTGTTTGCCATGATTATGGTTGCAGTGGGTTTGTAGAAGGCTTTCTGTAGAAGTTGTATTCTTTGAGTATGCTGAAATTCCAAGAATGTTTAATCATAAAATGTGTGAATTTATTTTAAAAATATATTTTAACTTGGACTTTTGGTATTTAAATGAAGATGCTAAAAGGACAAATCTAACATTATCAATACTATGTTCTGGTTGGTTCAAATTTGCAATTGTAGTGTAATTGATCTTGTCTTTGATAGTTTTTTATGGTTAGGTGAATTTGTCAAAGAATATTTTGAAAATTCATAGTAACACTGTATGCAAATATCTTTATTATTATAATTATTGAAAGAGAGAGCCAGAGAGAAAGCGAGAGAACGAGAGATTAGCAAACTAACAAAGTGAAGCTGGGTATAAATATACCTAGCTCGATATACCTATCATGCCACCCAGCCTGATAAGAGTATAATGGACACATGCATCACAGACAAATGAGCAGGACGTGGTGATCTTATATATATATATATATATATATATATATATATATATATATATATATATACTCCAATAGCTTCATGTCTCGCACATCTCGCCTGTGGAACTCCCTTCCTTATTCCTGTTTCCCTGACAAATATAATCTCCAACTATTTAAGTGTAACGTCAATCAACATCTCCAGTTGCCTTGATCTATCCACTTCCCTTCTCCACATCTTTTCCCCTTTCATTCCTATTTGCTCTCACTCCAAATCTTCTGTAACCCCCTTGCCTTGATCGATCCACTATCTTTCTCCACATCCTCTCCTTTACCACTCCTATCTGCTCTTCCTCCAAACCTTCTGTAACCCCTTGCATGCTAGTGGCTTCCAGCCTTGTTTGGGGTGAAAAGCTAAAAAAAAAAAAAATATATATATATATATATAGAGAGAGAGAGATAGATAGATAGATAGATAATATCAAATCAGTATATGGAAAGGATAATCCAAGTGGTTCTTTTTAATATAAAATATTAAAAAGATAGATCCATAAAGGGAGCTCAATGTATAGAATAGAGAACAATATGATATACCTCAAGGAAATGCTTAACACATCTCGAAAACACAATTATAAATCATAATTTATTTCAACAAGTAAGTCTCATCAGACAGGAAGTATAAATGGTTTAAATTTACAAAATGGTTTAAATTTATCCAGACAAAAATTTTCAAAATAAGAAAGAATAACAACAGGAAAAAGGTAACAGGAAGTCAAGGTGTCTGACCTAGAAAATCTATTTTCGGGGTATTGGAAGCCATCAGCCGATGCTTATGTGTGGTGAGAAATATATTAACTTAAAGACATATATATATATACATATACACATATATATACACATACAGACACACACACATATATAAGCATATACACACACTCACAAATATACATATATGTACACATGCATGCACATACACACATATATATATATATATATATATATATATATATATATATATATATATACATATAAAAAAGAAAGAAGAGAAAATAATGGAAAATAAATTGAGTGATTGAAAATAATAGAAATAAAACAATTGAATATACAATGTAAAATAAAATATACCATATATATATTTGATATATATATATATATATATATATATATATATATATTGTGTATATTTAGGCAGCAATTTTTCATTAATGCATGTTTCATTAAAGTTTTGTCTATTTATTTTAAGTAAGTTCCTTTCATATTGTCTGATAAGCTTAATAACATTATCATTGAAAGACAAAAGGAAATCACCATATTGATACATGTTTAAATCCAATCTAAGCTTTTGACTTACATAAGCCATTATCAAAGATGAAAATTACATTTCAATATATCAAACACACGGACGAAACAATAATGATAGTCTGTTTTTGTTGCATGAAAAATTTCAAAGCAACGACAAACTCGTATATATCCATATTACTACAAAATAGCAATTATAAAAAATCTAATACATCGTGCAGAAACTAATTCATCCACAAAACAGATTTTTTTAAGTGAACTAAAGAATATAAAACAAACACTGATTAATAATAGCTTTCCAAACTATATAGTTGATGAACAAATAAGATGCTTTCTTAGAAGTCTTAATACTAAGCAAATAGAACATAATACTGCTTCAACTAATCCCAAACATATTAATCTCTTATATTATAGACAAATGCATACTAATTATAAATAAGATGAAAATATACTAAAAAAAGTAGTAAATACTAATATATCTACAACAGATCCTAGTAAAAAATTAGGTTAATCATATACTACGCTAAATCTAGTATATCAAACTAAATTATTCACAATGATTCTTCCCCCTCCCCATTAGCAATTTGCAAAATACCAACATAGTTTACAAATTCAAGTGCCCTTTGGGAGATTGTATCTCTAATGGATTAAATAATATTTATGTTGGTCACACCACAAACTCGCTTTCACAACGCTTGACTCTACATTTGAATGATAAATCTAACATTTTTAGGCATTTAAAACAACATGCCTGGCCACATACATAATTCCAAAAAATCCTTGTTGAAAACACAACTATACTTAAACATGAAAACAATAAACAAAAACTAAGCTATATACATAAAACAGTTGAAACCTAACCAGAACAAAATAAACTATGAAATCTCCACGAATATTCTTAAATGCCTATAATTGATATCAGAAGCCATTATACCAATGGCTTCCCATACTTAATACTTCTCGTTTTAACTCTCGCGTGGTCATGTGTGACGTCACGAGCTGCGACGCGATTTTTGCTTCCACATCTCGTATACACGAGATATATATATATACACATACACACACATGGCTATACATATACAATTATATAAATATAAGAGGAGGAAATGAAAATAATACTAAAAATGAATATCTTAAACTCATTATCTGATTTATCTTAATATTTATAGAATTGAAATATACACATAAAAACATGCACACAACACACCCATATATATACAAAATCACATATACATGTACCCATATATATCCCCAAATCACATATACGCATACCCATATATATACAAAATCATGTATACATGTACACACATGCATACATAAACAAATAACATACATATATATTTGAATCAACACATTCATACAAACACAAAGTAAACACACATATGTGTAAGGTATATGTATACATATACCTACATATATCCTCATATATATACATACATATATATACACACAAACACATATACATACACAAACATACATATACATATATATATAAAAATAGATAAATATATATAAAATACATATGTACGTTATATATATGTATATATATGTATATGAGTGGCCAGCCATTTTAATGTGTGTGTATATATATATATATATATATATATATATATATATAGATATAGATATAGATATATATATATTAGTCAAGATATTATACTGATCTCCACTAAGTCACTGGTACTGACCAAACCTTGCCTCAAAGTGATCAGTTTGAAATTTTCCAGGTAATATGTATGGCATTTTCAATTCTTCTATGCAATATTTGGTCAGTTCTAGAAATGCATAGGTTGTATGATGCAAAGCAGTGGAGGTTTTCTTTGTTAATTTGCCATTTATTCCAGAAATGCTATTCCAAGATTCTAACCAGTCACAGAATACAGAGAGAAATCTAAAATTTTCTTCGTTTACTTTAAGTATTTATTTCTAAGCCAACAATCTTTATACAGTGTTTTTACATTCAGTATTGTCCACCAAGCATAAATATGTTTATATATTCAGCAAAATTAGGCAAACCTTTCTGTTTTCCTAAGATCAATAATCCCTGAATAGTGTACTCATTAAAAATCTGCAGAACTAAATTAACATTTTGCCTTTTAAGATTAATAGAAGAAAGTGCCTTTGAGGTTAATTTATAACAATACTTCAAAATTGGCTGAGATTCCAGGACATGAAGTTTCTGTAAGGTTTCTGTAAAATTGGGCACTTTGGATACTATCTACTTCATGATTTCCATTATGACAAAATTTTGGGAACAGCATGCATTTATTTGCATATTTTTGACCAAGCCAATTGTTTTTAATGCATTTTAATATATGAACTGAATCAAGTAGGAAGAAAAGAGATTTAAACTTCATAACTGGGTGTGGATATACAATTGAAAGCTTTGGTGGACTACAAAAGAATGATATAGCTTTTTTTATTTATAGTATTATTATCTGTTATGATTGATAATATTTGAAAGCCTATCTCCTCTAAACCAATTATTATATGTTTAACTATATCAAATAAATTCTCAGCTTGAAGATATTTTGTTAGCGTAACATGCACATCTTTACATTCTAAGAATACACAGCTAATCATGAAAGCAAAAGCACTTGTTGCAGCTTCATTGCTGTTGTCAGATAAGCCAACAATATTATCGCCCTTATAATCAAAATAAGGTTTTAGGTGAATTTCATGAACAAGTAAAGATACTTTGGCGTCTTTCTTTACTAGTAAGTTACATTTATTTTTAATATACATAAGAAAATTGTTATCATGCTGCTTAATCAAAGGATTCATATATGTTGATAAGGTTAGTCTTTTAATGGTTGAATAGCTAGGTAAAATTATATTTATGCTGTCTTTTAACAACCTGTACCCTTTAGGGGAGAAGTTATACAACAATGAAGAAAATATCATCATTTCTGTTGAATAATCATACTTATTCTGTGTCATTAAGTTTAGCTGCTCATATATAATTTATATCAAAATTAAAATATTTGTTTGATTCTTCTTGCACCAATAGTAGAAACAACATTATCAATTTTAATATAGAAATCATATTTTGAGGTTTGGTTTACTGTTCTTCTGTGTACATTTTCTTCATGTTTTCTTCATCAGAATTTCAAGAGTATTTTGATCTGTTATGTGTTTAAGAATCTTATAGTCCTCTATTGTATTCATTTCCACATCTCTTCAAAACACATGTACTGCAAAATCAGATTCAATTACAAGAGACAGATTGATTTTTGTATATGGGGATTTGATGATGCTGAATATAATAAGTGTCTCTTGCTGCCTAACAACACTCTAGTAATTTCTATCAAGAAAATTTAATTTCCATTCTAGATCATTAATATAATGGGATTTATTCTGCTGTTTGTATGCTAAGTCATCAGTAATATTTTGATTTAAAGTATTTTAAGGGCAGAATTCTCCAGTCAAATTCTCTTAGAATCTGGTCACTCTCCAGAGGGGGTCATTGAAGATAAATATGAGGGACGGTTTGGTAGAATTCTAGGGATGGCACCATCATGAAGATATGCTTCCTGAAGTCTAACTGCAATTGTGGCTCCTGTTTTGTTTTTCATCAAAGGCTGATAATTCTCTCTTTATATCTTAGGTCAAAAATGTAGTTCACATACCTAAAAAGATTTTTAAAACTGAAGTAAATAAGGGATAATGATGAGGAAACACACATGTTATATTTAGCAAAACAAGATAAGGAATTAATTTACAAATTTACACATTTTGAGTTACCAGTAGCTTGTTTCAGGAAAACGAATCAAATATTTAAAGTTCGTAATTCCGATGAATTGTCCAAAAGGGAAAATGTTCATATTAAATCATCAGGCACAAATATATCCGCATGTAATTTGGCACTGGCATTATTCAGACTCATGGAATGCTGGACTTTTCTGCCTTCTGTCTCTTTCTGCCTTTCTCCCTCTCTGCCTTGATTCAACTTTCTCTGCCTATTTATATCCAAAAGCGATTTCACATTGGCTCATTACTTTTTCTCAGTTTGTAAGCCGTTCCCTTTTCCATTGGCCAAAATAAATTTTCACATAGGCTCATTAAATTTTGCCTTGGTCTTTTCTTCAGCCCGGAGTCAATTCCTTTTTCTATTGGTCAAAATATATTTTTGCACAGGCTCACAAATTTGAAAACAGTGAGTTTTTTTTGTTTCGTATTCACCACAAAACCAAACCTATTCTAAATTCTTGTAAAAATTTAAGACACTAAGCAAACTCTACATTAATGAAGTTTTATGACATTTTTAGAGGAACATAATTCAATTTATTAATTCAACAACAAATTATTAGTGAGGAAGCAATAAAATATTTTTACAATGTGAAACAGAATATTAGTTGCATTCTTAAAATGAATAAGAGTTCTGACATTTTTAAGGAACATAATTTAATATTAATTCAATCAAAAAAAATATTAGCTGCATTCTTAAAATGAATAAAATGATGAAGCTATAAAAATAATAAACAGAATTTTTAATGGTTTACACATTTTTTTTAATTAAAATAATAAAAAACTTTTTTAAGAATACAATTCTAAATTTATGAATTTACATTGACAATTTATTAAAGTTTATTTAAAAAAATGAGGTTTAGCTTTTAAAACTTTCACTAGATCTATCTATCGTAACTTTGTTTTAATGTATTGTGAATTGCAATTAAAATTATTTAATTAAGTTTCAATTAAATTTACTTGCTTTAAAAAAATACTCACAAATCCATTCTTTTGATTGAACGTGTCCAAATATCAAATAATGTTTTATCTTTCGGAAAAAAAATCACAGGGATTTTGGTCCATTTTTGTAATTTTCTTTGCAATGAGGTGCAACACATCTATAAGGCATTGCTTTTTTTTATAAATTGATTCAATATTTAAAAGAAAAACATATAGATTAAATAATTTAAAAGACATGTGAGTTTGGTGACTAACGACAACAAGCGTTCTTCTGAAATGCATGTATTGTAAGGACTCAAGGTAGCAACGTCACATGTTCCCCACTTCAATCAAACTGCCCTTCTCTTTCAGTGGTCTCAGTTCACCCCAAACAAGGCAGTAAAGCTACTGAGACACAAGGG
>OZ038512.1:21820277-21827777 GCA_964036315.1 Acanthosepion esculentum | reverse complement strand
TCAAGCAACAGGACTCTGCACTATGCCACGCAAACAGGAGGATCAAGTCATGGCTGTCAGACAATTTCTGCGATCGCATCCTTACAACTGGCAACCTAACCCTCCTGAGTGCAACCCTCTTGATTATTATGTGCAGGGCACAAATGAGCAAGAGACCAACAAAACTCCTTGTAACACCAAAGATGAACTGAAGGCAAGGATTATGGCAGCATTCACCAACTTAAACAAGTAGACTGTCCAGAAGAGATGCAGGAGATTCTGAAGTCATCTGCAGGCCTTGGTTGAAACCAATGTTGATTTTATTGAATAAATTTGCTCTTTAGCATTGCAGATTATTTTTGTGTAATTTTGTTAATTATCTCTGTTAAAATGAGATGTCAATATTATTTTCATTTTTGTGTAATTTAGATGACAATTTATCCATCGCACCCTGTATATAGGATTAAATAAGAAACAAATAGGAAAACCTTTATAAACTTGACATGTTTCACTACTTTTATTGTAACTGCATCAAAGAAATTTTCGTGTAATGAGGAGAATGTGAAGAATGTTTATTCTCAGTGTTTCCTCTTATTCTCCTCAAAATTCTGATGAAGCTATAATAAAAGTAGTGAAGCATGACAAATTTATAAACACTATTTGTTCCTTATTTAATCATTCTGTCAACTTTAATCTATCTTTTCAATTGACATTCTTATATATATATATATATATATATATATATATATATATATATATATATATATATATATATATATTAATGTATATTTGGGCAGCATCCATCCTTTTAAACATCTCTCATTAAATATAACCGACAAGGAAAATTTAATTAATTTTTTATTTACTTTTCCATTCTTATTATTTAACAGTGGGAATGGAATGTTGAAAAGTTTTTTAAGAATACAAGGACACTGACTCAACACATGAAGGCTCAGAATAAATACTCTCACTAGTATTCAAGACAACACAGACATAAAATACATCTTAAACAGTCAAAACATGAAGAGAAATTATCAGCATCTAAAACAAAACCCCTTGGAAATGGCTCAAGAAGTGCCTGAATATATATATATATATATATATATATATATATATATATATATATATATATATATATATATATATATATATAATCTTCAGGCTAATCTAATGCCACTTCACCATGGTGTAATGGTTAGCAAGCTTGTCTAGCTAGATCAATTAAAACTGTAGTGAGTTTGATCCTTACTGGGTAGTATATACTTTTGGCCTTTAGCCACATCTAAGCTACACTTTGTAAATTGCTATATATATATATATATATATATATATATATATATATATATTTTTATATATATATATATATATTGCTATATATATATATATATAATTAAAATGAAAAGTGGTCCATGTGTGCATCTTATAATATGTAGATTTAATAGGCCAGTTAATAAAATTTGAAGAACTAAAGCCCAATGAAATGATATCGATATTGGCAATAAAATTGATATTTATTATATATTAAACTTTTGACTAAATAGAAGCATGAAGAGAAAGATTTTAAAGTCAGAATTTGTGATCACACCTGTGTTATTTTTCAATGATATGGGAAATAAACAAAAAGTGGGACTTACTCTTCTGAGGAATGTTGTTGTTGGTTAGATGTCTCCCTGTGGAAATTATACTCTCTGAGTAAACCCAAATCCCTGTTTAATTCCTCAATGTGTGAATTTATTTTGAAAATAAATTTCAACTTCGATCTGCATATTTCTTGTTGACTGTTAAATGGAAGTGCTAAAAGCATGGATCTGATGTCATCAATGCTATAAAATGGTTGGTTGAAATGTGCAGCAACAGGAAAATTGTCGTCCCTGATGGTTTTTTTTATGGTTATTGAACCGAAGATGGAATTCCAATCTGACTCACAAGACAAATCCCCTCCAAAAAACAAAAGATAAAATACAATTTAAAATGAGCCAATCACAAACATTGCCACTTAAGCAAAAGGTATGACAAAAAACACTCAGTCATGATTCGCTTGATCTACCTTTAAGAATGCTGTTCACTGTCATTAGTCATGGAAAGCAGACAAACTGTTAATGACATCACTAGTGATCTCGGTCAACTAACCTGGCACCCGCATCAACTCAAGTCTCTACTAACTCACCCCATACTTCAAGTCGCTTTCCTCACCGACAAAATAACATTCTGCCTTGATCTTCTGTATCGGCAATACAAAGAATTTTATCTTAACAATTCTTGACTTTTCTTTTCACCTCACCAGTGGTATTTGTTGTTTCATTTGTTCTCTCATGCTACCATATGTGCATTTATAACAATTGTGAGTATAACAACTGCGATAAACATGCTAGTCAGGATAGCTAAAAAATATTTATTTAGAGAAATTCATTTGATATAGAAGATGGATTTGAATGGATTTAAAACTCTCTCAAATATTATCAGGATTGGTTTTCTTTGCTTTTCAAACTTCTAGAAAATGAAAAAATAAAAATCTTTTGCTTTGGAATGACCGCAATGCTTCTGAGGTTCTTGGCAGACAATTTTTGTTCTCTGATAAATCATCAGTTGTGACTTCATTAGTAAATTCTTCTTCACTATCTAATTATAACCTAAGCTTGATTGATTACTTTCTTAAAGATATTTACAGGGTCCTCCATTTATAATAATTTGCTTTCCATTTTCAGAGAGGAGAAAAATATCAAATTACTTTCTTTTTTTTTTAATAATGTTGCTAAGAAAAGGCAAGAAGTGAAGTTTCACCAACATAATTTCCTTTTTTGCATTTGTGGCAGAAAAGTAAATATATAAGATTTGAACTGTCACAATTCAGAGTCAGTGGTTTGAACACTACACGAGTGTTGGGGAGGGTGCATGAAATTGCTATCAGTGATGATATGCCTACAGACTTGGTATCGGGGTTTATTGCAGGTGATATTCCCTTGGTGAGATGATGAATCATGTATGCCGGATAATGTTAAGAGTGTGTGTAGATTGGGGGAGCTGATGCCCAGAATGAAGTGGGTTCTCGCTGATTATTTTTCTAATTGTTTGTTCAAGTTTTAAATACTGGAAAGCTTTTATATATATCATTCTATTCAATTTATAGAAATTTATTTTTTATTGTAACTGATGGAAATTCAGTTCTGTAGGTCATAGAATCAAATAGGATTCAATTAAAAAAAAAGATATACTTTCGTCAAAGCAATCAGTGCCTGGAAGTTATACTTCTAATATCTCTTCCTGAACTTATTTTTTTTCCTCTCCCAATATGAGTCAATATTATTCACTAATTAAATTTTGACCTCTTCAAGTCTGGAGTTATCCATTATCTCCCCTGTATAGCCCCCAAGAACATCACTTCTTGCTTTGTTACATTAATACAACACCACACAGCGACTACTTACTTTGAGTGGCTCGTGGGCCTTGCATTGAGTAAGACTATGCTACATTTTAATATTTTTCTTTTCTTTGCAGATAATTGTTAGTAACGAGAAATTTCTGGACCCATAACGTCTTGCACAGAAGAAAATTCAACTCGAAGAAAAAGGAAAAGAAATTCTTTCATGTTTTTATACTCTGTTGCAATTAGATCTCTTTCTCATTAATTCTGCATGCTGGCTGAATGTGAACACCACGAAGGAAGATAACGAAATGAAAAAGTCGTTTTCTGTGTATAGGCCTGACATATCGCATCCAGTCTACGAAGCAGGCTTTGGCAGTGGCCAATTGCGAACATTCCTGCCAGAAAAAGAGATGCCCCTGGGGACTACCAGACCTGCAACTCAGTGGTGGGCCAGCAGGCCACTGGCCATCATGCAGAGTGCTGTCACTGCTGCAATGACCTCTTCACCATGACGACCACAGTTGCAGCCTGGCGGGCCACTATCTGGCACAGAGGGCACTGCAGCTGCCAACACTCTCACTATCGCCTCTCAGCATGAACACACCTCTCCAGGCTAGACTGATCACCTCAGCTGTCCAGCTTCAGTATGACAACACCTTGGCAACCCACTGCCATTACTTCAACATAACCAGCGACAGCAATGTCAGATTTGTGACTTCTCCTGACTTTTAATGCTCGCATCTTATGCATTGGTAAAGTCAGAATCATGACTTCTCCCAACTACTTATGCTCAGACATCCATATCATCATACTCAGATACTGGGACAACACATCAGTAACCCACTGCCATCACCTTGGTATAATCAGCCTCTTCAAAATCAGATTCATGACTTCTGACTACTCACACTCACATTCCCGTATCATTATAGTAAGATTTGTAGCTTTGCTAACAACTCCAGGACAACACTTCAGCAACCCAATGCCATCACCTCATCATAACCAACACAGACACCGATCATACCATGTGACCTCAGCCTACACAAGAATAGGCCAACTTCCAGCTTTCCTCTTGACCCTGATCCCCATTCTAACAATACACTAGAAACGGACATTCCACCTATTTTGCAATATCTGTACAACACCATGTATATACTAAAATTAAATGTTTTTCAAATTCTTATCCTCATTAATTCTTTCTCTCACAACCAAATGCTTAATATAACAACGTTACGTCAGAAGTTTGGGATTATTGAAAAACTGGATGAAACTCCTCATTTGTTGAATTTGCAAATTAACAAACAAAGGTTGCAGAATCTGAAGGAAACACTAAAACTTTCACTTGAAGATGATCCACAGAATACTCTGACTTCGGATGACTTAAAAGAATGGATAAATGGAGACACTAATGAATTACAAAAGAATTCAATGGTAGAATCGCTCTCAAATGATTTTGGAATGTCAACAAATAGAGGAAAAATCAAATATTTCCAATAACAGTGAAAATATGAAGGATAATGAAAAAGACTGGGACTCAGTAGAGAAAGATATTGATGAGGTCATCAAATTCATAGAGAAATAATCTTTGTTCTTCAGTACAGAATGTACAAGTGCACGTCATTAGAAGAAACTGTGGGAATCACTTACATGTGCCACACCTCCGCTTTCTTTAATATCATTGGTTAATAAATACATGATACTTATTATAGGACAATTTAACCATCGCAGGTAATTCAAATTTTTCTCTAAAATCACGGATTGGTCCATTTCCTGACCAATCGCGTATTTTATTATCTTTTCTATATTTTCGGCGCCAAGCCATCCGGAGCCTAAAACTTGTTATATAAAGACTCTCGCTGTTTGCCAGCGGCAGTAGCAGTTCAATTCTTGGAAGATAAGGCACGGCGCTATATTGACATTTTAATTCTTAATTATTACTAATTCAAGTAATCATACTAAATCTTGTTGATATCACTCATGAACATTACATCTTTCTACAGTGATAAAACACTGTGGAAATATTCTTTATTTAGCTAAGACTTCAATTGAACTTTGTAGTTAAATTACATTCAATTTTGTATTCAACATTTATTAGCTAAAATTACCCTTTTTATTAATGGAAAAAGGGAAGCAACTTTCTTTGTACTTATTGTTGAAATTTGTATACCATTGTTAATACAATATTATTAATGTTCACTGAGCTTGATTATTTTTCTCTCGTGTATTGTTGTTCATAAATTAATGTAGGGTGTTGTTTTACAAGAACACAGCCTTTTTTGATATTGATTATATCATGGTGACCCTAGCCAACATACTACACCCCTACAAAATTTTAAAAAAAAACTCGAACAGCGAAATGAGGAAAGAAATAAAAAAGACAATTGAAAATAAAACATATTGAACATTAAACATTGCAAATTAATATTTACTTTCATGAGAAACTTCATTTTTCATATATTGCGATATATTCTTGAGTTTAGTTAAGTTATAATTATATTACACATGCTACATTATATCCAAACCTGCCCTCAAATCCAAACTAATCTGAAATTCAGATATGGGGATTTCCTACTGTACTTTGATAATTTCTTGTTTGCTTACTTGATATTATTAACACAAGGAAGTGTGCTTGGAATAATATAACATCATGGAAAATTGACTCAGTGATCCAAGTTCAAATGAAGCAGTTCACAAATTTGAAAACCATGAATCACTATTTTTCTTACCCTGCCAATACACCAGCATTGTTTTAATGTCATATTTTTCAGAATATAAGACACACCGTTTGAAAGATTTTTACTGAACAAAAATTCAATCTAAAATTTTAAAAATTAGTATGTATTGTCATAAACACAAAAAAGATAAAAAAAAAATATAAAAAAAAGTTAACTGTTATTTAATTTGATTCAAAAGCTCCAAAGTCCTTATTGATTTCAGTATCACTTTGAAAGGAATCAGACATTTCAACGTTGGATCCAATATTGGAATCAAAGAGAATATCATCCTTTATCTCATACATTGTGTTATTGATACGACATTTCTTAAATGACTTTGTCAATGTATCCTTTCTTATTTTTCCCTACAAATTCTTCATTTATATGCAACATTGGAACAAGCATCAATATTTTTCTTCATCCAGTAGGGGTTGCAGCAAAATATTCCTGTTCTTAATTGTATTAAACACTCTGAATGGCCATGTATGTTACACATCTGAAATTCATATTATGGATATAAATAACATTGAAATGAACTAAACTAGGCATGCTTATTTAAATATATTAGCATATGGCCTATATATATATATATATATATATATATATAACTACTATTATGTGGGTGAGTTAAAAAATAATGCAATTTGTTTTATTTTATAAGAAATAAGGAACACTCAAAAATATCATACATCACAGCTTCACATCCCTACTTCTCAACATAGCTACCATCCTATGAATGAGGGCAGGTATTCTAGCTTCAGAAAAACACAGCTGGCTGCTAATATAGCCAATTCCTTACAGGAATTTTCACTCCTTATCAGTACCATAATGTTTCCTCTTCAGTACCTCTTTCATTGGACCAAAGAGAGTCTTTCGTGAATGTTTATAGGAGTTTCTCCTTCAGCAACAAAACAATTTGATTACTGCTCTTCGCTTCTGACAGACTTTCAGCAGGCCAGCTATTTTCATATCAGCTCATTTATTCATATATCTGAAAAAACAGCTAAAGTAGATAATTAAAGATTAAAAATGTATGTGCCTTTACATCTGTACCAAATTTGGAATAAGTTCTTCGAGAAATGTGCCTCCTATGACAAAATTTGCATTACTTTTTAATTCACTTTTGCATTATTCATACCTTTGGGTATGATTTTTACATCAAATTTTAGGTTGAAAAAATTACATCTTAACTATCAAATAGTACACTAGCTGGCAGACTTGGCTCTCTAGCTTTCATTGTCAACCAATCTGAGAGAAGGACAACTCTGAATTCAAAACTATGGATAAGGCAAACAAGAAGCTACTCTTTTTTTTTTTTTCAAAAACAACCATATCAGATAAAAAAAAAGTAAGTGTGGTCTACTCCCAGTTGGGTTTGCCAAGACATCATTATGTGGTTCTGTTAAGCAATTACAAACAGGACACTTCCTGTCTACTCTCTCTTTT
>OZ038512.1:21677160-21820077 GCA_964036315.1 Acanthosepion esculentum | reverse complement strand
AATTTTAGCAAATTTTTAATCAACCTTATCAAATTGTCTATTTTTCTTTCTGATGGCCATTTTTATTACAACATAATCTTTAATCTGCATTATTGCGATGTCTTTTTACTGATATATAAGCAAAAAGATCATTAAAATTAAATTTTCCTCAAGGTTTGTCATGGATATTATTGATATTTAGTAAATGTTGGTACTTAATGCTCAAGTTATGATGATATTAAGTTTAATGATTATGATTTCTAATAAAAATGATTTTGATAAAAATAAATACGTTTAAGGTGTTTGTGTTTAGCCATTTTCTTTTTCCATTTCTTTTTTGTTTTGTCATTTCAGTATTTTTGATGGATTAGAGAAACGTGTTTGATTTTTCTGAAAAGAATATTTTTATATTTATTTATTCATATTTTATTTTTAATTTATTCATTCATATTTTATTTTCACAAGTTACTAATTCTTTTCAAGTCAAAAAATGTCTTTGACAATCAAATATTTCCTGCATAGAATCAACCTTATCCAGTTTTCATAAAACTGCCATTCATATAATATAAACTTTAGTTAAACCCATATTTAGTGGCTAAATATCCAATAAATCAATAAAACATAACATGCCATTGTTTGTTTGTCTGTAGAAGAGAATTCATACAAAATGTTTTCTTATTTTAGAATTTTCCTTTTTGTCAATATACATTTTTACTTCAACATTATTGAATTTATTTTGCTTTACTTTTTACAATACCGCAGAATAATTTGATTTTAGAAACTTAGTAATCAAATAAAATGCCATATATTTTTAGTTTATTTTTCTTTCTTTAATTTTTAATCAATTTGTTCTGTTGTTGAGATGTAAAGGGAGAAAGGTATAAGAAGACTTACCTCCCTTATTCTTGTTAAAGAAAACTTCTATGTGCCCTTCAAGACGTAGACAATTATGACCCTCGGCAGCTTCCTATCCTTTATAGTCCTAAGCATTTTTTTCATTTTGGTAACCGTCTTTCATACTCCATGTTCTGCCATTCATTTACACAAGCTTGTTAAGTAAGTTACTTCATCCATGTGAAATTCTTCAATCTCTATTTCTTCAATGTGTCCTAGAAATTTCAACTCTCTGTCATTTTCTGTGAGTGTGAAGTTCTCCGAGCCCTCTTTCCTCATTGTGTCCTAGGAATTTTAACTTTCTCTTTCTAAGTACAAATGTCCTTTTCATTTCCACTTCCTTTAAAACTTGTTCATATGTTCTGTTCAAAGTATTCTCAGCATCCTTCTGTAAAACCACATCTCTGTTGCCTAATGTCACTTTTTCATCTATACAGATACTGTTAATCATTGATTACCACAAAAACTGGGAAAGCATGTAAAACCACAAGTAATCAACCAATATGATGTATTTATGAACTAGATTACTGATGTATATTCAAATCTGACAGCATATATAAAATTGATATTGAACAATCAGGGATATGAGGCTTATCCTGGCAAGGAGGTTCCCAACTAGTGTCCAGTTGACAGACAAAAATAAAGTGGGTTGTAACTCAATACATTTTCCCAGAGATTCATGGTATACTGATGGATATTTATTGAATACAGTATCCACACCAGAATCAGCAGCCAATCAAAACTCTCAGAATAGGCTTGCCTGGGTATCAGAATGGAATCTTCCAGGCTGCCATATAAACCACCTACCAACTTGACCAGGGTAACATTTTTGTCAGTCAGACTCAACTTTCATTACAGTTGAGTACTACAGGGGGCCAACACTATTTTTGGGACACTTTGAAAAGTGTGCTTAAAGGTGTTTTTTGCTGCCGAGAGCTTTTGTGTTGATGAGTAGGTAGTTCAGCAGTAACTGTCCATTAATGGTATGAACATTGATTGATGGGTTTGTCTTTGGTTTCATGTTTTCTTTATTTTTACTTCAACTTAGGCGACACTATTTTTCGGACATGACACAAATTCCGTGTTTTTTAATGATTTAGTCGTCGAACGTCTACAATATGCAAATTTTCTGCAGGTAAATTGTACCCTGACCATTACATTTGAGTATCTTTACTATTCACTGCGAAAACGTATTAAAATCCTGAAGAAGAATGCATTCAAAAGAAGTTATCAGTTTGGTCCAAAAGAAGAGAGAAGACGGGCTCAGCATCTGAAAGATCGCTGCTGAGATGAAGCTACTAAAGTCAACAGTTGAATACATGCTAAGTACAGACTATGAGCAGAAGAAGAATAAGAGAGGACGGAAAAAAACAATTTCCAAGAGAACAGAAAGAAGAATGAAGAGGAGTGTTACGAGGTTGTTGTCATCTGGAGAAAGGGTGACAGTGAAGGAAGTAAAGGAGAAGTGTGAACTTGACGTCTGTGTTCGAACTGTACAAAGAAAGCTACATGAAATTGGACTTAAGTATGCTAAAATCAAGAAAAGAATAAACACAAGGAGGCAAGGCTGGAAAGTGCCAAAAGATGGATAACAAACCATGTTGACTTCAAGAAAGTGATATTTACTGATGAAAAACGTTTTAAGTTTGATGGACCTAACAGGTGGTGTACATGGTCGAGAAAAGGTGAACCTGTTATTCTCAACAAGAGACAGATGGGAGGAGGAGGAGTCATGGTTTGGGGTATGGTATTTCTGAATGGAAACTTGTGGCTCGAGTGGTTAAAAGGACGTCAAAATAGCTTGAGCTACAGAGAACTTTTGGAAAAGAGAGCCCTACCACTCATAGAAAAAGAAATGGGAAGTAATTTTATTTTGCAGCAAGATAACTGCAGCATCCATGTGGCCAAATCAGTGAAAAATTGGATGTGTGAAGCAAATATAACTACACTGGAATGGCCTGCAAGAAGTCCAGACTTAAATTTAATTGAAAACCTATGGGAAATGCTTGCAGAGCTTGTTTACGACGGGCCAGAAATAACCAGAGAGGCTGAACTGTGGCAGTGCATAAAAGATGCTAAAAATAGACTGCTAGAAACACGAAGAGACGTTATTATCAATATGTACGAACATTATGAAAATAGACTGATAGAAGTCATTGAAAAAAAGGGTGCTGCCATAAACTATTAGCATTGTTTCTGCAATGTCTGAAAAATACTGTCGCCTGTGTAATGTGAAAATTTGTAAAAAAATAAAAATACTTCTAATTTGAATTCTGCTTTTCCATTTGTAGTATTGAAACAGTTTTTAAATGTTATTGCCATTACACTAAAACAGTACAGACTGCCTGTGCTACCTAAAACTTATAAAAACTATAAAGTGTCTGAAAAATAGTGTCAGCCTCCTGTACCTGTTGCTACTACCAAATTCTACACTTGCTCAGTAAGACTCAACTTCTATTAGTCCAGTATTATCATTTGCTACTACCAAACTCTACAGGTATTTCATGAAATTCTTCTTTTTTTATGTGCTGTGTCCTGTCAGTACATAGGTGATCATGGCTGTATATGACTTCCTATTCTTTGTAGCTTTAAGCAATGTTTGTCTCCTTACTATACCTCCCATTCTCACAAGCTCATTTGGATAGGTTACTTGATGTTTTGCATTGTTTGACAGAACGTGGTCTGGAGGAGGAAGCAGAGGGAAGGAACTTGTTGAGAGTTGCAAAGGATAGGGGGAGGTGGAGAGCCATGATCGCCTACGTCCTGAAAGGACATGGCACATAAAAAGAAAAAGACTTGATGTTTCCTTCTGCTCTTCTTGCCTTCAATATATTCTGAGTGTCAAATTCTGTGGAATAATTGGCCATGGTTAAGTGTAATTGGCAAAATTCTCAAACAGTAAGCGGTGGATTAAGAATAGGACAAAAAATAGTGCAAGACAAAAAAAATAATGCAAGTCAAAAGGAAAGCAACAGTAATAAAGCAAAGTGTCCACAAAGTAAGAAATGCATTCACATGCAAAATGGATACAGTCAAATGGTTATAGCTGCTGAATTAATTCCCCTTGGCAAAATGGCAGTTTGAACTTCAAGGTTAGAAGAAACAAAAATATGGGTATGAAATACGAGAATAGTCCATTTTTATTGGTTATGAAGAAATCCTAGCATCCATCTATAGGATTTCTCCATAAATTTGGTCATGTGAGATTTCTAGCAGTTGTTCATAGTAAATTGTAACCAGTAAATTCTCCAAGCTCTCTTTTCCTCATGATGTGTCTCATGTTTTCACATGTGAGTCTTAAAATATATTTTTCTTGATTATTGTTGTATTCTTCTCTTTCAGGGAGCCAACCTTTTCAGCAACTGGATTAATAAACATTTTTGAACAAGTAACCATTGTTATAACAAAGACTCTTGCTAACAATACAAGGGTATAACAAAAATTTATAGATGTTACTGCAAAAATTAATTTGAAAACATGAGTCATGTTCTTAAATAGTCTCATCAGTTGGAGACTTTCATATGGATGTCATGTATGGCACCAAACTTGTTCAGAAATATCTAAACTGTAAGTGCTATACAACTGCTTAACAATGGTTAAAAATGAATTTGAGAGAGTGAAGCCTGTGGATCTTGGCAAAGATCATCCTTCTTCAAACATTGTGGACTGACACTATAGAATCACAAGCTACATCAGGTAAGAGAAACTGTATCACTTAAAGACTTTCAACAACTAAAATTACCTAGAAGTAAATGTGAGTTCTATTTTAATAGTTTTTCCCTCTTTTGGTTTCTTCATTTCCTGCCACCTGCAACCTTTGGAAATTTAAATGCAATGCCAATCACAATCTTCTGTCTCCCTGAATCCTGTTCATTTGTTATTCTTCCTCCTTATTAAAGTCTTCTCATTCTCTTTCAGTCTCAATAACACTTTGCGTCTTAGTGGCATTATCGCCTTGCTTGTGGTGAAATGACTTTTTAAAAAAGTTTTTTTAATAAAGTACAGCATTATATGTTTTTGTAGTAATTTATAGAAATTTAATTTGAGATCATTTATTTTTTTAAATAGAGTAGGAGTTATTAACAATATGAAAAAAGAGGACAGTGTTAAAATAAGAAAAAGTAAATTTATTTTTGTTATGCGAATATGTCAGTCAGCACTCAGAGTTCATACAAAGGTTAGCAGACATGTTGGTGAGAGTTCACTGGAGGTCAGTCAGTATTGACAAATGAGTGAAAATATCTATAGCTTGTGAGTCATTCTCAGTGGATTTGACTGTCTATCAATTTTGTTAATGGAAAAGAGAAACTCAAGAAGACTTAGTACAGGGAAAATGATTGGTTGGAAGTGTTATCCTCATCTTGGTTGTTATGACATTTTGATCAGTGTATACTCAGAACATAATCTTCTTCTATGTGCCATGTCCTTTCAGGACATTGGCGATCATAGCTCACTACAATTTCCTATCCTTTGTAGCACATAATAAATTTTGTCTTTTTGTTATCTCTCCTAAATATTGTTCTACCATTCATTTACTCAAGTTCACTAGGTAGTTTATGCATTGTTTTCCTCTGTCCCTCTTACCTTCAATATATCCTGTGAGTACCAAATTTTCCAAGCCCTCTTTCCTCATTATGCATGCTGTAGAATTTACAGCTATCTCTTCCTGATATTAAGTATAAGTGTCCTTTTTGTTTCCATTTTCTCTAGAACTTTGCCATTGCTCACATGTGTGGTCCATAGTATTCTCAGCATGTAGTAGAACCACATTTAGATGTAGAACCACATTTCTTTTGCTTCAAGTCTCTTTTTCATCTGTGAAGAGATTACCTAGCATTCATTTCCATAACATCATAACCCATGTAAAGTCTAATCCTATGTGGTGAGAAAAGTGGGTCATTAACCCTATGGAATAAAATCAGAATAATAAGGGTGTTTCATTAAGATGGATTATATATAAGGGTGTTTCATTAAGACAGATCAAAGTCAGCAGTAAATAAATCAGTGTTATTGGTGAAAATTTATTTATTTCACTATTGGATCATTTTATTTAAGTCATGGCAATTATGTGTGAAAAATAATATCGCCCAAATGTCCGCCAAATCTGTAAGGAAAAGAAAAAAAATCATTAGACACTTAAACTTAATTCACATTTAAAATCCATTCAAGTTATTGGAACACCCTTTATAAAGCATATTGAATTAAAAGGAATAGCAGATTTGCTAGATGCTGAGGCCTAGAATTAGATACCATATGCCTTTGTTCAACAAAAGGCAGACATTAGGTTTCAGGCTTGAAAATTCCAATACTTGATTGTCTTATTGTAGGGGTTCACAAACCTTTTGTGCCATCAATCCCTGCATGAAATCCTTAATCTTTGTCAACCCCTGGGCATGTACAAAAATATATTAATAATAATAATTTTTTTTATTTAAGGGTAAAAATTCTTCTACCCTTTTTTTCAGTATTTTATTTCGATATGATTCATTTTAGCTTTACATTTTGTTATTGCTTTTTAATTTATTTTCCTGTTTGTTCAGGCTTACAGCCACATCACATAGAAACACCATACAACCATGAGTTAAGCAACGTTGATCATGGCCACTACCTCGATGGGTGACCACTTGGATGCACAATTATCCTTGATACAGCTATGAATCCTCCTCTTATCTCCCCCCCAGTTATTAGTTAATTAGTAAAACTTGTATTATCTAAAACCCTTATTATCTCAAAAAAAATTCTTATAATCTAAAATTATTTTTTACCTTTAAATAACTTGTAAAGGGTTGATAAGCCATAAAAAACAAATCAATCTATTTGTTCAAATGATAATAATTAGAAAAAAATCATCAATAATATAAGTCTTGGAATTGAGTTTTAGTCATAAGTCATCACACTCTTGCAGATTCAGTCTATTCCTCTACCTAATCAGAATTGCATTTATTTTGGCTTAAATTTGGGAATGCAAACAAAAATGGTTCAACTGTTGTGAGTCCTGGGTATGACAATAAACTACATCCGGCAGCAAGGCCTCTGATTGAGAGGTTTTGAGGAGTGTAGAACCACCTCTTAATTGCTGTTGTTCCCAGCTCCACCCTGACCTGGGCTGGTAGCACCTGTTAGGGTCACAGTTATGGTCAAAAAGTTAACCCCAAAACTGAGGTCAAAACACTATGAAAGGATAAAAATACATTTTTATAGTAAAAATGCCAGAAATACATTTCTGAAAAAAAATATTACTTTTAATACATTTTTGAAGGAAAAAAAATATTACCAGCAATACATTTGACTCTCGACTAAAACCATCCTTACAAAAATACATCAATGAAGCCAGATCTACAAACTAATTACTTACAAAGAATACATATTCTATTTATATGAATCTATTCTAAAAATCTTGTTAGCATTAAATAACTCATTGAGATTGGTATGCCTTAAAAGAAAGTAAACCAATCAACTGCTACAATAAGTTTGGGGTTTTTAGTACTTATATTTACATTAATCCAATAGTCACTTAAGCTTTTACTTTTGAACAATGATTTAGTTTCAAAATTCACACATACATCAATTCATCTTGTGAGATTCAGTGTCTTCATTTTCCATTTCCAAATCAAATGGTGTAACAATTCAGTCATGTATATATATATATATATATATATATATATATATATATATATATATATATATATATATATATATATATATATGACTGGAATGTTTCATATATATATATATATATATATATACATATATGAACTTTTCTTTAAATACAACAGACAAGGTGCTTTAATTTAGTTTTTTATATAATTTTTCATGTGATCTAATAATTTTTTTCTTTTCAGATGATAAATTATATAAAAACTGTCTGAATGTACTTTTAGTCTGTGCACTTTCACCTATACATTTTGCCATTTTCAAGGATGAAGTATTTTAACTGTTAAATAAGAAATAGTTTGTTGCATGTATGTTTTCATTTTTCAAAACATGGTCAAGATATTGTGTCCATGTTCCTAGTTGATATTATTAAGTGTTGGTTTTTTGCTTTTCTTAATAAATTCAGACAGTTTTTATCTAATTAAAAAGAAGGATTGCTGCTTAAATACACAAATATATATATATATATATATATATATAATGTACTAGGTACTTCATGTATATCTTTAAATTACACTCACAATTTTTTATTTCTTTATTGAGACAAATATCAGGTTTTAGTTCAAAAAGTTCAATCAATCCCCTCAACATTTATTAACCTCTTTTGACCCCTAGATATTTATCAAACTCCTGAATAGTCTCATTGACCCCTGGAAGTCAATATCAGCCACTTTGTGAACCCCTGTCCTTCAGACTAACAGACATACATGTTGAATAAATGCAGCAATTTACCTGGTTTTTATCAGTTCAATCCATGGAAAAGGCAGGTGAATTGATTAAATGTTTGATTAGTTTTTTACTGCTTATCAACCTTTTGCAGATTATTTAAAATCAGGAAATATTTTTAGACTGTTCTCATTCCACTGCTCATGTCTAGGGATATTGTCTATTTCTTATTTTATTTAATCCTGTTCAGTTATTGCTTGCCAAGGGTTTGAACACACATAAGAACTAGACAATATCATTAAATATAAGCAATGAGAACAGTTTACCCCCATAGATTAAATAAAGGGTTCAGTTCAGAATTCTCTGTAGGTTACCCAGATTACA
This sequence comes from Acanthosepion esculentum, assembly GCA_964036315.1. Classification (NCBI taxonomy): domain Eukaryota; kingdom Metazoa; phylum Mollusca; class Cephalopoda; order Sepiida; family Sepiidae; genus Acanthosepion; species Acanthosepion esculentum. Next base: position 21,811,500 of record OZ038512.1, on the reverse strand, counting down.
CCTGAGGAAAGCCAAAAAGTTGTGATGACAATAAGAAAGATGAGAACAATGGTCTTAATATAAATGGTGTAAATAATGATAACTCTTCATCCCAAAAATTCAGAAAATAATGATAACTCTTCACCCCAGAAATTCAGAAAATAATGATAACTCTTCATCCCAAAAATTCAGAAAATAATGTTAACTCTTCATCCCAAAAATTCAGAAAATAATGTTAACTCTTCATCTCAGAAATTCAGAAAATAATGATAACTCTTCATCTCAGAAATTCAGAAAATAATGATAACTCTTAACCTCAGAAATTCAGAAAATAATGATAACTCTTCATCCCAGAAATTCAGAAAATAATGTTAACTCTTCATCCCAGAAATTCAGAAAATAATGATAACTCTTCACCCCAAAAATTCAGAAAATAATGATAACTCTTCATCTCAGAAATTCAGAAAATAATGATAACTCTTCATCCCAGAAATTCAGAAAATAATGTTAACTCTTCATCCCAGAAATTCAGAAAATAATGATAACTCTTCACCCCAGAAATTCAGAAAATAATGATAACTCTTAAACTCAGAAATTCAGAAAATAATAATAACTCTTCATTCCAGAAATTCAGAAAAATTAATAAAAACTTCTTTTGCAATTAATTTCATTATAACATTTATACAGCATAAATAATTTAAAGAATATTACAATATATCAGTGTGGATAGTGTAACATTTGTTAGTACATACAGTGAATTCAGTGGGCCAAGTTCATTTCCAGCTTGGTTTTTTTTTCAGTTAGTTTACACTAATGCCCTTGGAAAAGGCATGAATGAATCTTTTCCCAGTTATGGGTTAAATTGCAGGGCTAACTGGAATCTAAAGGCACACTGGGATAGCAAAACATGTCTTCCAAAAGCTTAATAAAGTATTAAGAAACAAATGTTTTGAGAAACAAACAAGAGTACTGGACTGTTAGGTAATATCAGTTCTCCTATATGGTAGTGGATGCTGGACAATTTCTTCAGAGATGAAGAAGAGACCTGAAGCAACAGAAATGTTATTCTACATAAGGGTATTGAGCAATGACAAAATCTTAGAGCAAATTGAAACAGGAAGAACACTTATACGTAACATCATGAAGAGAGAGTTGAAATTTCTAGGGCACATATAATGAGGTAAGAAGGCTTGGAAATTTTGATATTCATAAGACAAATTGAAAGTAAGAGGGACAGAGAAAAACAAAGCATAAACTACCGAGCAAGCTTTAGTAAATAGATGGCAGAACAAGGTTGAGGAGAGATGACAAAAAGTCAATATTTGTTATATGTGCTACAAAGGACAAGAAATCGATTGCCAATGTCTTGAATTGACACAGAACATAGAAGAAGAACCAGGATCTCTTGCCTTGAGGTGACAACCAGTCTAGGAAAAGGAAATTCTGTATTTGAAACCAGCTTGAAGAGAGATGGACTCTGTTAGTCTACCATTGCCAAAGTACAGTACCCTTGTTGCGGACCCGATAGCGATGCAGCGCTGGTTTACGACAAGATGACCTTGTGCCAGACACTACACACTACTACCGAATCCACAAACAAAGTAAAAATAAATAGGCAGGAGGAATGATGAAGATAAGCCTGGTCAAGAGAACAAATATAAAATTTTATTAGGGTTTAACAAGTAAATTGTCTTCAGTGAAAACCTTCAATAAATGTACTGGAAATGTAGTAGTAATGTATTAAATTGTCTTCAGTGGAGACCTTCAGCAAGTTACTGAAAATGTTGAAAGCAAAAGAAAGGCCGTGTCAAGTAGTCACAAAAGAGAGGTAAGGTTCCGCGCCAAAATTTAAATTCAAGATGGCTAAGGCGGGAAAAGTTCCTCAGGAAGATAGTTCAGAAAGTCAGTTTACAATGAATAATAAACATACACGGCAAAGAAAAATACTCACTGCGAAAGTTTGTAATTGTGAGTGTAATGTAATATTTTTTAAGGTAACTGGTTCTGAAAGGACAGAGTTCAAAGAATATGAAAAATTCTTGTTCTTCAGATTGCAAGTTTCACAGATCTCTGGTCTAGGACGTTCGCCATTTCGAACAGGATGTTCGTATCAGGACGAGAAATAAATCATCGAAGAGGTGACGAGGTTCGTCAGAATGTTCGCAGCATGACGAGAAATAAGTCATCAAAGAGATAGTGAAATGACAGTGTCTTAGGTGCTAAGGTTGCACGCGTCAGGCTATGAGGGACAAAACAATATTTGCTGGTAAGGAGGGACGAAGCCATATTTGCTAATAAGGCATCTCTGTTTAAATATATGGTTGAACAACGAGAGATGGATGAGTCGTCTTATCTCTTCCATGTACTGGCGGCGATTGAATTCAAGGAAAAAGTTTGTCCGTGACATCAGAGCAAAAGTGCACGAAAAATGAACATCAGGGGCAGCGAGCTAAATCTTCCTCACTTTCGGCCAGGAACAACGGTTTACTGCTATTACTAGCCGAAAGTGAAAGGAAGGGGGTGAAAACTTGTGCTCACGTCAGATGAAAGTGTAAACACTGTGTCCGGTTCCACACCCTTAAAATCCTAATAACTTGGGACATTTTGGACAATATATCAATTGCAGAACCTGATTTTTAATTCAGTAACTAAAAATTAATATATTTTTAAAGTTGGATATGTTTAATCTTTTATGAACTATATTTATATCTATTTTATGATGAAAAAACCTTTAAATCCAAGAACTAGTCTCTTTAATGTAGCAAAAATTAGTTCAGTCTTGGTCAAGACCAACTGTTAAACAAACATTATTGATTTATTCCAATCTTTGATTGTTTTATTTATTTTTTTTCTCTTTGAAGCTGATTGTTTTAAGTATCAATTCAAGCACAACAAAATCAATAATAACATTTTAATTTTGTACTGATTGACTCTCTATAAAGATAGATTGATAAAAAGAGAGATGTGAAAAGGTACCAAATTTTTTTTAATGACCAAAGATCAGGGACATAAGAAAGAGAGATGTAGTTTTTTTTTAAATTTCATAAATTAAGTTAATTTTGAAAATTAAAATATGGCAGGTATAGAAATCAATGAGTTCTCTTTTTCAAAGAAGAAAAATAAATCTAATCAAGATGAGAAAAAATAGACGCTTCTATTTTCAAACAAGAGCTTTTATTCAACAATTTGGTTTAGATGTTGAATAATTATTCAAGAATATTTTAAGCAATTTAGAATTTGGTGATCTTAATATGAACAGATTTAAATGGTTGTCTTATTCTATCACTCCAGGAAAAATGAAATCTTGTTGCCCTATCTGAGATGGAATTGATCAAACCATACTTTTCTGCATTGATAAAGTTCAAAATCATTTACACAGTTTTTTTTGCTTTTTAATCATTTCACCCCAAGGAAGGCAATAAAGTCACTAAGAGAATATGAGGAAACATTAAAAGAAAAGGAATTAAGAAAACAGAAGACGATGATTGATAGTGCATTTAAATTTTTGAAGATAGAACTTGACATGAACACAGTAAGAGAGTTCCACAAGTGAGAAGTGCAAGATAAGAAACTGTTAGCATAGAAATTATGGTCACATCTAGCCATTTTAATTATAAAATGATGAAACCTTGCTGCCAGGAACTAGATGAGAAGAGCAAGAGAAGAAACTGTTAGCATATAAGTTCAATTGTAAAATGATGAAGCCTTGCTTCTAAACTAGTGCTGCCCTTAAATTCATAGAGTATATGCAGAAAAAGGCTTATTCTCCACTCTGCAGTCTCTTTCTTACAGATGCAACACCGCAAGCCTATTGCTATTTTATCATTATTTTCATGGCAAATATTCGGATATATCCCATTCATTAGGTCCACCGGTTCAAACCTGGAAAACTAGGAGATGCTATGGAGTAGAATCAGTCTCATTTCCTTTCTGTTCCAAATGTTAAGAGACTATTCTATTCCAACAACTTTTTTTCCAAAAGCTGTTATATTGTGGAACAAAACAGACAATTTTAATCTCTTTAAGTCAACAGATACTCATTATCTATCTTCCTTGTCCTCATCATCTTTATCTTTACAGCAGCCCACTACCAGGTTTTAAATAGCAAGGTAGACTGGGCTCTTTATCTGTGGTTGGCAACCAGTCTAGGAGACAGACAACTCTGAATTCAAAATCATATATAACCCTAGCATAACACATGCATACACAGCTGTCACCGAGATCAAAAGGCTCACAATGACTGTATAATCTTAACTGTGGTTGACCTACAATTGTGTCAATGTATTATTATTATTAGTAGTAGTAGTAGCACATTTTCTGCCACCTTGCTATCTCTCCACCAGTGATTTTTGCTTAGATGGGGACGGGGAGGATTGCATATCTCAGCAACATAAAGAAATATATTACTCCTGGCAAATCCCAACCAAGTCTGGCAGGTTGAAAGGTCAGGATATGGGATGTGGGATAAGGGATGTGGTATAGTGGTTGTACTGATTTGACAGAAGAGTCAATCACAATCTCAATTTATGACCAACAGAAAATCACACCTGATACTGGAAATGCTAAAACTTCTTGGATCAACTAGTTCCTGAAGTGAATTACTCAGATACAAATAAAGTATAAGCAAACATTGCCAACAAACAATTTCTTATGCCTTTTTTAATATTGTACTTTGAGCAACTCATTCAAGATGCCGGATGCAATTATTTCATATGGTAAATATGAAATAATAATAATAACTCCCTTTATCCACTCCCTTCAGATTTGAGTAAACTGTGGTAAAAGATGGAAAGAAATTTGTGAACCTATGTGAAATTTTCTTTGAACCAATGATTGAGATTGGCCAATGTACTAAGAAAAAGACAAAAACAAATGAGCCTATGTGAAATTGCTTTTGGACCCATGAAAACCTTGTTTTCACAGAAATTAGCTGTTGAGATGAGAAAAAAGAAAAAAATAGTGAGCCTATGTAAAATCCTTTTTGATATAAAATAAGAAATTAAATTAACAAGAATGTCTGAAGTCATGTGAAAAGTTTCATTTCTGTTCAAGCGTCCCACATTAAGATTTTTGCCTGTCTCAAATTACTCACCAATTATATTATCAGACTTTTTAAAGAACTTTATTTCAACAATCCAAGAGAGTTAAGTATTTCAATCTATCTTTCTTCATCTACTTTTGAATGTATGCAACTGTATATCCCTTCTGTGAACAATGAACCCTCTTACCTTTGTTTTAAACATTTTTAAATATTATTTTGTATCAGATGAACATTTCCTCTTCATGACAACTCATTGAAACTACGGACTTTAAAAAATTCTGATTTATTTTCCTGAAACAAGCTACTGACATGTAAATTCCTAAATAAATTCCTTATCTTGTTTTGCTCATGTGTTTTCTCATCATTATTATCCTTCAATAACCTTCATGGTGTGGGTAAACAAATTATTCATCTTAAGTCTCATGCCACTATGAACAAACTACTAACTGCCATGGATGACCAGGAAAGATGGGGTCATGAAGCCAAGCAGATCCAATCAGGCCTGAGACAATGATGATACAACCTTGAATATTTGAATCCCTATATAACGCCATCTGTTTCATTTTTTAATCTTGCCACAGAATATTGTTCTATATGAATGAGAGTTGACTGATAAGTAAGGTTTCCAATCCTATAAAACAACCAGATTGTATAATGAAATTGGTCACAAAATGAAATTTATTTCTCTTCAAAGTCACAAGTTTATTTTGCAACATATTTTTTCCAGGTTTTCTATCTCCATTTTCCATGCCCCCATAAAAAAGGCCATGGTTTACTTTTAATCCAATTGCTTTTAGGTATGCACAATACCCTGAAACTTAATTCCTGTAACCTAAAGGGAGATAACCAAGAGATTTAGAAAAAAATAACAGTGTGGATGTCAATGATCATTACTGAGTTTAGTGAACTGAACATGGCTGGAAAAAGTCAATGACTCTGGTAAGAGACCAAATGACATTTATTCACTTAAACTCAACAAAATGAGAGTTTCTTATCATTTCAGAATAAATTTAAGAGGCTACTCTTGACCACTCTTATCACTGCTGACACTATTTATTTGCCTTCTCCAAGCTCCAAGATGAGATAAAAACTTATTTATTTTCAACAAAAGCTCTGCTTGAAATGATAGAAGACAAAGTAAAGAGAGAGTGTGTAAGAACATGATCAATCCATTCTCTCTGCAATTTGTACCATGTAACCTAATACTACTTGTCTTAAGATACTTCAAGAGAAGATAGAAACTGAGAAGCAAATCTGTGAAATGCCACCGAAAGTTCAGTCCAGTATAACATCTGAATAACCTTTAACTCAAGGAGAAGACAAACACTTAAAAACTTTCATCTTGACATTCACAAATTTTAGCTCACATTATAAACAAACTCAAGTAAAAAATAAATAAAGGAAATTTTCTCCTTAATTTTTAATTGTAGGATTTTAACAAGTCACTGAAGAGTTAAATTTCTTAGATTAGTTTAGTTTACTTTATGGTATATCAACTTTTTTACAATTTATTTAATGCTGAATTTTGTCATTTTGATAAACAAGAGATTGGTAGATATTGGTTTTGCTTGCACTAGAGTCAAAGTGGTAGACATCTGGTTTGGTTTATATAAAAGTTGAAATGGTTTGGTTTGGAATCAACTGTTTTCAAATTATTTAATGCAAAATTGTCATTTCATTAAAATGTATTAAAAAGATAGGCATAGGTACAGCAAAAAGTGGACCCTTTTTGGTGGGGTTCCTCTCTACATGAGGGTATAGTCACTATATTTTTGATCCCGACCAACAGTACAATCAGTTTATTTAGTATAAGAATATGTTATTAGCATTCGTTTTACCCATAATGCCAAGTAATATATCTCTATCTATAAAAGGCAGGATGTGTGTGTGTGTGTGTGTGTGTGTGTGTGTGTGTGTGTGTGTGTGTGTGTGTTGCACGGCCACAATTTTCGACGGATTTGCACCAAAATTTACATGCACATACTCCAAGTTAGTGAAAAGGCCAAGACTGACTTTGCATTTCCCAACTCTCATTGATAGTGGAAATAATCGATTTTTTCATGCTTCTACGGCAGTTTTCATGTAGTTTGCGGCCATTTTCTACTGGCCAGAGTGAGAGCCTATAGCTGGCTGCCACGAATTGGCAGGAAGATTCTATTGGCCAGTGTGAGAGCCAACAGCTGACTGACATGAATGTTAACTAGCATGCAAAAAAATCGATAGCTGCATTTGTCACAAGTGGGAAAAATTTAAATCTGCATGGCACTTTACTCCAATTGGCTCATTCACTTGCTTAAACTCAATGTTGATTCTGATTCCACAGGACTGGGTTGGGTGTGAAAAAGTATTTGTTGTTAACATTCTTTTTCCATTCGGTTTTTCCAGTTATGAGTCCTTTTTTTAAAGCTGATCATTTTGCGTTCATTTTGTTTAGTTCTTTTTTCGTAACAGATTTAATGTTTAGTATAGAGCTTAGAAAAAATTTGCAGTGTGAGATAGGCAAGAAGTAAGGCATGTAGCAACATCAGCATGGCAAAGGGCACTCCTTTAAAGGCAAGGAAGGGCAAAAATATTTTAAGTCAAGTGATAGCGATTGCTGTATGAGTCGTACAATTTTTTAATCAAGCACGGGCAACGCCTGGCCATGCTGCTAGTTCTCTATTAAAAAGAGAGAGGAGGAGATATCTTCCATTATTAATGTTTTTATTTGTTAAATATGTATTGCAGTATCAACAGCACAAATATAACATAGAATAGACATGCTGCAATTGAGTTTCTTCTATATTGTTTCCAGATTCTAAGTTCAATCATTTTTCTTTTTATACATGCTACTCTGGCAGATTCAGATTAAACTTGATTGAGTTAAGAGAGGAATGATGAATATGTGTTATAAAGGAATTCAACTATTCGTCTGTTCACACTCCTCCCCGCTCTTTTTAACAGGAGTAGAAGTTTATCCCTTGTTCCCTGTTTAAGATTAAGGTTCTAAAGAATTTAGAACCTTAATCTAATTAATTTCTTAAAGAATTTTCCTTCCAGTAGCTCCTTGCTTGGGGGTGAATTGATTAAAATGAAAATAGAAATTATAGAATGTCTGATAGAGATGTTAAAGTAAGATAGTGGCTAAGAGGGCATAATTGTTAGTAATGATATTAGTATTTAAGAATTCTTCTTTATACATGAATTAGTTCAATTGGTATTTTCATTAGTCAGCTGAAATGTAATAATAAATTGACCAAAGCAGTTTAAAGATCTTGAGTAATCAGTTTATCTTAGTTTTATTACAAAAGTCATTGTGAAATTCTAAAAATAATCTAATAGTCTTCCTTATGCAAATGAATGAAGTTATTCAGTAGAAAATTTTAAGAATGTTAAAATAAATGAATTCAACAGATATGGATTTTATATATATTTATATACACAATTCAGTGCAACATCACTCAGAAAAGTTGAGAAAAATCCATTGTAAAAAAACTTCTATTGTAAATGAGAAAGTGACTGATAATATGTTGCTTTGAAAAACTTATAATAGCATCGGATTACCAGTTTGTTATGATCTTGTCTCATTTATTAAACTGAGATATTTTCTTGTGTTGGACATATTTATGTGATAGATTTAGATGGAGATATTATTGTGGTTTCATGTGGGTTTTTATCAGAAGATAGTGTAGTGAATTGTATACAACATGTTTTTCACTTGGGGATTAAGAAGGAGAAGCAAGACATGTTTTGTTACTAAGGCATCCTGTGGTTGTGGTTGAAAGTAAGAGGAAAGAGAATGTGTGCCCTTTCATTTTTGTGTGTGTGGCATCCATTGGTCTCGATAAATCTTGGATCTGCACCCAAAAAGTTATGCCTCAGCTGCTGATAGCAGTGCAGCATCTGTTATGGCTGTAGAGGTCCACACAGGAGTGACAGTCTCAATTGCAACAAATGCATGTGAAGATGCACTCCCACGATGTCACCTTGTTGATTCCTTTCCATTGAGCATGGTTCTCTCCAGTGGCAAGCCTTCATTTCTACTTTCTTCACTCCAGCCCTTGGTGTAAATTGTATCTCCAGCATGAGGGATTATTGTCAACATCTTCCCCACTCTCGATGTCTATGTCTATTGACCTTATATCTCTTTTGCAAACATTCTTGAAGCAAAGGTTTCTTTTATACTGCTTCATATATTGCCACAGTGGACGTTAAGAGAAATTCTCTAGCAGACAAAATGATGTAATCTTTCCTATTGTAAACTTCTAAAAAAATTGTTGATTAAAAACTAATGATTTTGAAAAGTTGCCTGAAATTAATCTCCAAAACTTCCTAATTCCTAATCATTGTTTTTATTCTTATCTAGGTGGTGCCAAAAAACTTTTGGTCTGTCCCTCTTCCCAAAGTTTCACTAAATGACCAAATAAGAATTTATTTTAGGAATTCTTGATTTATCCAATAACTTTTCATCACCCCCTTATATCTTCAATTGTGTTTTTCTTATCGTCAAAAGATAATCACAAATTCTCAAGTTATCAAGTTTTTAAGTTATCAAGATAACTGGTTCAGAGTTCAATCCCCTTGTTTGCATAAGAACTATATAAAAAATTTGTTATCAGTTGCTATTTGTGCCTTATTTGAAAAATAAAAAACAGTGTCAGATATTATCTTCAAAGCAATCCAATCATCAAGACAGAGTTCAATACATATCTACAACTGTTAAGTGATTGAAACTATAATACAAGAAAAAACATGACTGAATTTATTTCTATAAATATTCTATAAATATCATGAAAGCCAGAACTAGGTTGATAGTCATTTTGTGATTTAGTCAAAATTCTATTATTAATATGAAAAGTGTATTCTACCTACACAACTATATGAGAACAGTTCAAGGGTCGCTGAATTTATTATTTTTAATCTGACTTGTTGATAAATGACTGGAATGATGGTCAGAGACACTGTGATAAAATGGTAATTATAATAATAGCCATTTCTTTATAAGGAAACATTTGGCATTAATTGACAAGCATTTTTTCAGGAAAATAGATATCTCAAGTCCAACAACTGCTTTTGCTATTTCCAGTATTGATGGAAGTTTCCTTCTGAACCTTTTATTTGAAGTAGTGTGGAACATTTTGATTGAATATCACATTGAAGAGAAAATAATAACTATTTTAGTTGTTATTGCTGTTGAAAGTCCTCAAGTGTAGTGGTTTCTGTTATTTGGTACACTTCTTTGTGACTCTGTAGTGCTATTCCACAGTGTTCAAAGAAGGAAAGATCTATAGGCTTCATTTGCCCAAAGCCATTTTTAACCATTGTTCTTAGAAAGTGGTTGTATACAGCTGAGAGTTTAAATATTTTTGAATGGGTTTGGTACCAGGTATGACATCCATATGAAAGTCTTGATTTGATGAGGCTATTTAAGAACATGACTCATATTTTTAAATTAATTTTTGCAGTAACATCTATAAATTTTTGTTATACTCTTGTACTGTTAGCAAGAGTCTTTGTTATAACAATGGTTACCTGTTCCAAAATGTTTATTAATCCAGTTGGTGAAAAGGCTGGATCCCAAAAAAGAAAAGTTTTCAGGTTAATGTTTTGGTTTTGAAACAATTTGTTCTGTTGGGCAAAACTATCTCTGGTGCAGTCTATTTTATATTCAATTACCTTATCTCCTCTACTAAATTTGTTATAACTGATCCAGATACCAAGGTATTTGAAGTGTTTGGTATTTACTAATTCCATATCCTGAATTTTTATGATAGATTCAGGTATGTGCAGAAGAAATCCACTTACCTTAAAAAAGGCTGAGGGAATGTGCCTTCCAATGCTACTGATTCAATGATACAAAGGAAGACACATTCTGTCATTTATAACAGAAAATGGTTGATGGAATATCCCGTTGGATTAGTGTACCTACCTTTGAATTCATATAAAGTCAGAGGCACTAACCAAGAAGCCCACGAGATGGGAGAGTGGATTTGCTGCTCTCTGAATTTGCGATTGTTTGCAACAGTGTCATTACTGTTTTCATTCCAATTCTTGATCATTGTATCTGTTTTGGAACACTTGATAGAAGAAGTTGATTTTTTTTTTTTTGTTCAAGATCATTTCTATCCTATGAATAACGATGTCATCAGCGCTGCCATTGGCCTCAGAAGGGAAAGCAGGATCACAGTTGATTTTTTGGGGATGTGATAGTGAATACTTAAATGACCAGTGCCCATCTCTTCACATCTACACTTGTAAATCCATAGGGCATAGTCTCAGCAGTGATATGCAGAGTTTTGGTGAGGTTTAGTGATACCTGGGGCCAACTCCTTGATTGTATGCCCTTAAGACTCAAGTAGGGGGGTGGGTCTATAAGGCTTAGTACTGAGAAATGTGATAAAAGGGAGACATTTTAGATATGCAAAAACAGAGGAAACATGAAATAAACACTTTATTCAGATTAAACGTAAACTAAATTTTTGTTTCACTCTTTGATTGGATGCCGCCCTGATATGGATGCCCAGGGGTGTCACATCCTCTGCATACCCTTCTGCATGCTACTAAGTCTAGGAAAAGATTTAATAAATGTTGGGGTCCTCACCAGACATGTTAGAACTTGTGAACAGATAAACATCCTCTATTAGATTAATGCATTCACTGGTGTCAGAATTTTGGAAGATGGATGAAAAGTGGAAGTCTCTATTGATGTGGTTATATTCTGCTGTGAGGTTAGCATAGCAGATATATAATTTCTTATTAGAGAGGTATGCAATTTCTTGGTATTATTTGAAGATATATATGCCATAATTACATCCCTTACCAGAACTGGTTTTCATAAAACGATGAGAACCTACTTAATATAGTGGTCTTTGATTCACCATAATGGATCCAATTCAGATACCTCTCTATGTGTATAGATCTTGAGGCCTATCATTTTGTTTCCATAGTGAATTAATGCACAATAAACCCAACTTTTGGGGGATATGTTTCTGATTCCAAACTTCCTCCATAAAATTGAGAAACTTTTTATTGAATTCGTGGAGAAACTAAGCTATTTTCAAAAGTTCAGCCTCAATATCGAGTGATGTTTTATTATTCCTTAGTTTATTTTTTTAATAGCTTTCTTTATTTCCTCCTCAGTAGGTTCATTATTGTTTATGTTTGGAAACATGTTTTGTAATGATTGGATGAATATTAGTATATATTATGTTTTTGTGAGTATTGTGCGGTCAGGGCTGAAATGTAACTCAAAGTGTTTTTGAGACCAGGACATTTCTTCTGCATTGGTTTTGATTGTATGATGTTATTCTGATTTTTGCTTTACTCCACATTTTAACACTTTGTTTATATTGATCATTAATTTTGTTTCCAATTTTCCTGAGATACTGGTTTCTCAGGACTTTAATTAATTTTCTTTTAATTTTCTTTGTTAATTCTATAGAATTTTCCTTTCCATTTTTCTTCCTCTTCCGTTTGTTTTTTGTTTTTGGTATTAATTTTTTAAAACTCAGGATTGGCATCCTACAAAAGTATCTTTTTCCTTCTAGGTATTCTTTAAATGGTCTCACATGCTTCAGCTAATGAAAATTTAACATTATTTGATTCCCCTGTTGTTTTGATCAAAATTTACTGACACCATTTTAAATTCTAGTTTATTACTGAATTCTAAATTGAACCTTTCCCTTTTTAAGAGTTTCGATGTTATACCTCTGTGTTTTTCAAGGTTTATATTGGCAGAAGTGAGCTATTTTGTTGGTTGGAGAAATTAAAATGGAAGAAATATTGGTAAAAATTCATAATAGTTGACAATGAAAATTCAAGATAATCTTACTACTTGTTTATTTGTGACCTTGGAAGGAAGGTTTTAGTAGTTGTGATTGAAAGCAACTAAAATGAAAACGAAGAAAATGTTTAAATTTTTAAAAATGATTGGTAATGCTTAATTTCATAACAATTCAAGGTAATATGATTTGTTTACTAACAGCTGTAGATTGATGTCTAATGAACAGCAATTGAAATTAAGATGAAAGAAATATTAGTTAAAAATTCATAATGGTTAATAATCAAGGTTTTTGTCATTCAGCAATATGACTTGAAGTACATAAAATATTTTTCTTAGACCATATTTTTTTTCAATCTTCTTGGCGTATATTTTCTCTTTTTATAAATGCCCTTGGCTACTGTTTTCTATTTATACAATTGATCAATAATGCTTCATTGTAGAAAGGTGGGAAAATTGCATAAAATATCAGGTCCCTTTACATGCCAAGCCAAACATCAATAATAGACAAGTATCTGTCATCATTGCCAATATCTTATAATTATATACATTATAATTATATATATATATATATATATATATATATATATATATATATATATATATATATATATATCATTTTATATATATATATATATATATATATATATATATATATATATATATCATTTTATATAATTATATATATATATATATCATTTTATATAATTATATATATATATAATAATTATATATATTATAATTATATCTTATAATTCTGCTTGTTCTTCATTTGTTAGTTAACATGTGTGTTACACATTGCCATTACCATTACTGCGGCATTCCATTTTGATTGCAAGGAAAGATGGAAGAAAAAGACATATGAGAGATAATGTTTGGTTTTAGTGATCTAATAAAGCATACATAATAACAAATTTATTTTCTACAGCTTTGCAAGTTATTTAAAGCCAGAAAATTTTTTAGATTATAGGATTTTTTTTGTTTGGGATTTATTGATTCATGTTTTAATGGCTGGCAGGAGAAGAAGTAGATTCATAACTTTACCAGAGGTTTGCATGGAAGTGAATATAATGAACTCAATGAGAAATAGAACTCAGTTCTCCAGTTAACATTTCTGAGCCACTATCCATTACACCATCTGCACATCCAAGCTTACAGCACCTGGTATTCTCAAACAGTAACCCATTAGGTACTGACCAGGCTCAACATTGCTTAACTTCAGTGATTGTATAGGAACCAGTGTTTCAGTGTGATATGGTCATAAGTCATATTAATAAAGAAAGAAAGAAAGGTGACATAGAGGAGCCAATAAAACACATATCCATTTTATGTCTATTAAAGTGAAATGTAAAACCTTGTCGATTTAGAATCTTTTCATTTGTACCCTCTTACTTCTTTAAATAATGATCTGCATTCATACTTATGGTTGTTAGTGAAATATTTTGTTAAAGTTATGAAGATGAAATACTTAATGAAGCAATAGGAAAATTTATACAGGTATTTTATTGTTATAAAACTTGCAAAGAGCTTATTCAATCAATACATTAAGAATTAGATTCACAGAAAATTCAAATAGGAAAACTGTTAAATTTTCATGGGTACTGCTAGTGTAGTGTGGTAAAATAGGCACTATAACCATAAATAATCATTTTTTTCAATTTTTGTTTTTATCTGTCTATATTTCTGAGATGAGGTATTGTAATTATTTACACTATTTACATTGTTCAGACTGCAGTCCTCAACTTTATTGTCTTATCCATGACGTTTCAGCTGTTGCTCACTCCAGCCTTTTTTAGGACACATGGTCCAGTGGATGAAAGTGCTGGTTGAAGTAATCCAGTGACTTGACTCAAAGAGTTGTGAGTTCAATACCTGGCCACAGCAGAGTTGAACAAAAACTTGGAGAGTTGAGTTACTAAAGGGAAATAACTGGAACTGAGATATCCGGAAAAGGCATGGCATGTGGAACTAGAACAATCTACCCCAGTGGATAGAATAAAGGGTTAAGTTCGAAATTCCAATGTATATCACCTGAAGAGCGTACAACAGCTGAAATGTTGTGAATATGAAAATAATTATGCGGACAAGTGTTTGAACAATGTAAAATTCATTGTGACTTGATCCCCCCTATGGAAGCCAAAACAAAATATGCTTGTACTACATGATTTGTAGAAATTCATAATCTGGAGTTCTATTTTCATCTATCACTTTTGATTAAACACTCAGTGTTTTTCAAACTTTTTTATTGCGACCCATTAGATCTACCTGTAATAAATCAAAGACAAACTCTGTTCATTAGGTTCATTTATTTAACATTGATAATTTATATCTATATTTCCTTATGATCCACACATATTGGAATTGTATGTATCTATTTGTATGATTATAAAATGATTACTTTAAAAAATCTAACTTGTTCTTAAATTTCACTGAAACAACAGCCAAACTCACTAAAAATTCTGAGACTTCACATGAAACACAACACATCATCTTACTACCACAAAAAGAATGTACCAGTACTTGACTTCAACACTGAGTCAGGAAATTCACTTCTAGCCCTGACTTCAAATGCAACTGAATTATTCAATGATCTTAATGTCTTTCACCAGCCATGAATACAAATGTACAGCACACCTTTGTAACTAAGTTTTGGCACAAGGTCTTTTGTGATAGAGAACTGATGCCACTCAGTCCACAATGAGTTTGACAAACAAGATACATAAACTCAATGAGAACAAACTATATATATATATATATATATATATATATATATATATATACATATATATATATATATATATATATATATATATATATATATATATATATATATATATATGCAAAATTCATCAAATATGACAGACAAGGTGCTTTGATTAAGTTTTTATATAATTTCTCATATGGTCTCACAATTTTTTTTCTTTTCTGTAGATAAGTTATACAAAAACTGTCCAAAGGTTTTATTTTTTCAAGCACGTTCGTCTATACCTTTAGCCATTATCAAGGTTAAATTATATCTACCATTAACTGAAAATGGATTGTTGTATGTATTTAACATTATAGAAAGTTTTATTTTTAAAACACAGCCAACATATTGTGTCCATGTTCAAAGTTGATACTATTGAGTGTTGTTTTTTTTGTTTTTATTAACAAGGCTTCCATTATTTTTAGCCTTTTTTTACATGTAGACAATGCTATTATATTTGTATTATCAACAAGTATGTTTTGAATATGGTCCAGTATTTAAATGAGACCTAATTGAGATATGGTCAGAAATATAATATGTAAATATAATTCATCCTTGATAATGGCTAAAGATATAGCTAAAAGCACTTGGAAAAATAAAACATTTGGACACTTTTTTTATAATTTATTTATGGAAAAGAAAAAAAATTTAGAAATTATTCAAAAAACTTAATCAAAGCATAAGTCATATTTAATGAAGCTTGCATGAAAGAATGATTGTTGCCTAAATACACAATATATATATATATATATATATATATATATATATATATATATATATATATATATATATATATAATAATAATAATAATAATAATAATAAAAATAATAAAAATAATAATAATAATAATAATATCAAATCTGTAATTGGTAAGGATAATCCAAGTAGGTCTTTTTAATATAAATTATTAAAAAGATAGATCCGTGAAGAGAGCTCAATGTATTTATATACAGAGCAATATGATATACATCAAGAAGGAAAAATCTTGACACATCATCAAAGAATTCGGTAATAAATTTATTTTGGCAGATAAATTTTTAATATCTACCTCATCAGACCAAAATTACAAAATGGTTTAAATTTATCCAGACAATTTATTAAAAATTATTTTAAAATTAAATCGCAAGAGAATAAGAAGTAAATGTCAAAATTACTTGACTTAGAAAAAAATTCCTGGAATTTATTGAAGAGAGGAGTGGAGGAAATTAAAAGGAGAAGCAAGGTGTCAGTAATGAGCAGGGATAGGCGAGGGAAGCACAAGTGACAGCTAGGAAGACATCTCTCATCAACACATCTATCATCACCAGCGTTATACCAAACCTAATGGTTTTATTAACACTTAGGCAGAAATTCGCTCTTGTCAACAGTCCAGAAAGGAGTTCAAGGCTCACTAACAAATACAGAAAAGGAACAATGAGACATTAAAAGAACATAAGGAAAATTTATTCCTTTTAAAAATTTACTCCTTTTATTTGCCTGAAGAAGGTCATGAAACCCAAAACTTGTGTAGCACAAATATGAAGAATAAAATATAATATATATACTAAAACAAATCCACAACCGTTTGCAGTTTCAGTCTTTTTTAAAAAATATACATTTTTCTCTCATTGGAACAACTATAACCTTTTCCCTATATATATATATATATATATATATATATATATATAATTATATTTAAAAAATAAGGTATAATATGAGCCTACCATGATGAAAAACTAGCGCTGATTTATGAATGCTGTACAAAATTTAGAGTTGTTTATATTGTGCACTTGTGTATTTTTTCTTTCTTTCTTTTTTTGTTGCAACCCATTTTATTTATCTTGCAACCCACTAAAGGGTCAGGACCCACAGTTTGAAAAACCTTGCTCTAGTTTAAGAATTTAAAAAAAGAATTTTTATTTTTTTTTACATTTTAAGAAATCACATCATATGAGCATATTTATTTTAGCTTCCATACGGTGATCAATTTACAATAAATTTACATACCAAAACTGGATCACCTTATTAAATTTTATAAAATTTTATTAATTTTTTAATATTTGTGATCTAGAACCCTGTTTCTGTTGCTTCGAGTCTCTCCTTCATCTGTGAGCAGATTGTCCAGCATTTACTGCCATATAGTAGGACTGATACTACATGACATTTCAGTACTCTTTTCTTTGTTGCTAATGATATTTTTCTGTTTCTTAATACCTTGCATAGCTTTTGGAAGGCGTCTTTCACTATCCAAAAGTGCCTTTGGATTTTGATGTTGCACTTTCCATCCTCTGTTAATACACTTCCAGATATCTAAATTGTTGCACCTGTTTGATTTTGGCATCTCCAATCTGTAATTTGCATGTTGGGATGCTATGATCATAAAGTTGAGGTAGTTAACTCTTTCCGTTATCTGGGCAACATGACTGGTGGCAGTTTTGTGTTTATATGAAAGACTGAAAATAAAACAGTGAGTGTATGTATATGTGTCTGCATTGAAAATTAAGAAGTGAAGGATTGCCAATGGTCAGAAATTAAGGCAGGCACTACTGAGAGTTGAGGCTATTATAGAAATGATCTTTTATAATAGAAATGCACACTAAAAGGATTTAATTATAAAAATGCATTGTTAATGGTTTTATAACAGAAATGCATTACTAATGCTCTTTTATAATAGAAATCCATTGCAAATAATTTAATGATAGAATGCACATTAAATGGTTTGATTATAGAAATGCATTGTCAATGATTTTATAATAGAAATACACACTAAAAAGATTTGGTAATTGTATTGTGTTGCTAATGATGTTTTATAATAGAAATGTATTGCTAATGATTTTAAAATAGAAATGCATACTAAAATGATTTGATTATAAAAATGCATTGCAAATAAAGAAAAAAACAATTATCAATGACAAGGAGTTAAAATAAGCATTGCTGACAGATTGGGGGATTAATATGTTTATAATAAAATTACTACATATATATATATATGTATGTATATATATATATATATATACATGTATATATATATATATATATATATATATATATATATATATATATATATGTGTATATATATATATATATATATATATATATATATATATATATATATAATGATTTATTAAGTGAAGCTTAGATGTGGCACAAAGCCGAAAGTAGGGACCACCCAGTAAGGATCAAACTCACTACTCAGCTGTAATTGATCTCGTGAGACAAACTTGCTAACCATTATACCACATCAAAATGCCCAATATATATATATATATATATATATATATATATATATCTGATGTGCATAAACCAACTCACCCACGAAGAACCCTGCTTATCTAGCAAGGCTGAATAGTGTCTTTGAGCAAAATCCTTCTCATCATAGATTCTCAAAATTTCATATTTGCTCAGTTTTGTATCCAAACATAAACTAAACAATTTCTAAACAAGTAAATGATTTTTTATTTATTAATCCAACGGATTTTATTGCTTTAAACATTATTTTTAATGGATACTCTTATTTGAGTAGACGTTCTGTTTATTTATTAAACAGTATATTTATTTATTTTCATTTACCAGCCTGAATATTTGAGAAATCTTATTAAAAAACAATATGCCAGAGGGTGCACATACAGTACAGTTCAAAAGTTTGAGTCCACCACTGGTAATTTTTAAAAGTAGTTGTTTTGCACTTTAAATAAGAGTAAATTATTATACATGGTTAAAAAAAGCAAGACATAATTTTTTATTACAAATTTTATTATGACAAAAAGATGATTAAATTTTGCTCTTGTCAAAATATCCTCCTTCAACCTTGATTATTGCAGCACAAATTTTTGGTATTTGTTGCAAAAGTTTCTCAATGTATAAGTTTGATAATTGATTCCATTCTTTTTTTAATGACTCAAAGAGCTCTTCTTTTTCACTCTTCTGTCAAGTTCATCCCATGCTAATCAAACTTTTGAACTGTAGTGTATATATGTATATATATATATATATATATATATATATATATATATGATGGATTCTCCCATCATTTATCGACGTATGAGGGTCAAGCAACTTAGTTCCTAAGAACTGACAGACAGCCACCAGCACATATAAATTGATTATAGTGGTGAAGGCTTTGTGCAGAACCAACCACACTTTTTGAAGGGCCGAATACAGAGACCTGGTGCACCACGTGACACAAGGTCCCCAAACAACCTTCCGCAGATTTTTTAATTCAGAGTTGTCCTTCTCCTTGATCAGTTGCCATCCAAGGCTATAGAACCCAGTCTGTCATGCTATTTACCCATAGCTGGAGGGAGAAGAAGATGATTCATACCTTTCCCAAGGGTATTAGTATGTAAGTAAATGTATATATATATATATATATGTGTAATTTGGCAGCAACTTTTCTTTCAAACATGTAGTGTTGAATGTTAAAGACAACATAGTCTTACATATTTTCTTTTGAATTTTCTCATATTCTCTAATGAGACTTTTTATTTGAAAATAGTTCCGAAATATGTATTTTCCATACGATGACCTAGCGCTTTCGAACATCATTGTTCATCTTCATATATATATATATATATATATATATATATATAATACCAATTTGTAATTGGTATGGATTATTCCAAGGAGGACTTTAATTCATTGAGAGCTCAATGTAACTTACAGAGCAGTATATAATAATATATAGTACAATATGTGATGATATTAAGTCTTGCCTGTTTGCATATGAGCACAAAAACGTGTACATATAGTCCTTCTACTACTGCGGAAAGAGCAGTCAAGTAAGAAACCTTGAATTATTAACATCACAGAACAATATAATTGTATTGTATTACAATATAATATGCATTGCCAGTAGTATGTAGAGGTTTGGTGATGCCTGGAGCCAACTCCTTGATTGTATGCCCCTAACACTCAGGTAGGTGGGCCTAAAGGGCCCAATATTGAAAAATGTGGGAAAAGAAGACATCTTAAATATGTAAAAACAGATGAAACATGAAGTAAACACTTTATTCAAATTAAATATAAACTAAATTTTTATTTCACTCTTTGATTGGATGCCCTCCCAATATGGATGCCTGGAACTGTTACAATGTCCTCCCCCACTTCTGCAAGCTACTGTGCATAGCTAATGATTTTATTGTAAGAATACATTGAAAATCAGGATAGACAAAAGATATTGTCTTTTGTTCAGGATCTAAGGTAAAAAAAAACATATAGGAGAAAGCCAAAAATATAGAAGGAGAAAGCCAGAAGATGGAGGTCACATTGGCAAGGTCAAAATCAGACAATATATACATCAAGCATCTTACAATACATATTTGTTGTGACAATTCAACAATCATATAAATGTTGAAATCTGCTCATCAATTCATTCAATCAAGTATTGCATTCACCCTGAAAATTTTTTCGCTTTGATTTAAATTAAATTTAAATTTGAATAAGGGAATCACTCAAACAAAATATAGAAGGAGAAAGCCAGAAGATGGAGGTCACATTAGCAAGATCATTGAGTAATAATGAAATGCATCATTTTTCTTCATAAATTATAACATTGATTTAAAATCAATCATCCTTTTTGTTACAAACAAAATGTGACACGCAGCAAGGGGCAGGTAATTTGGCTAGGATATATATATAATTTTAGTTTAAGACTATTTCCTATAGGAAATATTTGTTTTGAATTCATGATCAAAGTTCAGGAATATTGAATCAAAATAACATTTGTAAGTACAAAAGACTCACAAAGAACCTTTATCTCTTCCCTACTGATAAGAACAGCACTAATATAATTTTAGTTTAAGATTATTTCCTATAGGAAATATTAGTTGATCAAATATTGAACCTGTATGACATTTGTGACCCACAAAGAAATGCCTTTATCTCTTCCCTTTATTTTTTTAATAGAAAGTAAGAGATAAAAGGGTTTTCTTGTGCAGAATGTCTTAAATCCAGAAGAAAGAGAAGAGATAACAAGCTTATTATCTTTTCTGCATGTGAAATATCCAGTTACCTCCTTTAAAAATATTTCAATGATATCTAATTAAAGTGAACGTTTATTGAATATTTTTATTTTGTTATTTTTAAGATATTTTGAGTGCACAAGCAACTCAATTCATAGAAATTTCTGAAAAGAAAATAAAAACAAAAAAATGAAGAAATTGTATTTAAATAAGCTCCATGTCTAAAAAATCACACACAGTTTTGGATCAAAGCCAAAATGTCTTCTGTTATTTTCTGTAGACTTCTAGCTTTCTTGGATATTATGAATTTTATGGGGAAAAAAAGATAAAATGATTTTTGTGTTGGTTGAAAGACATCACATGAAAATATGATTTTCTTGTGACAAACTGGTCTGTTGTTTTCAGTAATATTTATCCTGGGAGACTATAACACTGAAGTTGGAATTTATAGCTTATCTCTTGAGTACAGACTAATTTTTCAATGTCTCCACAATTTCTTTGAACTTCATTTTGAACTGAATAAAGCCTTACTTCTTATTTTAAAATTGTTCATATGGCACATCTTTTGAAAATGTTTATAAGGTATATCTTTTGAAATTGTTCATAGGGCACATCTTTTGCAAACTTCTTGAGATGCAAAATATCTAAAATCAGTGGAGGTTGAATCTCTTGTATGTTCCATGGCTGTAATATCTGATAAATTAGAAAGATTTGAGATTTTTTTTATAAAGTCCTTTACCTTTGGGATTTAAATTAAGAAATTTAAGGGTTATAAAACTAACAAGTTCAATCATCCAAACAACTCTTGCAATGAAAATTAATGCCTTTTAAATGGAAATGTTTAAAAATGATTATATAATTTTTAGGATTTTATTCTAAATGACATAACTAAATTATCCTTCATCTGAAAACCACCCCAATTTTTGTTTGTCTTTAATTATCAGTGATTCTCAAACAGGCAACAATTAGATCTCACAGAAAAGAAGGAATTAAGACAGGGAAGAATTTGAAGAGGAAATAATGGTGATATGATTACTTGAATTACTTGATAACAATTCAAAATGGGAAACGTATTGAAGATGGCTGGGGTCACAAGGGGAGAAATGATAACTTGAAACTATGTGAACCATAGTTTTACATAAAGTAAATTTAAAGTAGATAAGGAAATGTGCAGTTCAATTTTGAATAAGAATAAATATGGAAGATATTTATATCAGTCTTTTGAAAGATAAGTGCTTGATTGTTTATCTTGAAAAGCAGCATTAAAAAACTTTTTCACTTTTATGTTCTTATAATACTGGAATTCATTCTTGGCAACAATGAAAACTTCAACTACCTCAGCCACCAAGTGGATCCCTGATTATAAAATACATATAATCTAAAAAAAAATAGCTTACCATGTTTTATTTGTTACTTTGCATGCAGTTTAGCTTAGTCTGCATTAAGGTCCTGGGGAGCACGATGTGGAGCCATCACTCTACATAAGTAAATGGACTGTAAGACTAACTTCATATTCACTTAACAACATTAAGCATAGTGATAAGATATTTACTGAACTTAACTTAGCCTGACACAAGGTCACTAATATGGAGCACCATGGTAATAATATTCCTATTTTGTAGTTTGTTTTTAGTGAATGTATGTGTATGTAAGCATGAGTATATAATGTGTGTGTTGATATTATGTATGTTTATGCAAGTATGAAAAAGATATATTTATTTCCAGCATAAAAAAAAATACAACATATATTATTTGTTCTAAAATAAGGATGTGTGGGTGGTGTAACAAATAGCAGCTTGGAATGAAAAATCTGAGAACTGTGCTTGAATTTCAGTCAAATTCGTTACATTAACTTTGGGCAAGGTACTGATATGAATCCATCTCCTTACTCCAGCTATGGGTTAAATAGTAGGACTTGTATCTGGAAAAAACATTCTTATCTCCCCAAGAATTTTTAATGTAATATTCACTTTCAAAAAAAAGAAAGAATTATTTTTACAATCCAAAACATGTTTCAGTTTTAAATAGCCCACAAAGGGTTGATAAGCCATAAAATCAATGAATCAATCAAACTTCTACAGTACTTAATATCTAGGCTAGAGCTTCTATAAATATTGTTCGATGGTAACTGTTTTTAGAAATCATTTTTTTTTTAAATTTTAAATGTTGTCACATGATAGCATTTTTTCTAGCATAGAATGAGTTTGATATCTGACGAGCATTCCTTGTGCTGCTTGTATAAATATGATATTTTCTAATGGAGTCAATAGATTTATCCTACTCAGAAAATGGGGTGTATCTGCAAAATTTGAAGTCGGTTCTAAGATAAGTCTTTTAAACTTTTCCTTATCTTGACTAGTGTTGTTTTGTTTTTGATAGTGATCATTTTCTTTACAAAAAATCTGCTCAGCTTTGAATGTTAAATTTTAGTTATTTACACATTTTTGTTAGGTGTCACGGATTTGTGTTATCATCATATATAGCTAAATATATAAGTGTGTTTGTGAAAGATTTATAACTTTAGATTTATAAGCTTTTAGTCAGATACAAGGCCAACAAATATATCTGTGATTAAATAAAGGTACTTTATCTATTTACTAACAAATGCACCACTTCATCAGTCAGTAATATACAGTAGGGAATAGTAGTCATAGTTAGCTACCATATGAATAAGGCAACAATTTATTGATTCTTCTTCACAAAAAACATTCACGTTTTTTTCCTTCCAATTTTCAAAACTATACAAGTATACAGCATGACTAATAAGCATAGGAAACGTTTGATTTACTGGATTTTTGTACTACTTTTTTCTTAAAACGATGCAAGTCTCTCAAATTAGGGATTTTGACAAATAGATGCACTGACTCACATACAGGCATAGACAGAGTGAAGAAGAGAGGAGGATATATAACATTTAAAATAATAAAAATGTTGGATAAAAAATAAGTCCATTAATTCTTTAGAAATTACTTTGTTTACATTTCAGATGCAAAACTGAGCAGATTCGAGCTTTCGAGAAAAATATCTTGGTAAGGAAGTGTACTTTCTTTAAAAATGGAGAATAGAGCCTTGCCGTACTGTGGTACTCTCTGTAGCCAAGTGGCAAAGCACACCCAATCAAATGGCGGTTCCTCCTTCAAAATGAGATGCAGGTTCAACTGACTGAGAGCACATTTTCATTTTTAAGATTTCTGAAATACCACTAGATATAATATGCACTGTTTAAAGTGAAAATGGGGCGTCTATTTCAAATATGCATATCCAATATAATAATGTTTGAAATAATAAAAAGCAGCTATATGTATACTAAAAATCTTTTAGTGGGTTTTCTTTTTTGTGTGGTTAAGTATATATTTAAGAAATTCCTTCTACATCCAAACGTTTATCTTCTATAAATATTTTCATGGTAATTGTTCTGATGAACTTTCCTCTTTGGTACCTTGACTTTAGAAATGTAAAATGTTACCATAAGTTTGATGGTAACAGTTTCTTCTCTTGCACTTCTCACTTGTGGAAATCTATTCTGGACTCTTGCTTTCCAGTTAACTTTGATCTTCAAAAATTTAAATGCAATGTCACTTGTTATCTTCTGTCTTCTTAATTCTAGTTCTTTTATAGTTTTCTCTCCCTAATAATATTTTCCTTATATTCTTTCACACTTAGTAAGCCTTTGCATCTTAGTGGCTTTATTGCCTTTGTTGGGGTGAAATTATTTTTAAAAAATCTTGTCATCCACATATCTATGTTGTTAAGATCATATCTACCACCAACACATTCTAATAGGTTTTCTATCCCTCTTTGGATTGTCTTTCAGTATAAATCCAACAAGAAAAAATAGTCTTGTTTTATTCCCCTTTCTGTCTTTGTGTAGCTTTCTATCCACATGCAGGCTTTTTGTTCCCAGTAGAGGTTACAGATTACTTGAACATCTTTTTCATCTACATCAAGTGTTTCTTGTTTGAAAGTAAGTTTTTTTGTTATACTGTAGCAAATACTTTGTGTTTTCTATGAAACATAGGTGTAGATCTTTTCTGCATTTGTATAACTCATTCTGATAGCATTTCTTGTTCCAGTGTCTTTACTAAAGCTACATCGTTCTCTGATCATAAAGATAGCATTTCTTGTTCCAGTGTATTAAACAAAATGACATCGTTCATACCCTATTTCTGGTCTAAGTCTGCTATAAGCTCTATTAAGCTCTAGAATCCAAATAAGATATATTCCTCATTTTGAAAAAAAAAAAAAAAAAAAAACACAATCAGAGGCAATGCAAAATTGATTGCTTACTACAATGTGTAGCAAAAGGGTTCTGGATTAAATGAACCATTGTTAACTACTCCAAAAGCTGGTCTGCATCTGAAGAATGTGATGCTGTATATCTGGAGTGATTGGAGGGCATTGTCTATATAAGCTCCTTCTGTAATATCAGATGTTAAATTTAAACAAGTACAGTTATCAAATGTGCTGATTAAAGGGTAGCAATCAATAAAAAGCATCTAGAATTGGTCAGAAAGGTGTCACCTTCTTCCAGGAAAACACCAGACCTAACATCTCTTTGCAATCCTGGCAGAAATTAGTACAGCTTAGCAGGGATGTCTTACTGCACCTGCCACACTCACCTGATCTTGGACCTTCAGATTACCACTTATTTCAATCCTTACAAAAATGGGAAAAACTTCACTTTTCTAGAAACCTTCAAAAAAACACTTAGACCAATTCATCACAGATGTTGTCGTGACATATTTTATTTAGTTTTTATTTATTTATTCATATAGTATTTTCTAATTTTAATTTTAATTTTCAGACCAGTTAGGTTAATTTGTAAATTAAAAAAAAAGAAAAAAGTTTAAGTGTATAGAGCATGTGCGTTGAAGCTTATTTGGACTTTCTGACAACTACTGAGACTTTTATTTGCTAGATAAAAGAGAGCAGGAAAATGAAGAAATGTGTTTTTTTTATTCCTTTTCCTTTGTCTTATTTTATTTAAAACACAAAGTTGCCATTCTCAATGGTTAGGAAGCGGTTGTTCACTATAGCATGTCTTTAAAATGGAGACTGTTAAAGTCAGCCACAACATTTCAGTAAATGACCGTTGATTTGAGTTTAGCAAGATTTAACATGAGGTTCCAATTGTGAGTACTAAGAATCACTTTTTCCATGATACTGTCTTGACGTATCACCTATTGTTTTAATAGCGGCCAATGGAACTTATACCAAGTTAAAACTTATTTTAAAAAAAAGAAAAAAATTTTTTATTCTATTCTCTCACTGACTACCCGACTCCAAGTTCTTCCAAGTGAGGCAGCTCATTAGCAAGCCATTAGAATGAAAAACATAACCTAACTAAAGGCAGAGGAACTCTCTGAATCAACAGCCATCTAACTAGAGGTGGTGTCTCCATAAACCACCATGGAGAATGCAACAGGAAACCACTCTACTATCAATCCCTAGACACATCATGGCTAACAACACAGACAAAATGAAACTTAACGGCATGAAGGGGGTTAAGTCTATGAGAACTAACTCCTTGCCCAGTAAAGACAGACATGCACAACAGGTGTCACCTGACCGTCATCCAGCGGCTGCTAGCATAAATGGCATAAATGGGATCAACTTATCCCTCACCTGGAAAGGAATGACATGAGTGATGGGTGTCAGCAGACCAATATCTTGCAACTGCTCACATCAAACATAAAATAACTCTTGGCACATGGAACGTTCAGACATATTGAACAACTGCGGCCAGTTAGATAATGTGAAACAAGAGATGAGCAGGCGTAAAATCAACATCCCAGGTGTATGCAAAACCAAATGGTGAAACAACGGAGATGTTCTCAGTGATGAGCACAGGATTTTATATGCAGGCAGAGAGAAAAACGACAAAGGAGTAGGATTAATACTAGATAAAACATTTAAGAAATGCATTCTGGGATACTACCAACTATCCGAAAGAATTCTGATAGTCAAGCTGAAAGGAAAGCTTTTCAACATATCTAGTGTATTTTATTTGGGATATATATATATATATATTTGACTCTTATTTTCGATATATATATATATTTGACTCTCCTGTTGTATTCAACGCATGAGGGTCAAGCAGCTCAGTTCCTAGGAACTGACAGCCTGACACCAGCACATGTAATTTGATTATAGTGGTGAAGGTTTTGTGCAGAACCATCTACACTTTTGAAGGACCAAATACAGAGACCTAGTATACTAAGGAGGCATGGTGGAGTAATGGATAACAAGCTTGGGTTGAGGAATAGGAGAGCAGACTTCAAATTCCACTCGAATCCATTACATTCACTTATATGCTAATAAACTTGGGAAAGGTATGAATCCTCTTCTTCTCCCTCCAGCTATGGGTAAATAGCAGGACAGACTGGGTTCTATAGCCTTGGATGGCAACTAGTCTAGGAGAAGGACAACTCTGAATTCAAAACCTGCGAAGGCTTGTTTTGGGATATATATATTTTACAATTATGATTTTTTGTAAAATAATTGATATCCTGTGTCATAATTCAATAATCTTTTGTTCAAAAATAATGAAAAAGTGTTTAATTAGGTTTATTTTTTTTTTAAATGTCACTTTCTGGTAACTTCTAGAACTTCCTGAAGCCTTCTAGAAATTTATGGAATCTCCTAGAACCTTTTTTTGTTTAATTGTAAGATTGTATGTTATACTATATTTATAAACTGTTAAGTGCATTAAAAATACATAAGTATTATCCAATTACATCATTAGCAAATTGAAAAATAAAGCTTTTGAAATATTTTGATTTTTACCCATTTTGCGTATATGGTAAAATCAAATTTTCAGTTTGTGGGTTACGGTTGTCAAGAACAAATTAATACCTTTTTTATTACTTTTGAACAAAACCTCATTGATTCATGACACAGGAACATAGGGTCACAAAAAAGTCAAAACCGTAATATATATATATATATATATATTTAATAGGAGTAGATAGCTTTGTCTATCACATGGTTCATATTCCTCTCCTAGTCTTTTGAGCAGGAGGAGAGGTTTATTCCTTGTTTCTTGTTTAGGATTGCGTTTCTGGTTCTTTCTAAAGTCTACTTCAACTCTATACTTCTAACGTCTCTGCCTAATCTCTAAAATTTTATTTACTATTTATTTCTTTTATTTCCCCCCTCAATAAGTTCACACACCTCCTCGGTCTTTTGACAGGAGTTAAAGTTCATCCCTATGTTTCCTGTTTAGAATTGGGTTTTTGGTTCCTTCTAAAGTCTTTTCATTCTCTCTCACTCCCAGTAGACCCTTGCATCTTAGTGGCATTGTCACCTTGCTTAGGGTGAACTGATTAATATGTTAGTGTGTGTGTGTGTGTATTGTGCAGATATATCTATACTGACATGTATATAATATATGCATGTGAATCAGTGTGAGGTGCTACTGAAAAGTTAGAAGTCCTTCGTTCTTATGTTTAGTCAGTAGTTCAGATTTTGATAAGTGGGTTTGGCTGAAATCTTTTTAGCAACCCTCATATAACCCTAATTCTGATGAAGGACTTTGTCTAAAATGTAAAATGTAAGCCACTAATATATTAAATGCATCATCATTGATTCCACCCCTCCGCCCCTTATTTTCTCTTGGGCTGGCATCGCTTCCTTCCAAAATTAAATGTGAAGAACAACTCAAATATGCATAAGTAGAAAAATTAGTTGACTAGTTAAACATTTTATTTTCTGCTGTGTTTATATTTTATGCATAAATTCAGTTTCATAAAAATACTGAAAGAAAATGTTAAAATTCTACAAAAATATAGTTGTTAATGCTTACTTTGTAGAACAGACTCCCAAGAGGATGTTTCCCTGACAAATACAATCTTAACCTCTTCAAGTTCAGGGTCAAACAATATCTATCCTATATATCCTCATAATATGATCTTCTTACATCTTCCTTACTTACAACAATTTCACTCAGTAGCTCTCTACTTTGATTGACCCTTTCACCTTGTATTGAGTAAATTAAAGAGTAAAAAAAACTGTCAAAATAATGTTTTGTATTATATTGAAAATAGCCAGGATTAAGACATTTTTTTTTTTTTTAGAAATACTTTTTTGATAATATCACTTCTTTTTTATCAAACAGTCTTCAGGTAAGAATATGGAAAAATAGGAGAAAATAATCCTAACTCATTGAGAATTGTAGATCACCCCAGGTTCCTGATTGATCTAATTGTGATGGTGGTGCATCACCATCACAATTAGATCAAATCAGGAACACAGATATTTTTGTTTCAATGTACTTTTAATTATTCACACATTGCTTCTATTTTTGTTACAAGTCTTTTTCCTTAAGTGTGTCAGAATATTTTTTTACATTTCTCTCTTTCTGAGACATCATACGGTCTCTGTAGATTAGTTAATAAACAAGCATCCACGGAGTCATAAGAAAATGAAAAGCTCTAAACATGCAAAAAGAAGATTGTCTCAGCAAATCATATATATATTCTAATCATTTCATCCCAAGCAAATGCAGTAATGTCACTAGTATGTAGGGGGTTATAGGGAGGATTGAGGAAAGGACAAAAAATGAATAAGACTCAAGAAGACAGAGGATGACAATTGATATTGCATTTAAATTTTTGAAGATTGAAGTTATCAGGGAAGCAAGAAAATGGAAGGGAGTTTCACAGGTGGGAAGTGCAAAAAAAGAAACTGTTAGAGTAGAAGTGACAGTTACATTAAGCTATTTCAACCATAAAACAGTGGGACCTAATTGCCAATCTAGAAGCACACTTAAATTCATGTAATCATAGCACCAGGGAAAAAAGCTTATCAAAGCAGTTGGCATAAATATTTGTAGAAAAGACAGAGGAAAGTCACCAAAAACTGAGACAATTGTATTAAAACTAATGCAATGAAATACTTATCATTTACCATTTTATAAAGAAAAAATATGAAAACAATTTTTCATTTATAAATATTTTCTAAATTATTAAAATATGTCAACCAACTATAAAGAAATCCTTGTTTTTTACTATTTTATAAACTTTGAATCAATTGGTAATTAGTCATTGTTTTGCCAATCATTCCAATAAACAATCTGTTAAAAGTAAATAAACAATCTAATAAATAATGTTTATTATTTTTGTTGTCAATTCTCATGAACAAGGAAAATGTATAAATTCACTTTTATATGTTTAATTATTATTACAATTCTGAGTAATGCTTTTTAAAACAATAAACATTACTGAGGAGTGAAGGTAGTTAAAATAAAAGCTGTGTAAACAAAAAAAAATGTCATTTTCACACTCCGTTTTTTTTGTGGGCATGAATGTCCAAGTTTCCCAATTAAGTGGATAAATAAAAATGCTAAAATTTTTGTCATTGAAAACCCAGACATCAGTAACATATATTTGATACATAAATTGTCTAGGAAAATTAAAATCCAACCACCCCTAATCAAAATAGATTGAATATTTCTTAACCTTAACAACTCGAAATATTAAGATTGTCTCCACTTATAAATTAAGTAAATTTCTTACAAAGTTAATCCTAGCATTGCTTGACAATGGAATGAAACTCTGGATTTTAAATTTAATTTTCATAATTAAATTTACAATTTTAGTTTCAGTTTTGAAACATAGAAATTTCTGTGTTGCGATGGAATCATATTTTGAAAAAGAAAATAATTATAACATTTGTATTATATCTATCTATCTATCTATCTCTCTCTCTCTCTCTCTCTCTCTCTCTATATATATATATATATATATATATATATATATATATATATATATACATATGAGAAATTTTCATAGAAATTTTCGTTCTCCGACAGAGCATTTTCTATGAAAATTTCTCGGACATTCAGGCCGGTAAATGTTATTTAATACTGTTTATTATAAAACAGAGCATTTGCTTAAATACTTGTATCTATAAAAAGAGCGTTAAACATATAAATGTCTTTAAATAAATTGTCGGACTATGTCCAATTCAAAAATATATATACATATATATATATATATATCTATATCTATATCTATATATATATATATATATATATATATATATATATATATATATATATATATATATCGAGAGAGAGAGAGAGAGAGAGAGAGAGAGGGTGAAAGAAAGAGATAGATCAACAATTATTCTTTTAAACATGTATTGAATAAATATATATATATATATATACATATATATATATAGAGAGAGAGCAAGAGAGATAAATCAACCATTTTCTTTTAAACATGTATTGAATATATATAAATATAAATATTGTCATTCACAGACAGACTGTTTCGCTGTATCACAGCTCAT
The DNA here is from genome assembly GCA_964036315.1 of Acanthosepion esculentum. Classification (NCBI taxonomy): domain Eukaryota; kingdom Metazoa; phylum Mollusca; class Cephalopoda; order Sepiida; family Sepiidae; genus Acanthosepion; species Acanthosepion esculentum. The sequence continues at coordinate 21,779,740 of OZ038512.1, read as the reverse complement.
CAGTGTGACTAGATGTCCGCTTGCCTCTAGCTAGGATTATATATATATATATATATATATATATATATATATATATATATATATATATATATATATATATATAGAGAGAGAGAGAGAGAGAGAGAGAGAGAGAGAAAAGGAGAAAGAGAGAGAGATTTAAATGTATTGTATAATTTAAATTCATTATATTTGTGCATTTATTATGTTTTATGTAGTTGAATTTTGACCAATTTATTTATATATATAGATATATATGTACTGAATATATATATATATATATATATATATATGTACTGAATATATATATATATATATATATATATATATATATATATATATATATATATATATATATATATATATATATAATTAATATGAATAAGGATGATTGTAATTATATAGAAATGCAAAAAAAAAACTCCTAAAACGTGTGTGCTTGTGGATGGTTCATTGTTTCCAAATCACTGATCAGTCTTTTAGTTGGTCACGTATTATTGATTAAGACTGGCTCTACTAAGCAGCTTGGCTTATTTAAGTGTCACTAAGTTCAAGTTAGAAGCTCATGATTATTCCACCTGACTGTAAACCACCTGATTCCTATCCACGAGTGCAGAGATCTTTGTTTTGTACCTCTAAAATATTTGATTTTAGGGGTCTTTCAGTTCAACTAAAGTTTCAGTTACTTAGTACTCTTAACACCAACTTGATCCTCCCTGACACCTTAAGGACTTGCTGTAAAGTATAATCAAACAAAATGTGACTGTTGTTAATATTAGTTCTGACTTAGAGATATGTTTTGGTTGTCTGCCCTTGTCACCTAGGAAGGAAAAATTGTGGAAAGTTAATTTGGTGAAAATTTGACCTTGTAAAAATATTCACCTCATCCAAAATGAAAAGGAAAAGAAGAAATCAAATAAAAGTTTAAATCAAAAATTTTGATATTCTAGAAATAGTTGCGATGATTTACAAATCTGTCCCCAATCAAATTTCTTCTGATGAAGACAGTTTTTTTATGTAATAGGGAACTAAAAGATTTCTTAATGACTTCATCTTGGATTCTTACATCTGGCTACTACTTGTGTTATTATGCAGACCACTTGAATTCTGACTACTTGATACATTGTTCTTTTATTTCTACCTGGTGCACAGATGTAGTTGTAAACATAAAATGTGTATGAATATTTGACATAAATATACTTGGCTCAATTCTAATGTTTATTATTTGAAGAGTATAAATTTTTTAATAACATGCTTAAAAGCTGAAAGGTTTCAGATTAATAAATTGAGATTTGTTTTAAATACTTTGTAATTTTTATCTTTCTATTATAAGTTGGTAACCTTAAAATATTTGAGAAAGATATTAGAATAATCCAGAACAACATCTACTGGCAGCAAACCATCTGCATATGAAAAAGGTGTAAGACAAGGATATGTTTTCTCACCAGACTTATTAAACCTATACAGTGTGGTGATTCTGAGAGAATTAGGAGTCCTACCAAGATTTATTATTGGCAGCTTTAATCTTAAGAACATAAGATATGCAAATGACACAGTGTTGATAGCAGACAAAAAAAGGAAACTACAAGAACCCCTACAGAAGGTAGTGAAGAAAAGCAAGAAGAAAGGACTAAACATCAATTACAAGACAATGGAATGCATGGTTGTTAGCAGAAGGGACAGCCTAACATGCAACTTACAAATTGGAGATACCAAAATCAAACAAGTACAATAATTTAAATATCTGGGAAATGTTTTAACAGAGAACAGAAAGCTTGACACTGAAATCCAAAGATGTATTGGGATACTGAAAGATGCTTTACAAAAGCTAAGGAAACTGTTAAGAAACATGAAACTTTTGTTAGAAACAAAGAAAAGGGTACTGAACTGTTACCTAATATCAATCCTCCTATTTGGCAGTGAATGTTGAATTATCACGTCATTGATGAAGGAGAGCTTTACACTATTTATATTCAGACTATTGTCCTCATCTTTGCAAAGATGAGGTTTTTTCCTTAGTGCCCCAATTAAATGAATTTAAGTGTGCTACTAGATTGGCAACCTTATACCATTGAAATATGTAAATGCAAGTGCCACTTCTACTCTAACAGCTTCTTTTCTTGCACTTCCCACCTGTGGAACTCTCTTCTGTTTATTTGCTTCCCTGATCACTACAACCTTTAAAAATTTAAATGCAACATCAATTGCCATCTTTCGTCCCGTTCATCTTTTGTCCTTTCTTCAATCCTCCCTATTTTCAGTCGTCTCTTTTGCTTTCATTTCCTGTACCCCCCTGCAAACCTGTGACATTCCTGTCTTGCTTGGGGTGAAATGATTAAAAAAATCCACAAATAGGAACAATGTAAAAAGTTTGGGTTATGTTTCTTTCTCTCAAATGTTGAAAATGATATTTGTGAAAGGAAAATAAAAATCTGATAACATAAAGCAAAGAATGGATAAAACATAAGAAAATACTTAAAAAGGGTCTATAGTGCCCAATAAAGATTTCACATAAAACAGTTAATGATAATGTAGAGGTAGACTATGTGAGAAGTGGAGACTATAGATAGTCTTCCATAGATAAAAACAAAAGATCATTCATAATCACTTAGTGTATTGACTTACTTGAGTATTGACTACTATGATATACTACCTAACAACAGATAATATATTTAACTCAGTGCACTATGATTCACAGGATGATTACTACAGTCTGATTGCATTAATCTGACACTGCTGGGACCAGGGTACTGACACGCACGCACGCACGCACGCACGCACGCACGCACGCACGCACGCACGCACGCACGCACGCACGCACGCACGCACGCACGCACGCACGCACGCACGCACGCACACTGCGATGGATAAATTGTCACCATTTTATATTTTTAATTTCACACATGAGTACTGTCTGTATTTGATTTTGTTGACTGCACAATATAGTAGGGTCAGTTGGGCACCGTCTATAAGAAAAAGACGACCATTACACAATTAACTCCATCCGAAATTTGGAAACAGCATGCTATACTGCTTGGCATTCATGCTGGAAGATCCATTATAAACATTTCAGAGTGTTTGTGTGTCAATCTGAGGACAGTGCAGATGATTTGGAAAGAGTTGGATGAGTCTAATGGTGATTATGAAGGTATGGCAGCTTGGAAAACTCACTCTGATTGTTCAGATAAAAAAAAGAACTCCAAAATTTATTGGTGAGGGCCTCAGATTCAACATGGAGGTTTACATCAAGTGCCTTGAGGAGGTACTGCTGCCCTGGCTAAAGAGGGTGGTTGCTGGAAGACCCTATGTCTAGTAACAAGTCTCTGCATCATGCAACCCAAGCAGGAGAACCCAGTCAATCAACAACTGTTGGTCATCTGGGGCTGTATTTCAAGGGGAAAGTCACCATCATTAAAATGCTTCAACCAATAAATGGTAAGATTTTATTTCTTTCCAAATTCTGTGAGCAGGCTCAGCAGCTTTCAGATGCAATGACTCAAAACTACAAGAATCTCAAGACTTGTCTCTAATATTATAATATCTGAAACAGGATGTACAACTGAATAATATTCAAAAGTGGGTCAATATCTGCACTAGAAAATATGCAACTTTTACAGGAAGGAAACTGCACAAAACTGGATTGAACATCACCCAGGACCTGTAAATTTTATGGGACTTTACAATACACACACACAGGACAATCAATGCTAATTCCCCAGTCATTGTAATCAAAGACCCCAAGAACAGAATGTGCTTTCTGATTGACATGGCAGACCCTGCAGATTGTAATGTATCTGAAGATCTTCAAAAAAACTATCAAAATACAAGGATCTTGAAGTAGGAATCTCTAAAATGTGGCACATGAGGACATCCATAATTCCAGTTGTAGTTGGGGCCCTCAGTTTGATTGAAAAAGGTTGTGATAGACTGAGTGAAGAGATTCAAAAGAAATACAAAAACCTTATACTCACAAGTACAGCTCACACATTACAAAAAGCTTTATCTATGTAAAATGTGTGTGATCCTAGTTTGTTTTGTTTTTTGACAAAAATGATCAATGGAAAATGTCATGGAACCATTTCTGACCTTAGGTCTCTGGTTGGGACCCAGAAGGAAATGTGTATACAACAGAAATCAAAGAAAATACTACTACTACTAATAATAATAATAATAATTTATGTGATAAAGAAAGGAACTCAAGAACAAATCAACAAAATCCGGGGTGCATCTTCTTTCCAGAAATAAAAAAAATCATTCTAACAAGCACAGCCCATATCCTGCGATTTTTTTTTGTTTAAGTGGAAACAATGAAAAATCACATCCTTCGTTCACCCTAAATCATTGGTCATGAAGCAGCATGTGATTTATAAAATTAATGCAAGTCAAAAAACATTTTTTTAAATAATAATTGTAATATTTTGCAGTCATAGTCTTTGCATGTTTACATGAAATAATATTTGGAGTTAGGTCTGTAAAAACTGAAAATACTTTTGATACACTTTAATATTCTTTTTGATACCAGATTAATACAGCCTTCAGTGATCTGTTTTTCCCCTAATGAACATCATAATTTAAAAACATTATGAAATTCTAAATTTTTCTCTGTATTTTGTTCTGTCTTTGAGCAGTAACAGCTGAACACATTTAGAGACAGTAAGAGACATTTCAAAAAGTATAGAACCATTCCTTGTCATATATCAGAGGAGGCATAAAATAATGTATGTATCACAAGAGAGAAGTGCATCTGCTTTTCTTTTGGTGTTAAAAGCAATTATCCCACAAGCCCATAAGCAATCATCCAGGCGTTTTAATAGCTTTTCTTTAGGTTTCATGACAAATAAAGTATGTAGGTGTGACTTGTCTGAGCTGATAGTTGTTTTCTGGTTGTTTTAGTAACAAAATTGGAAATGGTAATCATCAAACAGGAACAAGTTTCTGATGAACTATCAACATTTTAAAATTTTCCAAACAACTCTGGTCTTTTTGGATGAATATATTTAAAAAAATCTATTTTTATTCATTGTTTTTTTTACTCATTTCACTCCAAGCAAAGCAATAAAGCCACTAAGATGCAAGGGGTTACTGAGTTTTCCTTCCAAGTGAGTTCGAATTCCTTGTTACCAAGTTGTTGTTGATTCTGGGATGAAATCCAGTATCAAATAATAACAAACGCCAAGAATGAATATAGGAAAATAAATGTATTAACGTAATAATACAAACTGGTAATACGGGTTAGTAGTTCCAGGGATGTGGGTTAGTAGAAAAATATATATATAGTCTTTGGTATCGACATATCGCTGTATGACTTATTACTGAGTACATGCACGCTCACTGTGGCTCTTGCCTGCTACGTTCATATGCTTGTTCCTTTTGTCTATGTTCGACCTCTCTCTCTGTCTCTCTGTCTGTCAGGTATCCACTAGCAGTAGTATATGTATACCCTGGGTGAGTCCATTTGTGTAAAAAGGGGAAGACCCCTCAACAATATCAATTCAGTAAAACTGATTTTTAAGTGTGGTTTATTGGTGATCTTGTGCACATAGTGTAGCAGTTGTCAGCACAAAAAGAAGAATCACTCTGTCAAGTTTAAATTCCAGATGAAATTCCATTTACTTTCACACAAATATTCTTGAGAAAGTTCTGAATCCATTTCTTCTCCACTCTCCCCAGCTATGGGTTAAATTGCAAGACAGACTTATTAGCTTTGGTTGGCTACCACTCTAAGAGAAGGATAACTCAAATTTCAAAACTTGGACATAGAGCTAGCATCTCCACCCAGTAAAAAAAGCCTACTGGCTATGGAAACCACAGCAGCACCTAGTGTACTGAGGCTGTGGTCCTATACTCCATATGAAGTGAGGACTTATCTCAGTAATATAACTTTGCAAATAAGTGAGGTCATGTTATTATAATTCTATAGATGAAGCAGTAGTGATCTTGCAATCACAAAAAAAAAAAAAATCTAATTCTCATGATTCCATAGAAAATGAAACTGTCCTGCTGGTGGGAAATTTAAAGACATTCTCTTTTTTCACTGGTCCCTCACAAGGAGAGCATGTGGAATTGGGCAGCTCTAGAAATGAAGACACAGATAAGTCAACCTACCCAAATATCACTTTTTCGTGTTTAATATTGCCTCTTACTGATAGACTTATCACTTACAAGCAATTTATTCATTCACCAACACTAACATTTTACTAACAACTATATTACAAGAACTTTCATACATTTACTGAACTTGTGCAATAAAATCCTTCTGATGATAAGTCCTTCTTATATATATCTTCTAAATAAATAAATTGAAAATTCTGTCTGTCCGTCCATGCGTCTGAAACCCCTCTAACTTGAGCCACACTTGCTCAACATAGAGCAATTATATCTTTTTGGAATCAGGATGATTCCAGGATTGAAAAACTGCACTTCTTTCTCGTGCTTGATTACCCAGCATTGGGATTTGTGTCCAGATGAGAAGGGAACAGTTAAAAATTTAAATTTAAAAATAACTGAAAAAATTAGTGATTTTAAAGTTTTTAATTTATATTGGGTTTATAGTAATACAAAAACTTTGTAAATTGAAAATTATTTGTTTTAAATGCATTTTAAAATATCTCCAAAACTTTGTGAATTGAGGAAATCAATTTAATTTCTTGAAAATATCAAAGAATCAGAGTTAAAGTGAGAGGTTTTAGGAAATGTGGTTTTGGAGTTCCACAAAGTTTGTGATTTGAATATCTCGACTCAATTGAAGTTTCACGGTGTTTGTGATTTGAAGAACTCAGTTTTTGGCCTGAATTGAAATTTTGGCCCAAATTGGTTTTTTGTCCAGAATTGAGCTTATGGCCCAAATCAGAGTTAAAGTGAGGTTTTCAAGTTCCATGGAGAGAATTGAGGAATTCAAAGTTATTTCTTCCAAATTATCTTTGCTGTTTTCTAAGCTGGACCAAAAGTCTCGTTAGTCTTGGGCTGGAGTACAGCTAGTATATTATAAGTGTCTCACTTTGTTTTTGGTTAGTAAAATATAACAATTATTCAAATTGTTATATTTTACTAACCAAAAACAGGATTTAAACAAAGTCCCTCATAACAAAACATTGTCAGTTATTATTAATTTCTGACTCAATTTTCTTTTATCTTATTTCATCAGAGCAAATGTGGCCTCAGTATAACCACTAGGAATTATTTACTTGTAATTAAATTTCCATTTATGCTTCAAATTCATTTTAAATCATGTTGCAAGAGGATCAACTAACAATCTCTCATATTTGGGAATAAGCATAGGTTCTCCTTTCAATTAAGTGATGGTAAGGGTAATATTAGCAGTTTCCTTATAAGGAAACATTCAATTCAGCATTCATTGACTGAGCAGCAATTAGTGCTACTGGTTGAAATTTATAAAATCTTTCACTTAAAACGATTTTTTAGAAAAATAAGTTTCTTAAGTCTTGTAACTGTTTTTGATCTTTTTTGTATTGATAGTGTTGTGTGTGTGCTGTACATATTTAAGTTAGAAAACACATATCTCCTGGTATATTTATCCCACAACAAAAATGGCAGACTTGGAATGTGAGCCTGGGTAATAAATGAATAAAGCAATGACAAAACTATATATATATATATATATATATATATATAAACAAATGATAATGTACGTATTAATGAAACAAAGGTATACATAGACAATTGAAGATTGTTGCAGATGGCAAAACAATGAATGTCAATGAAGAAAACATTTAAACTAGTAAATTGTTTGTCTGTGTGTAGTTTGGTGTAGGAGAAAGTCTTAGAGAAAATGAAATTACTAGCAATACATTTTTATAAAAACTTACCAAAAATACATTTTTGTAGTGAAATTACCTGCAATACATTTTATTATCTACAAACTATATATTTAAGAAACATAACTTTTACCCTGAAAGTATAAAATTATGTACTAAAAAAGTGTTTATATTTCAGAATTAAATAACCCATAAAGGTTGATATGCTGCTAAACAAAATCAACCAACCAACCAAACAACCAACCAACCAACCAACCAACATTTTAGTTGTTGCTGCTGTTAAAAGTGATGTGGTTCTTTGTGATTCTGTAATATCAGTCAAACAGGTTACAATTAATATGGTTCTCACTGAAACTGATTTAAGAACATGACTTGAGTTTTTAGGTTTTGGTTTTGTAACAACTTGCAGTGTTCTGTGTAAGTACCCCAAGTGCAGCCTATTCCATATTAAATTTTATCTCATACACAAATTTGGTTTAACTGATCCATAGACCAAGGTATTTGAAGTGTTTAGTATTCACTAATTCCACATTGTTTGCATGTTTGATATAGTCTTGGTGAGAAATATCTTCCAGAGTGTATTTACTCATAACAGACAGACATAAACATTAGTTGTAGAGTGCTATTACAATTCTCACTCATCTTTGGTGTTTGTGGAGGAAACAATGAAGAGTGTCATGTATATTCAGAACATTGCTCAACCTATCCTTCTGCCATTCCTGCAACAGGAAGGCAATATGCTCTTCCAGCAGGATAGTGCCTGCCCACATGATGCCCAAGCTACTCAACATGCTTTGCAAGATATTTGACAGTTTTCTTGGTCTGCATCATTGACAGACTTGTCCCTCAATAAACATGTATTGGATATGATGGGATGATACCTGACTCACTCAGTTAGCCCACCTACAACGCCTGCTGTATTGTGTCAATAGGTACATATGTTATAGCGGAGTTGTTGTTCATTACAAGTTATTCTTTGAAATACAGGATTGTTGAATATTTACTTTTATTGTTTGTAGTTGAAATATTAGTTCCAAGAAACCAGGATTGAGACTAATATTGAATAAAATAAACATACCAGGATTTTAAAATGTCTGTCTGCTTAAATGAAAAATAACGCCAACATTATTATTATTATAATTTTATTTTTTCAGTTTTTCTCTATTTTATAATAGATTTTATTCCCTCTTATTATAGATGATTTTTACCACAGCATTCTGGGTTGAGAGATGCTTCAGCCACAAGAGTAAACAATAAAATCAGAAAAAGTTTGAGTGTATCATCTGTGTTGTCCTAACTCACACTAATGGATGAAGCATGAGGGGTAACACCCAACAATGAAGATGAGGTGTTGCTAAACTGTGAAGGAGAATTTATTTATGTTTTCACCTTGGGTGATATCCAAAAATGTTTATATTGAGTTTCTGCCACATACGTAAGAGTTGGTATTGCATTTTAGTTGTAGAGAACACTCACATGAGGAAATTATACAATTTTTTCTTTCATGATTTCACCCCAAGCAAGGCAGGAATGCTACTAGTACGCAGGGGGGTTTACAGAGAGTGAAAGTGAGAGAAAAGACTGCATATAGGGGATTGAGGAAAGGATAAAAGATGAACGGGATTCAAGAAGACAGAGGTAGCAATTGATGTTGCATTTAAATTTTTGAAGATTGTAGTTATCAGGGAAGCAAGGAAACAGAAGGGAGTTCCACAGGCAGGAAGTGCGAGAAAATAAACTGTTGGAGTAGAAGTGGCAGTTACATTTAACAATTTCAACAGTAAAAGGGTGGGATCTACAATAGTAGCACACTTAAATTCACATGGTCAGGGCATCAGGAAAAAAGATTGTCAGCGCAGTTTTCACAGAGGAAAGCCACATCACGTTGGTGAGAAAGTGACTGAAGTTGAGATGCCAAGTCAGAATCAATTACATTGCAGTTCTTTCTTTATTTTTTTACAATAATTTTCACTCAAGGGAGAGGGCTACAGTATAAGAGGTACCGTTTATTGTATAGTAGGAGTAGAGGTATTCACTACATAGAAGCCACAGCTGCTGCTGTTAATATCAGGCAGCTGGTACCTCTGTAGCTGTCAAAGAGACCTTAACCCACAGTGTTATGATAAAATGCAATAAGAAAATAGAGTAAAAATTGTACTCAACTACACAATTTTTTATGAGCAACTGTATTCAGATTTTGCTAAATCTTATGTAAGTCCACAACTGTGTGCGGCTGAAGCAGCTCAAAATAACAAAAATAAAACAAAGATAAAAGGAAAACAAAAATTTTAAAAAAGTGTTTCTAAGTATGTTATTTTATAGTGTAGTCAAGAATTCAAGCAGCAGCAATGTTGGCAACAGGCACTATGTTCTAGACTCGGGATTGTCCTATAGGACAATATCCAAATGGCTTAAAGTATTGATTTGTGAATTTGGAGGTATAGTAATTGTGAGATCAATTCATGGGCCAGGTAATGTAGACTTAGACACAGGAAAAATAGGGTGAGAAATCACTGAGCAGTAATAAGAATGAGATAAGATATCCTGAGACACAGGCAGCAGAATGAGAATAATCTATTTCATAGCTTAAATAAATGATTCAGTCTGAAATTCCCTGCATTGACAATCATCTGAAGAAGGTCATAGATGAGAGCAACAGTCCGAATGTATGTGTGAGTTATTTTCAAAACTACACCCTCTTTTCCACAGATAAAACATTGTAATCCTATCACCATTATATTGCTATTTCCATGACAATTGTGCAGATTAGCTACATTCCTTAGTTCCACCAGTTAGGATCTTTACACCTATGGCATGCTGTGCCACATACAGAGAGTCAGACCAACCTCATTACCTTCGTATTCCATTGGTAAGAAGAAAATTACACTCAGAAAACTTCTTCATGAAAATGGCTACTTTATAGAACAGACTCCGAAGAGAATGCTTTTCTGATTACGAGGGCTTATGGCCACATCATAACACACCAGTTCCCATATGATCTCCAAAGTTAAGCAATGTTGAACCTGGTCAGTACCTAGATAGGTAACTGCTTGGGAATACCAGGTGCTGTAATAATGATTATAATGGATAATGACTCAGAATTGTTATTGACTCCACTATAAAATAAACATATTTAATAACACTTTTAAATTTTTTTTCCTTTTTTTGTTAATCAGAGCACCACTTTCCAGTTCCTGTTGGATTCATTATATTTACTTATGTGCAAAAACCCTTGGGAAAGATATGAATCCACCTATTCTACCCCCATCTATGGGTTAATTAGTAAGAATTGTATCACTAAAAACATTATTATCTCCAAAAAAATAATAAAATTGCATACAAAATATTTTCATTTTGGTATTAAATAACCCATAGAGGTTGAAATGACGCTAAACTAAAACAACCACACTGATCATTACATTATTAACCTCTTCAAGTCTATGGCCAACCATTATCTATCCTAAATATCCTTATATTCTACACTTATTCCCTCCTCTCATGATCATACAACAAGCTTACTCAGTAACTCTCCATCTTGAGTAGATATTGAGATGTGTATTGGATGAACTTTTAATAATGACAAAAAAAATAGAATTCTACTAGTTAGAGTAAAATGTATTTACTTTCTGTTTACTAGACCCAATGTTTTAAGGAACAATTAAGATAACTTTAGTACTAATTCTCGCACAAAGGCTAAGCAACCTGAATATTAGTCAAAACTGAGTTACTTATAAAAAAAATTGTAATATTGTTCGGGCAAATACTTATCCAGTCTTTAGGCTATATAAGAAATGTAAGCTGCTTGAGTGCATATATGTATTGTCTGCTTCCCTGAGAGAACGCAGATGCTGCATTAGGCTCCTGCTTAATTTTTGAATTCCAGAAATATTTTGGCACATTTCAATTTGTTGGAAAACAGCTTTGTTTGTTTTTCATCCAGAACCAATCAAAAGATTTCCCTCCAAATTCCAAGAAGTGAATTCTGAGCCTACCTGTAGGTTATAAAAAGGAGGCCTTGGATTTAATTCAAGCAGTCAATGAACATTTGCTGCTGAAACTGAGGTCACTCCAGATCATAAAGAAAAAAAGATGCAGAAGAAATTTACCAACCACCGGATGAGAATTCTTCAGCTGGTGTGATTGTTCTATTCTTCACTGTTACCATGAATTTACTTTGAAAATTGTACCCATTTTTTGAAAACTATTCAGAGAAGTATTTTCTCCTTTTCAGCATTTTATATGTAGTTTTCTTTTCTGAGGACCTTATGCAGCATAATAATTTTTATTGTAAAAAAAAGGCACATATTTCATTTGCTTTGATTATTTTTACATTCATATTATTGGCCATCATTTGGCACACAATTCACTAAATTTGTGTAATTCTTTCAATTTTGTGTGTTAACAATAAATTTATCATTTGTTCTTAAATTTGGCTTGTGTAGTCTGTCTTTGTTGTGTGCCCATAGAAATTAAATGTTACCTCAAACATTTGTTTGAACTATTTTTTTTTTGTAGTTTATTTTTTACCAAAAAAGAAATTCCTTTAGCTAGGATCAAAGTGTAGTATCTGTTCGCGGATTGCTCACTGAATGATCGCCTATGGGGCCGGGATTCGTTCTCCGATACAGGCCGGCGACAGGGATTCGTCCCTGCGCTGGTAGTATCGTGGCTACGTCTGACTAGCTATGACCAGCCAAGACCAGCTATGACTAGCTAAAGCCAAAGCACTGCGACCCGGGTGAAAACTCGGGTCCATTCCCCCTCCCTTCCCACGTTAAACTCCGACCTTGTGTCACAACCTGGCCCTGTGGAAGGTCAAGTAAATCCCGTGTAGTATCTGTTCTTCATCTTCCTGCAGTTTATGGAAAGGCTTTGAGGGACGTCTGGCCCCAGGGATCCCAACATCTGCTTCATTGCACTAAAAAGAGAGAATTGATGGATACCAATACCAATGTGACAATGGTGAAAGGAACTGGGCAATTGTTGATCTTAGTTCATCTGTAAAACGCCTTTTTGCCACATCCTGCTAGCAGGCTAGTAAATACAAGATCTCCTTTACTTCCTCTAAATTCTTCATCAGAAAATTTTAAGAAATAGTCAATACCAAAATTTGATCAAAGTTGTTCAGAGGTTAAAATTGAGGAAACTTTCAATGATCATCATGGTAGTGTTAATTATGGCAGACTGAATAAAAAAAATTAGTACACCAGGCTGTTTGTAACTGTTTAGATATAGGAAAAGAAGAGGAAGAAGAAGAATCAGTATTCACAAGAGATCACATGTTAAAATGTAAACAAAACAATGATTTCCCTTTTAGGGGACATGTATAAGAAAAACATAATATATAATCGGTTTTGTTATTTCGTTTATTTTAAATTTCTAAGGATACAGTAAACAACAACATTTCCAATAACATCATTATATAATCAATAAGCAGCCACCTTATACTACAAGTGTGACACTATGAGTCGGATATATGCGCACACGTGTGTGTGTGTGCGCCCGCACATCTGTGTGTGTGTATATATACACCCCCACATCTGTGTGTGCGTGCGCGCGCACACATATGTGCGAGAAGATTAGTTAGATTTGACCTGGGCATCAAACTTCAAGACCAAATGATTAGATTAGGAATCTAGATAAAAACATATGGCGAAAAGGGTAGATAAGTGTTAAGTACTTGTCAAAATACTAAGATAGGAAAAAGACCGGCTCTGGTCAAAACTTAAAAGGGTTTGAATTTAATGTCCCTGAATCGGAGTCAGCTAGGCTAAGAAATATTTTTATGTCCACTTTCTTCAAAGAGAGAAATGGTCATGAAAAAGTTATGGGTTTATTCGTGGGTGTCCCTTGTCCGGAAATGAGGAAAGAGGATTCTCCATATATACGGCAGCGCTTTGGGCCACGGGGAGTTAGACTTAGTTTAGGTTCGAGGAAGGTTGATTTAGGCCGGAGCACGTAACATCGAAGAGCGACCCATTAGCAGCCGGACATTGTTAGTTAGGATATATTTTTCCGCCAGCCGAGAATCAACCAAGAGTTATCATCCACAAAAAGGTCACACACCTTCTCTCCTCTTTTCGTCCTCCCCAAGTTTGTAGTTGTGTTTTTCTTTTACCTGTGAGCCTACCTCTCGCTCGATCCACCGCACAGAAATTCTACGACGTGGGGTCAGTGTCTTTGTGCAGCGAGTTGCAGAGGTGGGTAGTCTCACACAAGTATAGGATAAATTCATGAAAATTTTCTATACTTTTTGACCTTGTCTTATCTAATATGTGAAAATATACAGTAAATTAAAAACAGAATTATTGACCAAATAATAATCTCAAACACCTCCTGTGTCAGGTAAAATAGAAAAGAAAAACATAAAAAATGTAAAGAAAAAATAACAGTAATTTGCAAATGAAAAGAATGACTTTTCAATAAAAATGAAAAATCTTGTTTGTGTTGGTGCTGTTAAGATTTTCTGGATAGAACATTAGTAGCACCTGTACCATTTTCTGGTGCCATTGAATATAGGCATGCCTATGTCAGAGATTAATGTAGAGGAATTGGTTATTTGAGCCTGTAGATGGAACATGTTATCCATGGCTTAAACTCTGCCTCTAGTAAGTGATGGCTTATCACGAATGGCATCAGTGAACTGGTTTAAGTCTTTGAAATATTGTGAGAATCTATTGTCCCACATTTGTAACAGGAAGACTAGAGAAGGAAAAGAAAATAGTACCATGTATGTAGGTGGAAGAATTCAATTGTACTAAATTTAACAGAAGCATGCACCAACTCAGCAAAACTGACTGTAGACTAACAGAATTAAATAATCTTTTATAAAACAGATTTTCAGATCCCTTTTAACTGGTCTTTCAGTACAGGTGTTCCTTTTCGGCCAGAAGTGGAGTGAACTGTTCACCTAATTTTAGATGGGAGAAGGTGCCTCATCCTGGGGATTCCAATCCTGTAGCAGCATAATGTTTTGCAATAATTTTTAACATCAACTTGAGATTTCTCTTGTTAAAAAGTCAAAGAATTTTAATACATTCAAAATTAAAGAAAAAAATAGTCAATTTTATATTAGTTTTTTTGTAACTTAGCATGAGCAAAACATTCACAGATTTCGATAAAAAAAAAATCCAGAATGACGTCAAAATCTGTGCAAAATATTTCATCCTTTAATAGTCAGTTATGCTTAGTTTAATTTATAATTTATATAAATGTAGGTAAAAAAGCAAATGTTGATAAGATATTGAAGGTCACTAAAGCACTGCCCAGGACCCACAGTCAGACTTGGGCCTCCTTAGTTTGGGGGTAATATGTGGAGGATCAAGATGGTGTTATCAAATTATTAAGAGTGCTATGTAACTGAAAAGTTGGTTGAACTGAAAGGCCCCTAAAATTTATTATCTTAGAGGCAGAAACAAAGATCTCTCTCCTCTCACAAATGGGAGGCAGGTGCTTTAGAGGCAGGGGGAACAATCATGCACTGCTAACTTGAACTTTGTGACACCCATAAAATTAAGTGTTTTTAGTATTTATAAGAGATATAGTATTTTTTCAATGTTTCATTGTTGTGATATTTAGAGATATGATTTAATTGAGCTATTATCAAATAAATGGCACATTAAACTGCATGATAATGTAGTGGGCATGTAACCTATTTATATGTTGCTTGAATTATTATTATTATTATTATTATTATTATTATTATTAGAGAAATATTCTTCATTATTGGTAAAACATTGGTGGGGTTCATGTTAGAGGTTTTTAGATTTTGCAGTCAATGATGAGTTCAATTTATTTGTTTTTGTTCTAAGCTGATATGTATATATATCTATAGTTATGTATAGATGTATTAGGCTTCTTATAATTTTTTCATCTAATTTGTGGTTACTATGTAGTTGGTTCCTGAATAATAATCTAATGGTGTTTTTTTATATTATTGTATATTGTTCATTACAAAATGATATCCTCCTGGGGCATTAAGGCAAACCTTGCCTGCATTCAATCATACAGATGTTGACAACAACTCTGCTATATATTACTCCATAACTTATGTACCTATTGACACTACAGTAGGAGTTGTAGGTGGGCTAACTGAATGAGTCAGGTATCATCCCATCATATCCAATACATGTTTATTGAGGGACAAGTCTGGCTGGCAATCATGCAGACCAAGGAAATTGTAAAATATCTAGCAAACCATGTTGAGTAGCTTGGGCATCATGTGGGTGGGCGCTATCCTGCTGGAAGAGCATATTGCCTTCCTGTTGCAGGAATGGTAGCAGAATAGGTTGAGCAATGTTCTTAATATACATGGCACTCTTCATTGTTTCCTCCACAAACACCAAAGATGAATGAGTATTGTAATAACACTCTACAACTAATGTTTATGTCTGTCTGTTATGAGTAAATACACACTGGAAGATATTTCTCTCCAGGTCTATATCAAACATGCAAACAACGATCATTGGCACCTACCCTGAACTCATCATAAAAATTCAAGATGTGGAATTAGTAAATACTAAACATTTCCAATACCTTGGTATATGGATCAGTTATAACAAATTTAGTATACGAAATAAGGGAATTGAATATAGAATAGGCTGTGCTTGGGTAGTTATATACAACACTGCAAATTACTACAAAAAATTATCATAAAAACTAGAGTCATGTTCTTAATAGCATCATCAGATTGTGCTGCTCATATGAATGTCATGCATGTTACTAAACTCATTCAGATATATCTAAATTGTCTGCTGTTTACAAAAACTTTCTTCAACCAATGGCTTTAGTCAAGTCACGCATATAGGTCTCAGTGAGAATCATCCTTCTTTGAACCTCATCAACTGGTAATAATGAATCACAAAGAAATGTATCAGATAACAGAATTATGTTTATTTGAGGACTTTCAACAGCAGCAACAATTAAAATGGATAGTACATTTAACTCAAAGGACATAGTCAAGATGATAATGTTTGACACTACTTCAAAGAAAAAGTTAAGAAGTAAGTTCCCATTGATAGTGGAAAGAGTAATAACATTTACTGGACATGAGAAACCTATTTTCCTGAAAAACTGTAAAAGATTTAATAAATTTCAAACAGCTGTAGCACCGGCTGTTTGGTCAATGAATGTTGAACGTTTCCATATAAGGCTAATATTACCATTAGAGATGAGGAAAACTGATACTGCACTTTGATACTAGCTCAATGTCAAGGGAGTGCAGAAATATGACAAAACAATGGTTATCAATTGAGGGAATTGTAAAAGTGGTGGACAAATTGAAATATCAATGAAAAAATAACAATATTCACAAGCAACAAATGAATGTAGAAAGCGAATCAGTGTTAGTATAAATGTTATTATGTTCTTATTAAATTGTATGATGCTAGACCAGACATTGCATGCAATTCACACCAGATATCAAGGAAGCCAAGTACATCAGGGGATTCACCTGAGGTCAGTCTTAGCCCCCAAGAAGGGAAGCATGTGACCTCCCACCTGCAACCGGTTTGCAGTCATGGGAAAGATTTTATAATACACAGAGTTATATAAAAACCACACAATCTTAGGCAGTCTCTCATACATCACAGTTGGATAATGTAAGATCTAGGGTTCTATGGTGTCTACTTTACACCCACACTGGCCAGGAGTAACTGATAGAATATTGGAGTGAGGAAAATTTGAAGTAATGAAGATTCAAGTCTCATGTTATCATTTAATCTTATTCATTAATTAAATCTTGATCTCGTCAAGCCAAGAATTAGCTGTTATCTTTCCTGCATATAGAAATTCAATTGTTACCCTTTCTTATGCTAATACAACTCCACACAGTAACTCTCTACCTTGAGTGGCTTTTGGGCATTGTATGTTAAGTCAATAAATAAAAAGAAAGAAATGCTTGATGTTTTTTTTAGTGAGGATCAAAACATTTGGAGATGTGTATTAATGAGAAATATGTCTTCCCTTTCCGTAACACTGAATCAATTTCATGATTTCATTAATGTGATTCACCCTGGAGAATGATGTTTCCACACAATATGAAGTAGCAAAGGAGAGGAACAGAAATCAAACCTTTTACCACAAGTTCCGATACATGGTAGAAATACTTTTGCATATCTACATGACTTGATAACCTCATTTGTCTGCCATTTTAGCTTCATATTGCAACATAAAAAATTCTTCAGACAAACTTGGATCTGTCACCTGATCTAAATCAGTAATGAAAGGATCAAAGATCCAGTCAGGCACGTCTGGCTAATAATATCCACATATTAATATCCACATTTCAAATGTTCACCAAAGCATATATAATCACTGTCTGTAATTTCCTTGGCAACAACGGTCAGTTATGGGAAATAATGCAAATCCTTGTATAGAACATGGTGACAATGGAGTTGTATTTTCTTAAAAGAAAAAAAAGAAATAACATGTTTATCATCAATAAGGTTAACCTTCTTTTCCTGAAGTTGTAAATTCATCTTGTTATAAATCTGGGAAAAATCTACCATGTAGAAAATATTAATTTTTGAACTTTTATTTGCTGTTGAGTTTAAGTTCTCAATCTGAAGAAATTCTAGAATGCTGCCAAATAATTCCACAAGTCAGGACCTTTTGAAAGTCACTGAATAGTAATTACAATGAGATAGTCAGTTAGCATTGATGATTTTGTGACTAGTCCCACCACTATAAAAAAATTATGGATGTTAAGGGAAATGTCCACCAGTGAAGCTTGATGACCACCCACCACCAAAAAAGGCCAAATGCTTATTTTTTTACAAACAACTTTATGCCATTTTCTTAAAATTAAAACTTCAAAGAAGATATTTAAATTAACTGAAATATATTTTGAATTTTTTATTACAAGTTTGCGATCATTTCTACATGTTGTAATGGCACGTCTACCACATGAGCCCCTTATATTTTGGAGTTATGTATTAAAAATATAAAGGTGTACTTGCTCTACACTCTTAGATTTTCTTTTTTAATCATTTTACCTGAAGCAAGGCAATAAAGCCACTAACACACAAGGGGTGTGAGAAAATATATGAAAAAAACATTATTAAGGATAGAGAACAATAAAAGAACAAGAATTAAGAAGACAGCAGATAACGATTGACTTTGCATTGAAATTTTTGAAGATCAAAATTGACTGGGAAGCAGGAAGCCAGAAGAGAGTTCCACAAATGAGACGTGCAATAGAAGAAATTGTTAGCATTTCAAATGTAAAATAATGTGACCTCACTGCCAATCTAGCAGAGACCCTAAATTTATAAAGTTTAGGAAAGTTCATCAGAACAATTATTGTGAAAATATTTATAGAAAAGGCACAGGGAAGCTATGTTATGGTGTTGGGAAAGTGACTGAAGCTGAGATCCAAGGTCAGTACCAATAACATTGAAAATTCTTCTTTGTAATTTATCAAGAATCTCTAAATACATAGCAGAAGCACCAAACCAGATGTGGCAGCAATATTCAATGGCAGGCGTATAAATATGAAAGATAGATATTGGCAAGAGATTGCATGACATGTTTTGTGTATTGCAAAACAACAAACAATGGCTTTTACATTTACAGACATTGGTTGTTAATGTAACTCGTGTTTTCAAGAGCAGGATTATTACATAAATATGAAGAAGAAAGGGACTTTTGGTGGCCAGGAATTCATGTAAGATAATAGGACTAGGATACATGTAATATGAATGTGTTGCGATTACTACTATGTTTGACACACCTACATTTTTATCAACTGTGATTGGTCAAATAATAAATACTAACTATCACAGTACAATTTACTGATCGCATTCACTACACTGAATTTTTCCTACTGTTAATTCACAAACATGCTTTTGTTATAATATCACCGATTGGGTAATTTTTCATCCAATCAGATATTTTTTGTGTGCTCTCAAAATTTCTCCTGCCATTGTCCTGGGAGCCTACCCATAGTTATATAAACCAGAATTCGTTCCAACAATAGACAGTAGAAGCAGAACTTAGTAGAACCCAGCAACTCACACGCGTCTACACAGACTATTCATTCTACTCACTGCAGACACGCACGCAGACAGAACTCAAATACCATTCACCATCAGTTCTATTTAAGAAGCCAAGTTGCAACAGCTCTGTTAGTTATATATAATCCATAAACTGATTTATTACATGTTCTTCTGAAAACATCATTCTATCTAATACAGAACTTTGAACATTCTTTCAGAAAACTTGTTTATTTACATTTAATCTTTCAGCTAACAGATAAAGGGAAACTACTTCTACTTTCTTATTGTTTCACACATTACAAAAAATGTTTTGTATTTGTTGATTTTAATATATATTTAATTGTTGAAACAAAAATCAGTTTTCCATTGTTTTTCCTTGATACAAAAATGTATAATTGTTAAATGCTATTCAACACGCAGCTACATCAACCTTTTCAAAACAACCAGCATTTACAAATGCATTAGTAAAGATTTACAATAAAAATACATTGCAAATAATTTTTACTATTGTTACTACATTAATAAGGAACCATTGAAAAGAGAGAACGAGTCTGGATAAAAAGAGATTAACACTGCAACAAAGTATATCCCCGAAAAGGAGAAACTATTTTGGTTTATAAATTTATTTAAGGGAAAGTGTTCTCTAATAAGTTACCATGGATGAAAGATCCCAGATCAAGATGCAGGGCCTTCTTCCTCCTTGTAGAATCTCTACCTGATTGTCCATGTCTTCAGGGGTGTAGCTGTACTCACCACACTTGGCCAATTGTAGCTATTATTGGTGAAGCTATTTAACCCATAGTTGGAGGTTTTAAATTCAGAGTTGACTTTCTAGAGCGGGTGCCACACAAGGCTATAGAACCCAATCTGATCTGCTATTTACCCAAAGTTGGATTTGAACTTCCCTAATATTAAATGAAAGTCTGGAGGTTTTACAAAAATCATACAATATGTACAAAAACGGGGACATAGATACAAAAATACTATGATGGATATGAGGGCGTCAATGTGCAATGCTTGGTATAAATAAAATAAATAAAACCAGTTCAAAGAACACATTGGCCAAGATAAGCAATTTGGATACTTATGCTATATTTGGATACTTTTCTTTGAAAAGGAATGGGGAAATAGGCAAGTGGTGGGGGTAATTAATTTTCAGGAATAGTTCAGTAGTTTAGATTGAGTAGAGAGGAAATTGGTCTAATCACAAAAAACAATCACTAATATTTAATACTGTATAAGTATATTGGAAATCAGGAATTAATATAAGTTATTGACATAGAGACTAATTGGGAGAAAGAGAGTGATTACGACCCACTATGCCATACACTGAATCAGTAACATGCAGAAGTGGGGAGGGAGGGTGTGACGGTCCCAAGCATTGGGAGGGCATCCAATCAAAGAGTGAAATAAAAATTTAGTTTTTGAAATTTAAAATATGTCTCTGTTAACTTCGTTGCACAAGCAGCCTACAGTCCCACAAACTAGCGTGAAAGTCGATCCATGTTTTGATAAGTGAAACTGGAGTAGGCTCCCTACTTGAGTCTTAGGGGCATACAATCAAGGAGTTGGCCCCGGGCATCATCATACCTCTGCATGTCACTGCACTGAGTCAACTCATCCTGATTTAACAAGGTAATTTGTTATTGGCAGATATCGTAGTTTTTAAATTCCAAGGCAACAATTTGGAATGGATTGATGTGTGTTATTCTAATTAATTCTTATTAATTTTCTCAGGCAGGAATATTTGTCAAGAGGTCAGGTGTGACCTTGAATTGGGCACGTCAGGGCATGTGTCTTTGATTCTAATTCTGATGGACATGTCAGCCAAATATGTTTTGGTTTTGGTGCAGTGGATTTGAATGAAATGGGTTAAAATCAAAACACAGGAATTGGTCTTTTAACCCCAAATTTAAACAGTGGAAAATTATGTTATATTGGCATGTGAACAGTTTGACATGTGGGTGGAGAATTATGTATAAATTCAGCTTGATTTTGAGGATACAGACTGAAACAGGCTGGGGTGACAGAGACAGATGAGTCATCAGACACACATGCAGTTGCATACTTGTATGAGGAAGGGACCCTATACTCACTTGGATTTCTGATTGAACATTGCTGAACACATAGATCGAGATTCCAAGTCACCACCTTCTGATCATTTTGTGTTAATAGATGCCAAATATATCTGATTGTAAATTATTTTATTCACCTTCATTAAATTGCCTATATTTAACTAAAACCAGCATTATTATTTCTTCAGTGAGAGCTTGACCTTATTTACTTCTCTCAAATATGCTATCATTGCTAGGTTTTGATTATTTACTAAACTTAGCCTGTGCAAGTGACATTTTTATTTAGAGTATGAAACTGAAGGATAAGAGATTTAAAGTTCTTTATCGATTGATTTGTTTTTTATGGCTTATCAACCATATGCAGTTTATTTAAAGCCAGAAAATATTTTTAGATTGTAAGTATTTTTTGAAGATAATAGAGATTTACGGATACAATTTCTACTAATTAACCCATAGCAGGGGGAGTGTTAACTTTATAACTTTCTCAAGGGTATTTTCACATAAGTGAATATAATGAACCTGACTAGAATTGAAACTTGGCTTTTCAATTTCCAATTCCAAGCCATTATCCATTATACCACCTGTACATCCAAGTTTACAACACCTGGTATTCTCAAGCAGTCACCCATCTAGGTACTGACCAGGCTCAATGTTGTTTAACTTCAACATGATATGGCTCTAAGTGAAATTATTTAGGAGGAGAAAAAAAGACTTAATTTGAAATTATGACAATGATTCTTTCACTTATCAATGTTTTGATTGCTGTAAAATTTTCTTTATCTATTATACATAAATCTTGACTTGAGTAATTTTGATGTACACTCTTATGATATAATTAATAAAGCTTTATACACTTGGCTTGTTTTTAAAATCAAAATTCTCCTTTCAAATTGTTGTTCTGAACCATAAGAAGTCCCAGGGCCTATTATTCTATTAGGGAAATCAATTACATGGAGTTCAAATAAGTATTTCCCTTAAGCCAATTTAATAGAAAAGTTTCCTATAGGAAAGAAGGAACAATTTGTATCTGCTTCTTTTGTGATTAGAAAATCTAATGATAAGCTACATCACTTTGGGAAAGGACTAAATTTCCGGAATTATAAATGTCTTCTGTATCTGTCTATATTTCTGATATGAGGTATTATGTACATTATTTACATTATTCGGACTATTGTCCTCATCTTTGTCGCCATATTTATTACAATGTTTCGGCTGTTGTATGCTCCGGCCTTCTTCAAGCAGTTGAAATGTCGAACTGAACCCTTTATTTCACTCACTGGAGTAGACTGTTCTAGTACCATGTGCCATGTTTAATGGATATCAGTTATCAGTTATCTCCTGTTAATTCCCTTCTCCAAGTTCTCCACTGCCTTAACTGGGAATTGAACTCACACTCTTTGGGTCCTGTTACTGGATCTAACTAACGCCTTTATCCACTGTGGCATGTGGAACTAGAACAGTCTACACCAGTGAGTGAAATAAAGGGTTCAGTTCGACATTTCAACTACCTGAAGAAGGCCGGAGCGTACAACGGCCGAAACGTTGTAATAGATATGGCGACAAAAATGAGGACAATAGTCTGAATAATGTAAATAATATAAATGTCTTCCATCATAAATATCTTCTGAGTTATTTTTTTACAATGATGTTCACCCTGTACAAAGCCCAAGAACCACTCGAGGTAGGGAGTTAAACAGTAAGAGGCATAGTTTATGTTTTTTTTTTTTTTTTTAAGCGTATCACCCCAAGCAAGGCCGGTGGCCACTATCATGCATGGGGTTACAGAAGGGATGGAGGAAGAGCAGATAGGAGTGGTAAAGGAAGGGATGTGGAGAAAGAGAAGGACGGAGGGTCGATCAAGGCAGGGGGGTTACGGAAGATATAGAGCGAGAGCAGATAGGAATGAAAGATGTCAGGAAGTGGAGAAGGGAAGTGGATAGATCAAGGCAATTGGAGATGACGATTGACGCTACACTTAAACCGTTGGAGATTGTATTTGTCAGGGAAAAAGTAATAGGGAAGGGAGTTCCATAGGCGAGATGTGCGAGACATGAAGCTATTGGAGTAGAAAAGACGTCTACATCTAACAGTTTCAACGGTGAAGGGGTGGGAACGGGATGCCAGCCTCGTAGGACGCTTAAATTCACGAGGCTTAGGGACAAGCGAAAGCAACTCCTCGGAGCAATTACCGTGGAAGTACTTGTAGAAAAGGCAGAGCTATGCAACATCGCGTCTGTGAGAGAGCGACTGCAGATGAGATGACAGATCAGGGCCAATCACATTGCATATCCGTCTCTGGATCTTATCAAGAACCCTGAGGCAACACGCAGGGGCCCCAGACCATAAATGGCAGCAATACTCCATGCAAGGGCGAATGGTAGACTTATAGACTTGGAGGATCGATTCCGGGGAGAAGAATTTCCTTGCTCGGCACAGGGAACCAACTTTTCTTGTGTGGGTATATAGAGAAGTTAACCCTAGACTTGAACAGGTTGAGTGTGTAGTGATTGGGGAAGCATCCTCTTGGGAGTCTGTACTACAGAGCAGTAGGAAGCTGTTCAAGTGAAACCTACATCTGATCAAAGGAATATGAAGGGAATGGGGGTGGATCCTTACAAAGGGCATGTCATGGCAGATTTTATCAGTGAATATTAGAATTGGTGGAACGAAGGAATGTAGTTCGTCTGAACACTTTCCATGGATGTAGCAATAGACTTGCAATGTTTCATCTGTGAGAAACTGGTTGTAGGGTGGAAAATAATTTGTCACTCACAAGGACATCAAGACTGGAAAATAAAGTTCCTGCCCCTATATGGCAGCAATACTCTATTTTTGTCCTTTTCTGGCTCTTGTAAAGGTAAATGATAGTGCAAAGTGCCAGTACTTACTTGAGCAGTACAGGAAACCAATCATCTTTCCAGCATCTTTAGTGATTGATCATATGTTCAAGTTCCACTTGAGGTCGGGATTGAGTTTAAGTTCTGATAGCCACTCATCATGATAGGTAATAGTTTGAGGTTCGATTGGTGATGATGGAATGTCACTAGTTTGGCTTTTAAGGTACTGAATATGACTATCCAGTTTTTATCCCACTGAACTGCTTGAGCTAGGTCAGAAGAGAGATTGGTTGCCAATCACTGGTCATATATCAGCTGGAAATCAAATTCAACATACCAATCCTATCAATAACTGTTATGCTATACACACCTCCATATAATATTATTGTTATTGCTGTTTATTTTTTTAATTTCAAATATATGAAAGTATAACCTCAAAATAGAAAATGAGATATTGTACAATTATTGAGTTATGGGAACACAGTTTTGTAAATTATGAGAAAATAGGATAGTGATCAGAGAACAATCAAAATAGAAATTGGAAACTTTGGCAAGATAAGAACGTGAATAAAAACTGACTTCAATTTATCTAAAAAAGAGATTTGTGAAAAATGAAAAGGGTAATAAGCAAGAAAAATGGTTGGACTTGAAAGAAAATAATTGAAGCTTGTGTTGCAGATGTTGAAAGAATGCAGGACTTTAAGAATAAGAAAAGGAAAGCAACCAAACTACGACCTTTAAGTCAATATTACAAAGATTAACAGGAAGAAAGAATAGATAAAAACTGGAAGTAATTTTTAGTAATGAATGTAGAACTACATAGGATAGACATCATGACAGAGCTAGAAGTTGTGTCTTTCATGAAAATAGTTAACTGACATGCATTAGAAGACAACTGAAGAAATGTAGGGTAATGTTTCAGATTTGTACTATAGGCCATTAAACTATAGGTTCCATCAAAATTGATAATTGATAAATTATTGTAAGTTCTTAAACTAGATTTGTTTTTTTAGTAGTATAGGTTATTATGTAATTTAATGACTTGCAAGGTTTTATACAGTTTAAGTATTTGCAAAGTTTTAGAGCTAATGATTTGTGGCAGGCAGGGGGATAACACACACACACACACACACACACACACACACACACACACACACACACACACACACACACACACATTTTAAAGACGTTTTTCAATTTCAGTACTCATAATAAAACCAAAATTTCTTTATTTTCTTATAATCATATCATCCCAAGCAAGGCAATAAGTCAACTAATATGCAAGGGATTATTGATCATGAAAGAATATGACAAAAGGAAAAACCCTATTAAGAAGAGAGAATAATTAAGGAAAAGGACTTAAGGAGACAAAAGATAATGATTGAGATTGCATTTAAATTTTTGAAGATCAAAGTTGACTGGAAACCAAAAGGTCGGAAGAAAGTTCTCTAAGCAAGAAACATGAGAAAAGAAACAGTTGATATTTCTAGCTTCTTTCTGTTTTATTATTGCTTGTATATCTATTATTCAAAATATCAAAAAGTCCTGTATTTATATATTTTTTGTAAGTAGTGATCATGTTTTTTTTGTATATGTACAGAAAGTGCAAAACATTTTAACATGAGATCTTAATTTCACCACTTAAAAATCCAGGTGACCAGTGTGTGACTAGTGCCATTACCTGTATCTGTATGTACACAAAATTTATTAAATTTTATAGAAAATTACTTTCAGGGTATATGTTATTTATATAAAACTACCTTCAGAGTACATGCATAAGCTGTGTTATGAAACATAAAGGGATATCATGTTTATGCTTGGGTTCCATTCCAAGATGCCTATTTTATAGATGCTATATACAAATTAAATAGCTCTGAAAATCAAACCTCTTCCGGTCCCAAGAATTTTAGATAAAGGATTCTCAACCTGTAGCTAATTTCATCATTACCGTTAAGGATTCTGCTTCTTAAACAAGAAAACACCCAGAGATTTGCAGCAAAAAAGTTGAAAGAAAAAGAAAATTTATTTTCTTTGATAATAATAATAATAGATTTCATATTTGTTCTTGCAACCCAGCATCAACATTAGGACATGAACAGACATGTGCTTTAATTCTTGGAATGAGCCTTAAATCATATGATCAAAGAATTAGATATCTGATAAGTTAAGCCTCTTCATCCAGTCTCTACTGATCATTGCTATAATAGGGACATGTTGCCAAGTGGTTAGGATGTTTCTTTTCCAATCATGAACCCTAGGTTCGAATCTCAACATGGTTGATTTATCAGGAAGGTGACTTCTTGATGTTATCAGCCTGGAGAAGTGATCCCAGTGTGCGGCACCATTGGAAAGTGACTGGAAACCATATCACAAGTTGACCCAAGCCTTTTGAGTAAAATTGGATAGATGGAACTATTTGGGAGCTGTTGATGGTTATGCTAGCATGAAGTCACAAATCATTGTGACTGAGGGTTTGAGCATACTGTTAGTCAAGTGAGATAATGCACTCTTTCCGAGAAACTGTGACAAAGGTCTGCTCAGTATAAGCTACAGGTGAGCTCTGTGGATGTTGCACAAATACAAATGTGCCTGAGCAGGAGTCTGCAACAGGGACTGGCTAGCTACACTAGTAGACAGGCATACTCCTTTTCAAAGATTAAAACAGACATTCACACATCTCAACAGTGAATGATGCTCCTAAAAATTCACATTTCTTTGATCTGAAAATCCTCAGGGCATCTGAAATTTATGAAAATATTTTGAGATTCCATATTTTACAAATTTTTAAGCAGTTCTATACATTCTACTATTGGTGACTATTGGTTACAGCCAGCAGTGAGTTTTCTTATGCTACTAGTTCAATACAAGATCCAATGTTTGTGCTAAATATCAAAGATGGAACCTTTAGATTAATGAAAACCTCTGTCATTGAATGTGCGTAGGTTGCAAATTCTGTTTAAAAATCCTGATGATTGAAAGAAAGAAATATTGCTTCACAGGCTGTGGTTAATCACACACACACACACACACACACACACACACACACACACACACACACACCTGTTCAAACACATGCACACAATGTAAACATTCATACTAATGAATAGATATATGCACATATCTACTTGTACAAACATATACAAGAAAAAAAAACTATTTAATATAAAGTAGACAGCAAAACTGAAGATTTAGCAAATTTTGTATTTCTATCCAATTAGCAATAGGAAACTTTCCATCCTATAAGCAAAAAGAACTTTCTATCCAATAGTCAGAAGGAACTTTCCATCCAATAGGCAATAAGAAGTTTCCCATCCCATAAGCATAAAGAACTTTCTATCCCATAAGCAATAGGAACTTTCCATCCAACAGGCTATAAAAACTTTCCATCCCATAAGCAATGAGAATTTTTATCCAATAGGCATAAGGAACATTCCATCCAATAGAGAATAAAAACATTCCATCTAATAGGCAATAAGAACTTTATGAAATCTAAATTCTCGACTGAAAATGTTATAAAACAGAAAAGATATAGTTGAACCCATAATAAATGGGACACTTATTCCAAAAGCAGGTGAGATTGCAAGGACTTGATGTTCTAGGAAGGAAGTTCTCAGCAGCAGCAGTAATGCTGGATCCTGTGAGGATACCGAGGAAAGTTCTCTAGATGGAAAACAACCTTCTGTCACTCAGTTTGGTTGGAATCCTACTGAAAAGCTACTGATGTTAAATTAACAGACAACAAAGATTTCCCTGGCAGTACCAGAAACGTTTTTTTGAGACAGCAAAACCCAGTCCATTTATAGAACCCATTTAAATGCACACCTGCAAATATCAAAATAATGTAGTTGGAAATAGAAAGGAGAGTATTGGGAATTTGAGGCACTTCCTGCCACTTAGCCTCTTAAAGGCATAAAGATGACAAATTGATAATGATAACATTAATAATAAGCCTAAAAAGCAAAAAGATTTCCATGTCATTGTAGTTAAGAATACATGCATCAGGACTAAATGCATGAAAGTATGAAATAAACAAAATCCAGAAAAACATGAGACAGTGATTGCAGGAAGCTGGTTTCAATGGAATATAAAAGCAGAAATAAAAGAATAGGAGCAGTTATACACTGAGAACTGTGCATCTTGGCTTCAATGACACAGACAAAAGGTTTCAGCCTAAACTAGAAACTGTTTTATAAAAAGAAAAAAACACACAATGAGAGTCAAACTATCTTCATCCATTTGAGAAGACTGGGTTCGGTAATCATAAACAAAGAAAGGAACTCCTGCCAAATTGGGAATAGGGATGTGTCACCAAAGATGAAAATAAAATAAAAATTTGGAACAATACCAGGACCTTGCCTAGTTGTGAAACATGAATCTTAAGGTTGTCCCTATAATAGCTGGCACACATTGAACAGTGCCAAAATCATTAGAAGCAAGATTCCACTTCTTCTATGTGCCATGACCCTTCAAGATATTGGCGATCATTGCTCTCTACAATTTCCTCTCCTTTGTAGCTCTTAATAACTTCTGTGAGTGTCAAATTCTCCATGCCCTCTTTTCTTATTATACACCCCATTTCTGATTCTAAGTGTCCTTTTTGTTTCCATTTTCCTTAAAAATTTGTTGTTGCTTACATGTTTGGTCCAGGTAATCCTCAGCATCCTTCTGTATAACCTCATTTCTGTTGCTTCAATTTTCTTCATTTTTGTCCAGCATTCACTGCCATATAGAAGGACTGGTATTAAGTAACAGTTCAGTACTCTTTTCTTTGTTTCTAACAGAATTTTCCTGTTTTTTAATACTTTGCTTAGCTTTTGGAAACCTTTTTTTTGCTATCCCAATGTACCTTCAGATTTCAGTGTCACACTTTTCATCTTTTGTTGTTGTTTTTTTAAATTTGAAGGATGAGTGAAGTTAGAGTGAATTGGGAGTCACATCTAGATACTTGGGAACAGCTTCAAGTGTGATCTAGGTTACCTGACCTGAAGGTATTTCTAACTGGGCTCCACCAGTAAAGCTTGTCACCATATCACACACATTTGGCTGTGATGCATGTGCCTGATATACCCTTATGAGACTGGTTGTCATGATGTGTAAAATGACCTTTGTATATTTGTAATCTAATGTCACTTTGTTGGGAGGGGTTGCTCTCTCAATAATAATAATAATGATAATAATGATAATAATAATAGCAAATCTTGATTATGCAGAGAAAATGGTGTAAGTTATCCTAGAAGTACAAGGACAAATACGACTGAGTAAGAAGGGGGATACTTTGGGAATTGTGCAAATGATTACTTTTTGGTCATACAGACTAAAGACATATATAAAGACAAGAATTTGTCTTAGAGAATTAAAAACATAAATCCTTCTGGGATTTTGGAATTCAAATAGATCAGCCAACCCATCAACCACATCTGATTGATATAAATAAGAAGAAAATAACTTTGTTGTTCTTCTGGACAACAGAGTAAAATGAAAGAAAATGAAAAGCTAAACCAATATTTAGACTTTACCAGATATGAAAAAAATGAGTTGACAGTAATACCAAATGAAGTCAGATTCTTGTAAATTGTCAAAAGCAGCTCATGGACCAAGCGATTTAGAGATAGATCAAGATCAACCAGACAGTAGTCAGCCAAGATACTGACAACTGTCATGAAGTGTTGAGGACACTTGCTGTCATTTGATCTCCAGTGAAGGCCACAAATTACTGTCCATGTGAAAACTCATCAGGTACAAATGATAATAATAATAATAGTATTTTAACAGGGTTATTTCTAAGAGTGATTTTTTTTATCTTCATTTAGACAGAATAACCAAAAAACATTATCTCAATATTGTTGAAGATTTTGTCAAAGTGACACCAGTTTATTGATTATTGTTCTTTTACAAATGGACATATTTTCAAAATTTTTGTACATCTATTTATTTCTGTTTTATCAGAATTTGTAAAAGTCCTTTCTGATGTTGACAAGTAATGCCAATAGTAAATGAAAACAGCTAATGACGCTTGAATCTGTGTTATCTCCCACTGAGCTGGAAAATGGAAGAACACATATAGTGTGTCAGGTGCTACTCAGAGAATGGCAAAATTTGTGGAAGTTAAGTTAGGAAGATAATTATTATAGGAATCGGATTAAAAAAAAAATTTTAAATTAAAGAAATTATTTTTTAATTTATCTAAGTAAGGAGAATTCTAATTTTAAAGTATGCCAAACTATTCCCTGTTGCAGATACCTGATCAGGCATCTTTGTGTTTCTTAAATGCCCACACCTGTGGCTTATACTGCCACTATGCTAACCAGATCTAAGTTACAGTTTCTAGGTGATAGTGTATAATCTGGCATGATTAGTAGTTGAACACACCTAAAACCTACCTATGCACAATGATTTATAGCATCATGCTAGCTCAACCATCAAGCCACCCTAGTAGATGGGCAGACTCAGAAAATCTGCAGCCATTTGTCCATACATTTTAAATATGGCTTTCATATTTGATTTGGTGCTCCTGCTGTATGTCTTGAGATTCTTGACAAAATTCAGAGAAGGGTCTGTAACATGGCATAGAACATCATGGTCTGTAATGTAATCAATCCTGACTTGGCATTTTGATTTCAGTCACTTTCTCACTGACATAATGTAGCTTCCCTCTGTCTTTTCTACAAATATATTCATGGCAACTGTTCTGATGACCTTTTTTCCATAATGCCTTGACTACATGAATTTAAGTGTGCTACTAGGTTGGCAAATATTTCTCACCATTTTTCAGTTGGTTTCTAGTCTAACAGATATTTTTTCTTGCACGTCTCACCCATGGAACTCTCTACCAATTTTTTCTATTTTTCCTATCACCTAAAATCTTCAAAGATTTAAATGCAATGTCAATCGTTATCTTCACTCTTTTTAATGTTCTTTCTCATTAATAATTTTTTTCTCATACTATCTCACATTCAGTAACTCCTTGCATCTCAATGGATTTATTGCCTTGCTTGGAGTGAAATTATTAATATATATATATATATATATATATATATATATATATATATATATATATATATATATATATATATGCACATTTCATTAAAAACGACTGACAAGGTGCTTTTATTTAGTTCTTTATATAATTTCTCGTGCGATCTAATAAAGTTTTTCTTTTCAGTCGTTTTTAATGAAATGTGCATGAAAGAAGGATTGCTGCCTAAATACACACACACACACACACACACACATATATATATATATATATATATATATATATATATATATATATATATATATATATATATATATATATATATATAAGCTTTTTATGGTACAGAATTTAATAATAGATAGGAAAAGACAATATTTATGAGTATACATGGTTCGCCTTTCGGTTCGCCTTTGTGTCCAGCATTGGCGAATATTTTTGTCGGTTTTCATGAGGCTTCTTTATTCTCTTGTATTGGTTGCCCACTTATGTATCATCGTTATGTGGATGATACCTTTTGCCTCTTTAATAATGAGGCCGAAGCCGACAAGTTTCTCACCAAATTAAACTCTGTCCATCCTGCTCTTAAGTTCACCGTAGAAAAGGAGTCCAATTCTTGTCTTTCCTTTTTGGATGTTCTCGTCCATAAGATCATTGACAAGTTTGAGACTTCCGTATTTAGGAAGGCCACTTTCTCGGGTCTTTATACGCGTTGGGACTCTTTTTGTCCTAGACAGCAAAAGGTTAATTAATTCACAGGGCACTTAAGTTATCTTCTGATGGCCTTCTCTGCAGTGAAATTGACTTTGTTAGAATGACACTATCAAAAAACAGATATCCTTTGGATGTTTTAGACTCCATTATTCAAGACGTCATCAGTAAGTTTCAGAGGGTGAAGCCACAATTAGCTGATAAATGCCCAGTTTATTTGCGTCTTCCCTATGTTGGTACAGAGGGTGAGAGTTTATCTAAATGTATTTCACGTTTAATCGATAGTTGTTATTTTTCGGCGAACGTCAGGGTAATATTTCTTACCCGTCCTGCTTTCTCTTCCACTCGTAAGGACGTCCTCCCTCCCCGTCACGTTAATTCAGTGATTTACCAATACAAGTGTAGTTCGTGGACACGACTACATAGGGAGGACGTCCCAGCGTTTGGATTCGAGAATAAAACAGCATTTACCCCCCAGGATTTTGAATCCGCCCCCCGGGAATCGCCAACTGACCGACAGTTCTGGTTCTGCTATTGCTGAACATTTAATAAATAGTCGGAAATGTGTGGAAAATTTTAGTGGTGACCGATTTGTAAATTTATCTAGGTCCCACTCCACATTTCACCTCAAGGTTCTAGAGTTCTTGTATGTCAGATCCCGTGAGCTTTCTCTTTGTAAACAGAATGCTTGCTGGGTCTGAATATTATTGGACTCTAGTTTCTTGAAATTCATCATTTTTTTTCTTCTTCCATTCTGTTACATTCGTTAATTTGAATTAATTTACACGCCTTTTTAAATTCCCAGAATAAATAAGCTTGATAAGTCCTGGGATGAAACCGGTTGTTTTTATTTTAGCTTTTGTTTTAAAATTATAAATATTTTGTTTTTTGCATTATAAATATTGTCTTTTCCT
Organism: Acanthosepion esculentum; assembly: GCA_964036315.1. NCBI lineage: Eukaryota > Metazoa > Mollusca > Cephalopoda > Sepiida > Sepiidae > Acanthosepion > Acanthosepion esculentum. Next base: position 21,746,462 of record OZ038512.1, on the reverse strand, counting down.
ATCTATTATATATATATATATATATATATATATATATATATATATATATATATATATATATATATACATTGATTGCAGGCAATGTAAATTTAGTAATGATGTATGTCTAGAAAATGTACATATAAGTCAATAGCAAGCAATATCAGTAGTTATGTAAAGATATACATATTGAAAACATATATACATTGACTACAGGCAATATAAGTTTAGTAAAGACATAAGCACATCTTGAAAACATATGTATATGTTGACATTGGGCAATGTAAATTTAGTAAACGCATATAAGTACATATTGAAAACTTATGTATATGTTACCATCAGGCAATGTAAGTTGCATGAAGACATATGTATATATATATATATGTGTGTGTGTGTGTGTGTGTTTCCAACACACACACACACACACACGTGTCAACAGCTGACAATATAAGTTTCCTAACAATGTATAAGTACATCCACAGCAGCAGAAGTGTTAATTTTTCACAAGTATTTACATTCATCTCCATTTTTTAGATGCTTTCATTACTCAGGCTGTCTGATTAGAAAATGAAGGTAAAGCAACCCGTCACAATTAATAATAACAATGATTGACAATAATTCAAATAATAAAAGAATAAAATAAAGATAATGTTGTTGTGTTGATTAGAATTCAAAGATCATCTCAGCTAAAATGAAGAGGCACTGATATTATCATGAGATTAAAATGTTGATATCTCCATTGACAGACAGTAAGAAAAAAACATTTTTAATTATTGCATTTTATGAAATTTAGTCAATATGAAAATTTCTCTTTCACCAATTTTCAATCACTTTAGAATCATTTTATTCCTTTCAGTTCCTGTTAATGCAAAAGGAATAATTATTACAAAGAATACATTCAGCTCATCTTACCTGAAAAAATATTCTTCTGAGTTCTTAACTAAGTATTTTATTTCCCAGCACTGAAAAGAAGAAAGAATAGAAAAGCCAATAATATTAACTAAGACTTTATTTACTTTGTAATGAGTCCTGATAAAAATAAAATATAAAAATAAAATATATAAACAAAAATTAAAATAAGGCATTTGCACTCTTTTTTTAAACCCTTATCTTCTTCCTTCTCTGTCTCTAAACCTCTCTTTCTATATTTCTCTCTACTTGCAAGAGAAGGCAACCCTCAAATAAAATAAGGAAGAAGAAGAAGAAAAGACTGAACCCAGCTAAAAAAACATGGAAAGGTTGCAGGATCAGAGCTGATTTACTTGTGACTGAAAAATACCAAAAATCAATGAGGCTCCACACATAACTTCCATTGTAAAAAAAAAAAATGAAAAAGAAAGGAATGCTGGAAAATAAAATAATTTTGACCAATCAAAAAAAAAAGAACACAAAGAAACTTTTGATGTTAGCTGAAACAAATGTTCCTGCTAGAATCTCAAAGCCTGGTCAAAACGATGTAAGGTAACACCTCTGAGCGAGAAGCTGATGAACAGCAGCAGAGGACGGAATTCTGCAGGGAAATTCAGCCAAGTGTGATGCGTGAAGTAGTAGTTAAGAGGGAATCTGCTAATGATATTTCTGCCCTGCTTAGGGCCAAGAAAAACACAGTATATTGACACTGACCTATTTCTAATATTGCCACTAACCCTTGCACTGTCTGACTTCAAAATTACACTACAGAACATTTTCTAAGCTCCTAACAATATCCACCTTATAAACAAACATTTCGCTAAATCAAATACCAAAGGACACACCCTAAAGAAAATAGATACTATTTATTTTATACCTTTGAGTCCTTTTTGTTATTCCAAAGTTTCTAGTAAAGAATCTCCTGCCAAATATCCACAACCTTAACAATATATAAAGAAAAAATCAAGTGGAACAGTCTATTCCAACCTCAAGTAGACGTGCAGAGCAGCTCACCTGTAACATTTTAATAATTTCACCCCAAGCAAGGTGGGAATGCTACTAGTACACAGGGGGGCTACAGGGAGTGAAAGTGAGTGAAAAGACTGAGTATCGGAAGGATAGGGGAAAGGACAAAAAATGAACGAGATTCATGAAGATAGAAAATGGCAATCGATGTTGCATTTAATTTGTGTGTGTGTGTGTGTGTGTGTGTGTGTGTGTGTGTGTGTGTGTGTGTGTGTGTGTATTAATTATTTCCTCCCAAGTGAGGTGATAAAGCCACTAAGACAAAAGGTGTTACTGAATGTGAAAGAATCATTAAAGACATAAAAAAAAACAGGAATTTAGGAGACTGAAGATAATGAGTGACATTGCAATTACATTTTTGAAGAACAAAGTTAACTGGAAAAGAAGAAGCCACAAGCCTCTGATGGGTGGGGAAAAATTTAAAGTTAAGCTCAAGCGCAAAAATTTATCTCTCCATTGAGAAGGAGACAATGTCATTACCTGGTACCTGAGGTGTCCCTCGAAAAGATAATTGTCAATGGGGCTTGAGCAATTTTTGTCCCCCAGTCCATAGACACATGGGGCTACCAACCCACTTTAAATTCTACTTTATGCCACATTCTACTCAATTGGGTTTGTGGTTAAATATATATCTGGGTAGTATGTATGAGTGTGCGAGTGTTTCTCATAGTGTGTGTATATTTGAACATTAGAATGAGTTAACGCTTTTTTCTGGAATTTGTGAAATGTTTAAACTGAGGAGACAAAGGAAAAAGAACATACATGCACAGACAGATAGATAAATAAACTGGAAAAGATAGAGATGAACAGACTGCAAAATTTAGATAGATATAAACAGACTGGGAAGGAAGATATATGTGAATAGAGTGGAAAAGATAGATAGCTATTAATAGACTGGAAAAAATAGATAGATATTAATAGATTAGAAAAGATAGATATGAATATACAGGTAAAGATGAACAGATATGAATACATGAGAAAGGATAGATAGCTATGAATAGCCAGGGAAAGATATATATTAATAGACTGTGAAAGAGATAGCTATAAATAGACTGGGGAAGAGAGATAGATATTGATGAAATGGGAAAGATAGATGAGTCAGAACTAAATATAGATCACAATCTAACAGAATGATAAGATAAAGAACAAATATAGCTTGATAGATAGATAGATATGAATCGACCGGAAAACATAGATCTGAAAAAAAGAGAAAAGTAGATAGATATGTATAGACTAGAAAAGATAAATATGAACAGACTGGGATAGATAGATATAAACAGACTGAGAGACAGAGAAATAAATATTAACAAATTGATATAGATAGATAGATATATAGATAGATATGAACAAACAGAGAGTCATGTAAATGAATATGAAAAAGATAGCAATATTAAAGAATTAACCATAGATGAATGATTGGAATGATGTGAGAGAAATAACAATAATGAAGCTACTGATCTAAATAATAATAATAATTCACAGATTTTCAGTAAACATCTGATTGACGAATTTTGTTCATATAAATTGAAATTTTGTTTTACCCTGTAAACATATTTCTTAAAAAAAAATAAAAGTGAATAGTTGCATAAGACTATAAAATTGTAGAGTGACTTTAAAAGTGATGAAGATGCTGACCCTTCTTGAAGATACTTCATTATCAGACACTTAAGATGTTTAAATTATTTAGATATTGATTTCTCATTCATTCTGGTTGGCAGTTGGAAATTAAACATCTGCTCAAGAATCCTACACTGTTAAAGAATTTGAAATTGCAGAAATCTTCAGAAATATTGAACAGATTCTTGTAATTTAAGTAATTTGTTACAATTCAGACAGTTTTGGGACTGTAGGATTTTTTTGCAATTGAAACTTGCCTAATGAAAAGCATAAAAAATATAGTTTTTATGTTCAGATTTTTTAAATTATGTTCTAGAATTTTAAGTGTCTATGAAATCATTTTTCTGCTAGTGATATCTTGACACTTGATGACGTTTAGAGGATTTAAAAAAATAGAAGGTTGAAACTAAAATTTTGTCTGCATTCAACTGACACAAGATGGCAGAAGATGTGTAGTATTCAGTTTCAATAAAAAAAAACTTGATTGACCAAATTGTGTGTAAAGTATTTTTCATTTCATTCACATACATTTACCATCGCATCAATCCTTGTATATGAGAGGCACTCAAAAAGGTACTGGAAAAAAACGTGTTATAAGTAAAACAAAATATACTTGGGTTTATAATCAAGAAGCAAGAAAAGCACCCAAGTATTTTGATATTTGTTTGCAGTAAAGTAAAATTGGATTTATAATGAAGCAAGAAGACCATGCAACTTGTGTCCAGTAAAATATCAAATACAATATTTATAAACCAATCACACTCAAGAAAACACTTACATCTTAAAACACGCCAATAAAATCATAGATTATAAATCAGAATGTTTGTTGTATTAGTCATCATTATTTTTAGGTAGATACCGACCAAATATCGTATGGACGGAGTAGAAGATATATCATGTGCCCTTTTGTGGCCAATTAGGAATAAATAAATAATTTAATTCTGGAGCCGATTTTGTTTGGAAAATGTGTATAAAAACATACGAAATCCATTCCCAAAAAGGATACATGCAGCCATCACCAAACTCCACACAACTCTCGCTGATGATCTTCATGACCTCATGTTAAAAGCAACAGCGTTGACAAACTTCTGACTATGGCAACACCACCAACAGTAAGAAATAATTCCTATCTCTCGTATCTGCTTTTACTATGAATCACGCACACACATGTTGACTTTCATACAAACACACATATCACAACATTTTATTGTTTCTCACATACGTACACAAAGAAAGACAGTTTATATTTTATTTCAGAACTTTATTAACCCAAACAAAAAGACATTACTTTCCAACCTATCATCAACTGCTTGTATTCTTGTCGCTATATTAAATTAATGTTTGTTTGTTGAAACTACGTTGTCTTTTCCACTGAATTTTATTCCTTCAACGAATATTGTGTGATTATTCTAGACGGACATATTATGAGCAACCCTGTAATGATATTTTGTTAATGTATCGAATCCCGACACTCCAAATTTTAACATTCAACGAAAAACCAAGTAGAAGGATTCCTACAAACTGATTGTTGAACATATATCAGTAAAAGACTAGAAGAAAGCTTTCAATGGAAATTTTTAACAAATGAGGCCCAAATTCTTCTGAACCAAATTATAAGTGGAGAGAAAACTTGGTTGGCTCAGCATGATTCTGAAGACATATCAATGGTTTCCCAAATGTGCAAATGATCCTGTCAAATTAAAAGCAAGATGTTTAGGAGGAAAACTTACAGTGAGTTTCATGAGATGCTTGTATTATTTTGCTACTTGACATTTTTGTAGAGAATCATCTGAGAGACGGCTTTCCGTCGTCCCTCAGCATGGCTGATGCTAACCTCCAGGAGAGTGATGTGTTGTACCTTCTCAGGCTAACATTCTCGGCTGACAGGAAGAGTTTTATGACTTTTGTTGTCCATCAGGTATGAATATAAGTTTATAACTGATTTTTTTGCTAAAATTTGAATCATAAACGTTTTTAATGTTCATTGGCAGAAGGTGTACAAGTTGTTTTTCATTGACAACAGTAAATGTGTTTGACAAAAATGAAAGGTTGGCTTTTGCAACTTGCCCAATCATGACATGAAAATAACATGAAGTTGACGATAAAAATTTTTTTAGCAACCCAGGTGCTTTGGCTGAAAATATTCTATCTACTAAGTTTTGGGCCAGTATTTTTTGTTGATCATGTGGCAAATTTTACACTTACAGTAAGAAATAAACATTGTATGCAATCCAGATTTCAGAGAAGTATCTCTCCTACTGATAGTCAAGGAAATATTATGAGGTGTTTTATTTATAATTCTAAGAAACACTTTGTAAAAGAAGACTGTTATTATTGCCATGAAGATGATAAAATAAGCATATGGAGTTAACATAACATTAACACTGTTAAATGCTGAGCCTCAGGCATGTATATTAATTAAACAGTCACTCAGAATGGGAATACGAGATAGGAATGAAAACTTGTATGAAAACTGCAACTGGTAAAACATAGTTAAGAATAGCTTTCTTGATACCTTAAATGGATAAAGAAAGGAGTCTTTTTAAATATCTTTCGATTGACACAAAATGAAAATTTGGAGATGATGTGGAAGTTACAACAACTGAAAATGTAAAATTTTCAGCAGGCATTGACAGAAATATGTTTATGATAGAAACATGTAGAGTAAATAATGAAGTTCCACTTCTTTTTAGTAGGTTTTATAATTTTATAAAGTGAGATGATAATATTGTTTTAAATTTTACAAATGATACAATTTTTCAAATTAGTTGATATAGTGGGTTCATTGGGTCACTACTGTATTTCTCTTACAAACATGTTACTTCATAAAAAGGTGATTCAAGTGATGAATTTTTGCAGTGTTACACACATCTACACTAAAATGGTTAACACTGGAAGAAAAATGAAAAAGACAGAGAAATTACATTGATGATTTTTGCTTGCAGTAAAAGAAACCCCACTTGAAACATCGCAAACCTCTCACTGCTCTATCGCTACTTCCATGTAAAGTGCTCAGACAAAATTCATTCCTTAGTTCCATCAGTTCTAACCTTCAGAGCTAAGACCTTCCATTGTAGGGAACTACCTCATTCCCTCTGTATTCCACTGATAGAAGTAAATTCCACTCAAACAGCTTCTTCCTGCAAACTACTACTCAGTGGAACTGACTCCAAAGACAAAGTTTTCTGCAATCTTAACCTGTTAGATATAAGATTAACTGTTATCTTCCCCACATATATGCATAAATTGTGACTCTTATTCTGTAACTCTCTACCTTGAGTGGCTCCCAGGCATTGTACAGGGTGAACTTCACTTTAAAAACAAAAGAAAGAAAAATTGTTGTGCAAACTTGAAAGTAAAAGTTTTTGTGATGATAATACAGAGATGGTGTGACTCTTGTGACGTGTGCATGAAATATAAATGTCCTCCATTACGTCCTGTTGTGGGTTTGCCCGTGGCTGATACATTGAAGCAAATCCTATTGATAGACTTGCAGGAGCATGTTCATGATGAATCCTGGTTTTTGTGCATGAGTGACTCAATCACAAATATATTGCAGCTTGTTTAATTTCATGCAAACATCAAGATGAAATTGTCCAAGGCATTTATCTAATGTGGATAGCATATTTTTTGCACACCTAAAATGCTCTTTAGTGACAATTCTCTAATGACAAATACAGGAAGATGAATGAGAAATAAAATATCAAAACTTTAACATGAATCATCATTCTGTAATGGCATAATTAAATGTTAGCAAAGGCATTCTGTAAGACTTTATCCGATATCAGTTGTGAATCCAAGGTAGCTCTTGCTTGGGCAGTAATTCTAAGAACTCATTGCAAAACAATGGTGGATTTAGTCCAAACCAATTAGTATTTGGATTTAACCCTAATTTTCCATCAGTCATAGATAATGAACTACTTACCATGGAGGATTCATCATCTGACATGATACATTAAAATGTTCTACAACATGCCAAAAGAATTATATTACTGCAAAGTGAAAAGATCAGGAGAGCTATTAGGCATAACATATGCACATGCTGATGTGGTATATGCCAATGGTGATAAAGTTTATTAACACAAAAAAATTTAAAAGAAGGAAAGGTCCTACAGTTGTACTTGGTATAGGGGTGCTTACTATTTTGTGCATCCATGTCAACTGAAGAAGATGCAAGATAGTAGTCATACTAGTCAAACTAAAAATAGACAGACTGATGAAATAGAAAATACAAATGACATGATATATAACTGATGAAGATTGGAGAGGCTGTTATTCAAAACAACAAAAATGATGATGCTAGTTTGAATAACTTACCAAATCAAACACTGTTTTGACCAGAACTTCTGCTCCACTTAAATCGTTAACTGCATGTGATTGACTGATGGTTGGAGGAGATGGGAAAATGTGGCAAGCAAAAATATCAGAGTGAACAGCAATTTCCCAGCATGCCTCATCACAAACATTGCTAAAATATGCAAGATAATCATCTTGAGTAATTTCTTATAAAAGACTGAATTTTTTCTAATTTCTATTATTTATTTGAAATCATTTGTTTTGAAATATCATTGCAATCATTTCAAAACCTTGCTCTAAATGTTCAATATGTTAATGCTAATCAATTATACAATTATTCCAAGATCTTTTATAAAAATATAACTTGTTGCTGAAAGTCTACAAGAGAATATAAACATAGACTGAACTAAAGACAAAAACGTCATACAAAAGTAAAGGAAAAAAATTAAGATTATTCCAAAAAAAATTTGATCTCAGACAAATTCTCATTTGCTGTTTATTTTGTGATTATTGTTCTTTCTTTTTTTTTTTTTGAATGATAAAAAATCTGAAAATCCAGTTCACTAAATATTTCCATTTCTATGAAATGAAGATACTAAAAGAGAAAAACAAAATGCAATTAGAAATGAAAAGAAAAGAATAAGAAGATAATTATTGGAGGAGAAAGAACAGAGAAAAGTGAGTTAGAAGAAATGTACAGATGATGACAGAAAATCAAAATGGCTGAAAAGAGAAAGAAAGAAACAGTAGTGAGAAAGAAAGGTAGAATTGTCATAGAAAAGAGCTAAATAGAAAAAAGAAATGCAAAGAGAAAATGAAAAAAGATGTACAGGCAGAAATGAAGAGTTGCGTTTATTGGAAGTGGATCTATCAAGGCAATTTTGTAGGTAGGGGTACCTTTTTATCTTCAGTGCAGAATTTTTAAAGAATATTTAGTAAGCAGGGAGGACATCTCAAATAATATTTATGCAAATTACCTGAAAATTAGGGATGAAGGATACTGTTTACTTATAAACAGCAACTGCTGAAGATATCAGAGATTTTGTTAGAATCTTGACGTGAAAAACCATTTGAAGATGATCCTGGAAATGATTCAAAAGAACCCTTCAGATTAAGTCTGAAATTGGATGCCAATGTATCTTTATATATGAGCATATTTATTGATATATGAGAATGGCATATCAGCTTCATAGAAACATCAGAATTTGTTTTCCTTGGAATTGTAGTAGTTACAATAATAAAATGAAAAATTTTTAAAATTAAATTAAAATAAATCGATTTACACTATTTAGTATAAGTTGGAATTTTGGTATATTTTTGAACTGAATCCTTTATTTAGTCCACTGGGGTAGATTGTTCTAGTTCCACATGCCATGCCTTTTCTGCATATCTCAGTTTTCAGTTAATTCCTTTTAGTAACTCAACTCTCCAAGTTTTTGTTCATCACTGCTGTGGCCAGGTATTGAACTCACAACTCTTTGGGTCAAGTCACTGAATTACATCAACCAACATTTATCCACTGGGCCATGTATTCATGGGGACTAAACAATGGGTTCAGTTCAAAATTCATATGTCACCTGAAGAAGGCTGGAGCATACAACTGCTGAAATGTGAATATGGCAATAAAGATAAGGGCAGCAGTCTGAATAATGTAAATAGTTGCAATACCTCATCTCAGAGGTTAAAATAAGTCCTTTTCCCATAATGCAAAAAATGAAATAGGAATTGGAAACCCAATCTCAGAATTCCAAAACAAAACTCCCACTATTCTGCTGACATAAATTTGCTGGGATCAGACATCAGCATGTGACTCTGTAAACCTGAACATGAAAAAAGTAAGTGCAAACTCTTACTACAGCTTCACATAAACCACAGCATCCATCTCATTTACTTGCCTGTTATTGTTAGCAGTTAAGAAAGAAACCCTGACTTTGAGATTTTTAAATTACTACTGTATTAAGTAAGTATAGATTCTTACCATCCCTTCATATAAACTACAGGCTTTTTCATAAAAAGAGCAATTGTTTCAATTGCCATAAATACCTTGAAAATATCACATTCATCATTCTATATATATATATATATATATATATATATATATATATATATATATATATATATATATATATATATATTTTTATATATATATATATATATTTAGTTTACGAAAAACTAGCTAATCCATATGGGTAGACTGCCCGTCATAAATGTGCAAATTTCTTTTCATTTTTCGTTTCAACCTTTGGAAGTAAAGTCTGATGATCCGTGGTCCTTTAAAAGGGCTGTGCTGAAATAATTTATTACATGGAGCCTTAAAGTGGTCTGTTTTTAACTTTTATTTAAAATATATTCTTCGCACTTCTCAAACATAGAACTCGCTTAAACTAAAAGGACATGTCAATCAGCATTTCTGTCTTCCTGAAATCCATTCCTTTATTTACCCTCACCTCCCTTCTCACTAAATCTTCTCTTCCACTTTCACTCCCTCCTAACCCCTGCATCCTAGTCGCATTGTAGTGGAATGATTAATATATATATATATATATATATATATATATATAGGTGGCCTGACGATTGCATCTATCATGAAACAGACTGTCGCCTCTAAGTGTTGACTTCTATGTTAACTTTTATATTTACACATGCTCTACGCTGTTATTGACCACTTTATCCCAGAAATATAGCACACTTTAAGACTATATATATATATATATATATATATATATATATATATATACTGAGAAAATTCCTACAATATAAACTCATTGTTATTCATTTGAATAAATTTTCTTGTTTGTGAAACTTAAGATGTTGTATTCATCTTTTTTCAGTTAGTTGATACTCTTTTTTAAAAGTGCCACTTTTCCACATTCTTCTTATGACCTAATATTTTGCTCTCTGTTTGTGGAATCTTAAGACATTATGAATCATACGCTGTGGTAGGAGTATCAAGATACTCCTACCACAGTATCTTTTCATTTACTATTTTTCTGATATTTTCTTTAATATCATTTAATATTAATCTATGCAAAGCTTATGAATTTACTTATTTGAAACTTTGGATTATTTTTTCCAAAAAAACACATTTTTCTATTTTATTTACAAGGATATTTTGACAAGTGCTTAACCTGATCCAGTATCCAAAGTCTTACCAAATGACAAGCACAGAACTTTTTTTTGAAGAACTTCTTGGTCAGACCCTCTCATAAACTTTTCTATTTCTTTTATCTGCCATATCTCATGGTGTTCATGGTTTTCCACATGTTCTGTTTCTTCTGGCAGAATCTGAATCTTTAGCATCCTTCTTTGTTCCCACTCTGTTATCCATTCATACAAACACCTTACGATGTTTGCTCATTGTTTCCTACTGACCATCCTGCCTTCAATAGACCTTATGAATGTCAAATTTTCCAAGCACTCTTTCTTCATTATCTGTCCAGAAATTTCAACCGTCTCTTTCTGATTTTATCTATAAGCATCTTTTTAGTTCTCAATTTCCTTAAAACTTCCTCATTGCTTACATGTTCAGTCCATGGTATTCTCATCCACTTTCTGCAGAATTACATTTCTGTTGCCTCTTGTTACCTCTTCATCTATGAGGAAATTATACAGAATTAATGACCATACAGGTGGATTGATATAACATAGTAGCTCAGCACTCCTTTGTTGTTAATGAAATTTTCCTGTTTCTTAATACTTTGTTTAGTTTCTGGAAGGCTTCTTTTATAATTCCAATACATCTTTGGATTATATGTCACATATTCTATTGTCTGTTACCACACTACACAGGTAGTTATATTTCTGCATGTGTTTGATTCTGATGTTCCTAGCTCACAATTTGGACTGTTCCTTTTGCTAATGACCATTCTTATTACAATTAATAGTTCTTTCTTCTTGCTTTCCCCTAATATCTTGTTAGGGAAAAAGTAAAATAAATATACAAAAACAATAATATACAGTTAATAGTCCTAACTAACAATAATAAACAGTTAATAGTCCTTTTTTCTTGCTTTCTTCTAATACCTTGTTAGTTGTTATAAAGTAGAGTAAGCTCTGGAATAGATTTTGTCATGTCAACACACGATAGCTTGACTGGCATTCGCTGTGGTGTACCATCTTTATAGCAGTATCTCATTTGCATATAATACTACATGTCCCTGAACCAAAATGGCCTTATGCTCTTCGTTGACCTTTGACTTCTGATTATTCTTGGGAATCTAAATTTTTTTGGTGTGTATCTTAATTTCTTCTTATAGGTGACTTAGGTCTGAATTCATTTTTCTTTTCCAACTCCTCATCAGTTTTCTGGTCATTATCACCCATATTAGTCCCCCTCCTCCCATCCATGTTTCTCACTTTCAGATTATTCATTCATTTCTATATTGTCAGGTTCCATTCTGCTTCAGAATTGATCTGGGCTAGTATATTGCGTCCTGTCTGTAATACAATGTCCGCCTTCCCTGGATTAGATTCTTTGTCTTTTTTCCCCCCCATACACTTTCACTTGTTGAAAATGACATTGTTAGGGGAGCTCTAATCTGCCTACCCATTAATGCGGAGGGTCTTTGTAGTCTGCTGGCATGTGGAATTGTCCTATAGCTTAACAGTAATCTTGGTAAGTAACTCTTTATATTATTATTAGATGGGGAAAATGCCTTTAGTCTCATTTTCAGAGTCTGCACAATTCTTTCTGCAATTCCATTCGATTGTGGGTGGCAGGGGGGTGTTTTATATGGGGTGCATCCAATATGCTTTAGCCACAAACATAGACTTTCCTCGCAAAATTCTGGTGTGTTTTCTGAGACCAAAGTTTTAGGAACCCCATTCCTTGAAAATATTGTTCCTAATATTTGTTTGACAGTGGTGGCTATTCTGTCAGCAACCTTAATTACTTCCAGCCATCCTGAAAATGAGTCCGCTAAAATTAAAAATAGCTCCATGTCTTTAATATGGGCATAATCCACGTGTACCCAAGCCCATGGTTGTTTTTCTTTAGTCCATGAATGAATTTTGTTTTGCTGAAAGTTTTTTATTTCATCATATTTTGGGCATCTTTTTACATAGTCTTCTACATCTCAAGAATATCCTGGCCACCATACTTGTAATTTTAATCTCATTTCTGTCACTGTTATACCACAATACACATCATCATGTACACCTTTTAGTACTTCTTTTTTTAAAACTTTGTGCGGGTATTATAATATCTCCATTGCATATTATAACTTTCTCTACAGTTAACGTATGCCTTGGTTAATTGTAGAGTCTTTCTTCCATTGAACAATTGTTCCATGTGTTTCTTTTATTCTGTCTGGAATTCTACTTAACACTGGATCTTGTATGGTTTCCATTCTGAGACGATTTAGGGGTAACATGTCCTTTTCAATCAAGTGCAATATTTTATCTTCTGAATTTTCAGACATTTCCAAATTTTACTGTTGAAATTTAGTCTTAATAGCACATCTACATGTGGAATAGTGTTCCCCTTTACATATATGATGTTGAAATCAAAGACCATGAGTTTTATAGCCCATCTTAAAATTCTAGAAGCTTCAGCTGACATTAATTTTCTTGACAGGTAGATTATTGGATGACCTACTTGATATAAAATTGTGGCTACAGCATGTTCACTTGCATCCGTAGTCAATGCCACTTCTTTTTTGGGGTCAAATATTTTTGCAATAGGTTTTCTTATTAATGCCTTTTTTAAGCTTTCAAAAGCTATATTTTGCGACTGAGTCCATTTAAATTCTGTATTCTTCTTCTGTAATTTTGTAAATGGTTCTATTAGGTCGCTGTATCTAGGTAGATATTTGCTATAAAAACTGGTCAGTCCCAAAAAGTATTCTAATTCTTTTTATATTTTTTGGTGTAGATACTTCTGACATTTTATTTATCAGTTTATTGTTTGGTGAAATTCCTTCTTTAGATATTTGATTTATTAGAATTACAATATTTTATCACAATTTAACACTATTTATCATCATACCAGCATTTTTAATTTGTTTAAAACTTGTTCAGTTTTTTATTCTTCTTTACCGTAAACACCTATGCCTATATTGTCTTGATGTCTGATTATATCTTTTACCCTCTCCAATAGAACTTTTACTATTGCCTTTTGAAAAATATGAATGAAGTCTTAACTTCAAATGGAAGATGTGTATTATTTGTAGTGACTGCTTTAAATTTTCTGTTAATTTCTATTTGATTATATGCCAATTTCAGGTCAATCTTGGCAAAATATTTAATTCCTGCTAATTCATGACTTGCCATTTCCATGTTAGGTAATGGGTATGAATCAGAGCTTATCTGATAATTCACGTCTGCTTTGTAATCCCTGCATATCCTCAAATCGCCATTGGGCTTTCATATCACAATTGGTGAAGCCTAACAGCTACCACCTTGGGTAACTTTTTCCAATATGCCTTGTTCTACCATTTTCTTTAGTTTTCAACTACCATGGGTAGAATGTGAATAGGTATTTTTCGAGATTCAATATAGATTGGGTGATTATTTTCTTTTAGACAAATACTTGCTTTATATCCTTTTAATAGTCCTGTATCAGATTCTTCTGACTTTATACAGCTTATTAATTTCACCGTATCCACTTTTAAAACATTTATTCCCAGGAGTTCATGATTTTTTTTTGTGCATTCTACAACAGTGATGGGAATAATCTCAAAACGTTTTTTTTGTCTTGAAAGTTCCTTCAAAGGAGCCTAGAGTTTTGATGACAAATCCATCAAATTGTTTTAAATTAAGATTACTTTTTCTTAATTTGGTTTTACCCATTTTTTCCTCAGAAATTTTTTTGGATCAAGGTAACATCGCTCCCAGTGTCAACCTGCATAGGAAAAGTTATGCCATTCAATTTTACTGTTTCTTTACTTTTTGCAGGTGTTCTTATTGAATATACTTTTGTATTTTCTACCCTTTCTATTCGCTTTTTGTACCTGCACACAGATTGGAAATGGTCTTTCCTTTTACAGTTTAAACATAATTTTCCTAAGGCTGGACATTGTTTTTGTTTTCTTCGTGTTCTTTGTCACAATATTTACACTTAATTAGGATTTCAGTTGTGTTGTATGCTTCCACATTCTTTTTAGAATTATTAAATTCATTAATTGATTCTAATTGCTGCAAGAATTCTACACTTGCTTCTAAATTCATATCATTCACTTGTAGCCGTTCTAGGATCTTATGTTTGTATGTGACGTCATACATGCCTTAGTCTTAGAAGAGTCAATTCGTCTTCTATAGACATTTCTCTCGAACCCAGTTTTTCAAATTCGCAATATCTTGATGCTTCTTTTAATCTTTGTAAATATTGTATCACAGTTTCATTCAGGTTCTGTCTATTTTCCAGAAATTTTGTTTTCTCTGAAATAACTAGCATTTTTTTTGGTCACATGTTTTTTTTTATAATGGTTGAAATTTCCTCATATGTTAAGTCTTCCAGTATTTTTGGGCTACAACATAATGGATATTTTCTTTATGGCTTCACATCCTGCTGAAACCAAAAATAAATCAATAATTTCATTCCCTCCTCTGGAAGCTTTCTTGTATTTCAGTTTCTTTACCCTAGCCAATGCTGTTAAACATCTAATCCAAGTTTCTACATGCTCCGGTTCATCCAACGCAGTTAGGGATCCTATTGGCAGCACAATATTGTTATGAAGTAGAGTAAGCCCCAAAACAGATATGGCCAGGTAAACAGATGGTAGCTTGACTGGCATTCACTGTGGTGTACTGTTTTTATAGCAGTATCTCATTTACATGTGATACTACATTAGTAAAAAAGTAAAATAAATATTCATAAGCAATAATAAACAGATATCATTAAGAGCTAATGGTCTTGTCTTCTTGCTTTACATTACTACTTTGTCTAGGAGTTCTTGCATCTTCCCTTCTGAGTTTACCATCTTTGTCAATTATGAATTCAATAATTCTTGGATGTTGTCTGTGTAGATAAGTTTTTTATTTAAATGGTGATCCATTAGAAATTATTAGTCAGTTTTCTTTTAACTGATGTTGCCCCATGTATCTGCCCATCCTAATACTTGATCCTGTTTTTCATAATGTTGAAAAACATTATTTAACTTAAAACATGAAAAATGCTTAAACTAAGTTATGAACACTTACATGTTAGATGCCTTCATTTAAATCAGTGGATTCAGTCAAATGAAAACACCTGGAATATGCAGAATTAAGTTTGATTAATTATTAAATTAATTTTGCATTTATCTGAAACTCTATTCTTTCCAAAGATCCATAAATAAGAGCTTATTAAATAAGATTATCTTTGCAAAATTTTATTAATCTTCCAAAAATAATTGGATGAGGGATAATTTTCTCTATTATTAATTTTGATGTTTTGTTTTAATCTCAAATCTATTTGAGGCAGAAGAGAAATTTCCTCGAGATATATGAATTAGTTTTCATATTGAACTTTTAATCTGTCAACTAGCGTTCCTGTAGAAATCAAGATATTAGGAAATGATACTCTCTGAGTGTTGAAACATTTAATAAAATCAAAGACTATGTAGCTTCAGTTACAGATTTAGAAACCAACCAAAGTTTTCTTTTATGAAAAGTGCTACTAAATAATATTATCTTGTTTTTGAAGAGTTCTTCCTGTTTTATTATGGTGTATCAAAAGTATTTTCATTTTTTGTATTTCTAATATGAATAGTTTGTTATGATGAGCCTTATTTGACTCCTGTTTTTGGTTAGCAAAATATACAATATACATCATAACAACAAAGTGAGACATTTATACATATATAGGAGGATTTATTTATCAGAAGAGTTTGGTTGTACGAGTTCAGTAGATATATGAAAGTTCTTGTAATGTGGTTGTTAGTAAAGGTTTCGGATTTTGTTCTTTATCTTGGTGAATGAATAAATTATGTGCAAGCGATGACTCCCTTTAAAGGCAATATTACACATGAGAAAGTGATATTTGTGTTAGACTTATCCGTGGTCTTAATTCCTGGAGGTGCTCAATTCTACGTGCTCTCTTTGTGAGAGGGGGAGATGATAAAGAGAAAGTCTCTAAATTTCCTACCAGTGGGGCGTTTTTCTTTTTTATATGGAATCATGAGAATTATGCTTTTATTTCTCATGATCGCGAGATCACTACACACACATACACACACACACACACACATACATATATATATATATATATATATATATATATATATGCGTGTTAGGATATACAATCCGAACAAAAGTGAGGAAATGAAACAAAGTGGAAAAGTTTTTACACTTTGTCTTATTTCTACAAACATACACACACATATGCGTGCGTGTGTGCATGTGTGCATGTGTGTTATGTTGGGCTTTGTTTGACTCCTGTTTTGGTCAGTAAAATATACATATATACATCATAACAACAAAGTGAGACATTTATACATATATAGAAGGATTTATTTATCAGAAGAGTTTGGTTGTACTAGTTCAGTAGATATATGAAAGTTCTTGTAATGTGGTTGTTAGTAAAGGTTTCGGATTTTTGTGTTTGTCTTGCTGAATGAATAAAATATTTGCAAGTGATAAGTCTATCATTAAAAGGTAATATTAAACATGAGAAAGTGATATTTGCGTAAAACTTTTCTGTGGTCTTTGTTTTTGGAACAGCTCAAATCCATGTGCTCTCTTTGTGAGGGGGGGAGATGAAAAAGGGAAAGTCTCTAAATCTCCTGCCAGTAGTTTTCTTTTTTTCCATGGAATCATGGGAATTGTTTTGTTTTTTTTACATTTCTAGTGTTCACGAGCTTCAATTTCATAGGGAAACTCTCTAGAGTTTCTTTATGTATTTTGAAGTTCATGTAATCTTGTAATCTAGCTGTTCTTCAAGTTTTCAAATGTTGCTGATCATCTTCACCTCTGTCTTGTGCTTTAAAGCATCGCAGTTGATAACTGATGGTCATTTACTTCTGGGCTTTACTTTCTACTGATTATTATCTGTACTTCCTTAACAATTATGAAAATCGATATAGATTAAAATTTAATAAAACAAATTAATTTTATACTCTTAAATTATAACAGATATATCATAGTGTGAGATTTTATGATCAGTTTTGTACACAAAAAATAGGTGTTTGCACTAGACACAGATAGTTTTTTTGAAGAGATTAAAAATCATGCATTTTTGGTGACCAGTTGCACTATACACATGTAAATTTTTTCTGAAGGGGGTTAAAATTCATGCATTTTTGGTAACTGTAACCTACCTGGCAGGCCTATATTCTCACGGTACCTTTTGCTAACCTTAATGGTACAGGTAAGCTCCCTTAGCCTGCGTTTTGTAGCCTAGATTCTTTCTTTCTGTTGCTACATGAACAGCAGAATGTCATTCACTATGTTTGATACTTAAAATCTACAAACAGATTTTAAGTGGCACACATGAATAATTAACAATATTTTATTTTCCTTTCTCCAATTTGCGTTCATCTTCGTCTGTACATGTTTACATCGCTGAGTATTGCTTTCCCAGTGGCACCCCCTTTGTCTGAGACGTATCTATACCGTATATGTTTCAGTTATGTTCCTTATCCTGTCTTCCTTTATTTATGTTTATTTTTATTTATTATATGCTTTACAGTAATATTATCAATTGGAATCAACAACATTAAGGAGCCGTATATTAGACAATTTCTCTCACCAGAATCTATCTTGCACATTTATAAGTCTACCATTCATCTTTGCTTTGAATACTGCTGCTACATATGGTCTGGTACTCCTGCTATATATTCAGAGATTCTTGATAAGAATCCAAAGAAGAATCTGCAATGATATTGGTTCTGACCTGGCATCTCAGCTTCAGTCTGTTTCTCACTTCCATAATGTTGCTTCCCTGTGCCTTTTCTATAAATATTTTCTTGGTAATTGCTCTGATGAAATTTCCTCTATGGTACCTAGACTTTATGAATTTAAGCATAGTCTACTAGATTGTCCACAAGATCTCGTCATTTTACAGTTGAGATGGCGAGATGGAATCATAAGTCCTATGCTCACTGTTTCTTCTATTGCATTTCTCATTTGTGGAACACTTTTTATGGCTTCTTGCCTCCCAGTCAACTTTGATCTTCAAAAATTAAAATGCAATATCAATTGTTATCTTCTGTCTTCTTAATTCCTGTTCTTTTATTGTTCTCTCTACTTAAAAGTGTTTTTTTTTCTCATATTCTCTAATACTCAGTAACCCCTTGCATCTTAATGGCTTTGTTGCCTTGCTTGGGGTGAAATGCCCCCCCCCCACAAGGAACCCCCTTCAATACTGGAAAGAGCAATGTAGTTACTGAACTTTAGAAGACTATTTGACTGAAAAAACTTTTAATAGAGGAATTTTATAAATTTCAACCAATGGCAAACATTGGCTGCTCAGTCAGTAAATGCTGAATGTTTCCATATAAGGAAATGGATAATATTTCCATTACTATTAGTACAAAGTGAACACAACACATTTGGCCAGAACTTGAACTTGGCTCACTGGTTTCATTTTCATTGCTCATAACCATTACTCTATCTGCACCTCCATTTGTTATTAGAACTCTCCGCAAATAGAAGTATTAGGGCTTTAAACTAATTACTTTGATCTAATGGATTAGCTTGATGTAATTCAGATACATGGTATCTGTCATGTGTATCCATTAAAGGATTAGTCCTGATTATTCTTTCTTCAATGAATGAAATTCAAAATCAATCTCTTTCTTCACAAGGAAATTTTATTTACTTGAGTGATTGATTTTCTCAGAACTTTCATCTAAAGATTTTCACAAATCAAGAGAAAGACAAAGCAAATTGATTGTTTCTTCTCTTGAGTCATTTATATTTGAAACAACCTTATTTTTATTCAGAAAACACTACTAACCTGCTAATACCAATGATAAATATAGAATTGTTCATCATGAAATTGCCTATTTGTTTAAACAAATTTTTTTAAATAAAATAAATTCAGAGACCAAAAAATTATTCAATCAAAATATTTTCATTCGGTCTCTATACATTTATTTCACCTTGACAGCAAGTTATCAAATCTTCCTAGAGAATTATTCTTTTAAAAAACAAACAATAAATTTATTGATTCAACTTGATCATGATTGAAGAGGATATTTTTTTCTGCAAGAAAGTGATTTAGAAGCTTGTAAAAGTGTTAAAATCAGAGAGAAATCAGGAAAATAGGCAGGGTTGAATAACACTCCTTTAATTAACTTTCTTTTTTTTTTACTAATGTTCACTCAATACAGAGCCACTCAAGGTAGATGGTTACTGTTTCATGTTGTATGAGCATAAGAAAAGGAAAGAAGTGAATGTTCATTCAATACAAGGCCCAAGAGCCACTCTAGGTAGATGATTACTGTGTGATGTTGTATGAGCATAAAAAAAGGCAAGAAGTGAATTTAAGGTTATGCAGGAAATATAACAGTTAACCCTAGACATGAATAGATCAAGATTATTGTGATTGGGAAAACATCCTGCTGGAATTCTGTTCCACAAAGTAGCAGTTCTTGGGAAGAAGCTGTCTGAATGAAACTTACTTCTTACTAATGGAATATGAAAAGAATGAAAATGATTCATCCTTGTGTACGTGGCATGACAGTTCCCAGTTGCAAAGGTCAGGATTGGTGGAACCAAGAAATGTAGTTCATCAGAACACATGCCATGGAAATAGCAATATGTGTAGCAAGAGGCTTGTAATGTTTTGTCTGTGAGAAAGGGGTTGTAGGGTGGAAAACAATTCATCACCCACAAGGCCAGATAGATGCTTTTGATCTATCAAGTCAGGTAAATGAAGACTAGGTAGCTCCATCCCAGATATGGTAGCAATACTCCATTTTTTGTCTGATCTGGCTCTTGTAAAGTAAGCATTGTTCCAGCGCCTTTAGCAATAGATCTCATATATATATATATATATATATATATATATATATATATATATGAGTTCCATTTGAGTCCCAATAGATATTCAAGGCAAGGAACCTTCTTGAAAGGATACCAATCCATCATGATAGGTGAAAGTTTGGGGTCTGCTTGGTGGTGCTGGTGGTATGTGGTGGAACATTACTAATTTTAAATTAATATTAAATTTTACAAGCCAGACCTTCCCGCATTGAGTCACTTGGGCTAAATCAGAAGAGAGATGAGCTACTAAGTACTAGACATTTTTATATATGTTATATTATTTGCATAGATATTCACTGATTCAACTTTAGTAATGTTTAGTTTTGCAACATAAGTGTAAGTGGGAAACTGATGTAAGAAATTCTGCTCTCCAGGTTTTTTTATATTAAAAATCCAAATGTCTGAATTATAAAACAAAATAAAAATAAAGAAAATGCAGGAATGCCTGTGAAATAAATCATTTGTGTTTACAAACATATGTACATGAATTCAAAAGCATCAAAATGGAGTAAAAATAGTCTTTAGTTGAGTTAAATTCTTTGGGTAGTTGGTCCACAGTAAAAAGCTATGGTTAAGAAAAGTTAAGATTCACTGACCGTCCATGCTGTTTTTGTTGGAGATGATTTGGTGTAATGAATAGGCATACACCTGGGTTCCCCCTCACAGTAATACGATCAGCTGGTGTCAGGTGGAGGTACAAAGAAGACGCCCATTGGACCATGCCATTGACTAAGCTATTGACTATGCCTATTGCCTAAGCATATTGCCTATGACTAACAGTCGATTACAGCTACCTGCTAGATTGTCCTACTCGGTTACAGTACTCAAAACCACTTAGCTACTTTGAACAAATATACCCCTTTCCGGGACATATCATGATTCATTTGAAATCACTGATACATGTTTCTTTCAGCAAATGCAGATTGGTGGGGGGAATGCTATGTAGCCATATCTTCTCTAGTATCTGAATAGCTTGAAGGCACTCACATCTTTGTTGCTGAAAATCAAAATTCTGTGGGTTTTTATAAGAATTTTTTCTGAAAGTAATTTGAGAAAAATAGGTTTTAGTTTTCTCTGATTAGTCAAATATTTCACATGGAGATGTTAATTTATAACCAATAGACATTCTGATTTAAACAGTGTGTGCTGTATTGGGAACTCCTTTTTGGCATGTTTATAAATATTGTCTGTTATTAGCTATTTTGGGTGTGATTTAATATGGTATGTCTATGGGTATGTAATTGTGTTGGAAATAGGATTTATTTCCAGTATTGACACTCTTCCTGTTTATCAAATCTATTATTTCAATCTGTTCTCTTTTAATTGCTTTTAATCTTTTGAAGGGAATTATGACTTGTGTCACTAAAACTATTATTATCTAAAAAAAAATAAAAATTGCATACAAAACATTTAGATTTCAGCATTAAATAACCCATAGAGGTGTTGACATGCCGCTAAACAAAAACAACCAAACCAAACCAACCGACTTGAAACCACTCTTATTCTACCAAAAAACCTCTCATGGAAGTAAATGTTGTTTTGGTTGATAGTCTGGCTTCTTATCAACATTCAATCATAATGTGTATCTTCTCCAGTTATTATATTGTTATGAAATCCATTTGAATCCCAATAACACAATATAAAAAGGAAAGGATAATTTCAAAGTATTAAATTAAACATGGTTGACACAAGTCTCCAATCACTTGTTTTCCTTTTGGTTGTCATTTAATTGAACGTCTGTTGGAACTCAAGTGGAATTCATATATATGATCCATCGCTAAATCTGCTGGAAAAACTTTTGGCTCCATTTGCCGCTCTGTAAAGTATCTGGTTCCTCCTGCCAGTCTCTATTTTTGCAAGAGTCAGATCAGACCAAAAAGGGAGTATTACAGCCGTGTCTGCACTGGAGCTGCCTAATCCTCACTTTCCAGCTTTGACAGAGTTCAAAAGCATTTACCCAGCCCTGTGGGTGATGAGTTATTTCCTAATCTACAGCCCCTTTCCCACAAATGAAATATCACAAACCTATTACTCTTCTATCACTATTTTCATGGCAAATATTCAGACAAGCTACATTCCTGAGTTCCACCATTTCAGACATTTACTGCTCGGATACACCATGCCACGTACAAGTGGTCAAATCATCCTCATTCCCTTGATATTTCTTTGGCAAGAAGGAAGTTCCAATCAAAAAGATTCTTCTCAAGAACCACTACTTTGTGCAACAGACTCTTGAGTGGATGCTTCCCTAATCACTACAATGTTAACCTCTTTCATCAACTGTTATGTATATCATATCCCCATAATCTGTATTTACTTCCCCCTCTTACATCAATAAAATAGTTTCATTCAGTAACTCTCTACTTTCAGTGGCTCTTAGTTTTTGTGTTGGGTGAACTTTTAGTAAAAAAAATGCTGCCTTCTTCATTTATTGATGATTTTGACTAACATCTCCATTAATTTTCTAAACTGAAATCTCCTTTTGCAAAATTTTGAAACCAAACTCTTATTGTTTGCATTCCTATGTGTGATCAAGGCTCTCCACAATTTTCTATCCTGTATAGGTCTAAGCACTCTTTGTCCCTTACTATCCTTCTAGTCCCTGTTCTGCCATCCATATGCACAAGGTAGGCTAATTGCTGTTTCTATCTGTCTCTCTTGTATTTAATATGTCCTCCTCAACTTTGACTGTCTTGCCTTCAATATAAACCAATTTAAACCAAAACAGATTTTAGTGCAAAATATAAACATTCTAACTCCCTACCAAATCTAAATTCTTGTACCAGACACAAAAACCTAGTTAGTAGGAATAGAAAGTTGTATAAGGCACAATTAACAAACAAAACTCAACCATTGCTTAAGATTTTAAGGGACAAATATTTATTACACTACAGTATACAGAAAAAGGAAAAAAATACAAAAGTTTTTATATAAAACTCTTGCACAAAAATTTCCTTTTGTGCACCTTATCTATAATTAAGGTGGGATAAAATTTACAGATATATTGCAAAAAAATGGATTAACCATTGAAAATAGAAAAAAAGGATTACAGTTTAGAGAAAAACAAAAGGATTCAATTATGAAAATGAAAAAAGAGAAAGCAATTCAAGAAGGCAGAAAAAACAAAGGTGCAACAAAACCTTTCAGAAAAAACAAAAACACCTACATTTTCTTGCTCCACATGCATCTTTGAGGCATGTAACAATTTTGGAAATGTTTTTTTTAATATTCACATCACACTGTTCATGATTTCTTTTTTTCCTTGTCCAACCGCAGGAGAAATTTACACTTGAACTTCCAAATTCTTTTGCGCTGTCTGCAGCTGGCCTTCTTACTCTTCTCTTTCTTGATGTTAATTTGCCTTGTCCCCTTGCTGTCAAAATGCCTTCTTGTCTTTCTCTATTAACCTGAGTTCTATTTATGAAGAAAAAGAAGCTCACACAAGGCCCCCATTTGAGTTCTTACTAGGACATGAGAGCAAGTCTCTCATTGGTCAGAAAGAAAAAAATTTCATAAACTTGAAATAGATTCTTAACAATTTTGGTGGTTTTAACCCCTGAGCATAAAAAGATACACATATGTAACAATTTTTTACAAACAGCAAATTTTTAAATGTCTTTTTTTTATATTCACAATGTTTGTATTTCACTGAGGATTTTGGAGAAGTTTCTTTGAAATCTTTTTTTGTTGTTTGTTGTCAATCTGCAGGAGACTTTTCACTTGTGAATTTCAAAATTCCTTAGGCTCTTTTCAGTTTGCTTGGGACTTTCTGCCTTCTCCTCTGAATACTTTCATGATGTCTTAATGTTTTTGCTGTGGTGTGAAAATGTCTTCAAGAGTTATCTACTCACGAAAGTTCTTTTTATTCAAAAAAAGGGGATCACAGAATACTCCATTCAGATTTTGACAAGGCTTCAGACCACATCTCTTGTCAGCCAAAAAATACCTTTTCACAAATTCAAAATGAATCCCTGACAATTTTGGTGGTTTTAACTGCTGAGCCTAAAAGATATATACGTGTAACAATTTTTTTACAAACCTTCTGACTTTCTTAAAAATATACTTCTCTCAAAAGAATTTGTACAAAAAAAAACCCAACTTTGATGATTAAACATTTATTCACCAAAGACTAACAGTAATAAAAAATAAAATTTTTATACCTCCTTATTTTCACAATGATTCTGTTTCAATTCATGCAAATAATTAACTGGAAAATTCTGAGTTGAAAGATTTACAATATTTGCTATAAATGTTGGACTCTGTGGTATGGATTACTGCCCCTTAAACATATTCTGTATTTAAATAAGTCCAGCTTGATCATTCTCCATTCTCAGATGAATAAAGCTTCAGATAAGTTATATCTGCATTTGCCTTTTCACTAAAGACTCATTAATGGAATTAAATCAATTTTTTACTGAATAATCAGCAAATAATAGGTTGTAAAAATTAAAAAAGCATTTAAAAATATGTCATAATTGTTATATTTGGTATCTAGCAGGCAAATAAAAGAAAAAAATACTCCATTAGTTCATCACCTCTGGCACCAAACAGAATTTGGATATCTCCATGTATAGAGGCTCTGAGGTTCTAACAGTGGGGACTTCAACTGAGATACAGTAACTAAAGTGAATTTCAGCCCACTGCTGGTCCAAACTTTGAAACCAAATTTTTACTGTTTGTTAACAAACAACATTCTCTCCAAACTTTCTTTTACATGCTGCATTCCTTCCTGACATGGCAAATCAAGGCTCTCCACAATTTTCTATCCTTTATAGTTCTAAGCACTCTTTGTCCACTTACTGTCCTTCTAGTTCCTGTTCTGCCATCGATTTGCACAAGTTCATTAGGTAGGCTATTTGGTGCTTCTCTCTGTCTCTCTTGCATTTAATATGTCCTCCTCAACTTCACAGTGACTCTGAATTCATGCAAATAACTCAAAAACTCTGAGTTGAAAGATTTACAATATTTGCTATAAATCTTGGATGCATTAATGGAAGTGAATCAATTTTTTTACTGATTAATTGGCAAATATGTTATAAAAGAAAAAATATTATTTAAAAATATGTTATAATTGTTATATTTGATAATGATCTATTTCATCTGACATCTAGCAGGATAAAAATTGTTTTAAAATACTTCCTTAGTTCATGACCTCTGGCACGAAACAAAGTTTGGACATCTCCATGTGAGGTTATAACCAGTGAGGACTTCAATTGAGAGATAGTAACTAAAATGAGTTTCAGCCAACTGCAGGCCAAAATCTGCACATGGGACTGAACTACTGGCAAATTGTTATATACTGTACCTATGAACTCTAATGAGTATGTCCAAATCCTTATAAATATGTTGGACACTATTGTAAGTGGTGGGGTAATATGCTGTCTGAGTAGTCCACTAGTAGCAGTGGTTTACCTACTCCATGCTGCTGGTGAGTATTGTATTTTATTGATGTTTTAAAGACTACCATTTCATTTCCAACCTCTGTTTTGGTTATTCCTCATTCATTAACCTTTCCTCGGTTATAACACAAGTATATCCAGGTCAGTTGCATTGCATGGCATCACATGGCAGAGGGTTTCATAGACTGAGTCAGGGTGAAGGGTTCCCCTAATGAAATCAATGGCTACATGTCTATGACCAAAGCAAGTACTCATTTCAGAAGACATCAGCTATGGTCTGATCTGGAGGAGAATGGACTTCCTCAGGTCTACTTACCCAAGATATGCTACACAAGAATGACTAGTTTTCCAACCTTCAACCCATATATTGACACACAACTGGGACATCATTATCATTATTGAAAAATAAGAACTTAAACTATGACAATTTTAGGTTGAATTTTATAATAAAGGGAATAATTATTATGAAATATTTTATCTTATGATATTTCATAAAATAGAAAACAAACACACATCAATCATTTTAATTTCCTCTGCTTTCTTTTTCTTCTTTTTCTAATAATGTACTTTTCAAACTTTTTCAAGTGTTTATTTATATTTTGAAATCTTGAGCCTCATTCTGACAGGACAGATCACATCTATAAATATAGATTATCTCCCTTTGGTAGATAACACCTGCTGATAGAAAGATGGGTCCATTTATCTGATAATAATGTGTAAGACCAAAAATTAGGTGCCAAAGCTGAGAGGGCCAAATGACCACGAACCGAAGAGACATGTTTTAGCCTACTCCAAGAACTCTTGGCGGTGAGCAAACCTGAATGATGCAAGGACAAGCAGCTATCAGAAGAATATATGAGCAGCACCAGATAAGTGTTTCAATTTATTTCTAACAAATACATGCATTTGGATTATGTCCCTGATTATATCCCTGCTAAAAGAATACGTTTTTAGCAATCCACTATTCTCATTCTTGTTGTATAATGTATTTCTAATATAAAGTATGCTTTTTAAACTGTTCAATTGTCTCATCATTATTCTATCACAACTCAATTTGGGGAGTCGCTAAATTTCTCACACCATTACGTTTTGTGGATTGTTGAATTTGTAACCTACCATGAACAAGGCAAATTTCAATATCATTCTCATTTTTGAGGTTATGTTTTTTAACCACACATTCATTATTCAGATTTATATCTCCTATATGCTATGTTTTGCCTGCTGATCAAATTGTAGTATGGGATTCACACCAGGAAATACTAGAGATCTGGCTCAAATTTAATGACCTTCAGGAACCTTGATCTAAGAAAAGTTGATCCGTGCTGTCCCTTAGTACATACTGGGTTCGCACTAATAGATACTAAAGTAAGTTTTGTACTTCATGTCATCATAGAAAGTCAAAAGATGTAGCAGCTCAAGTGTTGATAAGAAGGTAACCTTAAAATCACCACTTGGAGAATCAGGCCTTAGAGGATGTTAGTGGGTGTACCAATTTATAAACAAAGAAGGGTCACCAACTGAAACTTAGGGTATAAAACTATAAGACAATCAGATAATAATAAAGTTATACCCAAATATTATTATAGTAAACACTTGTATTTGAAATAGATGCCACATTTTTATTTTTACTTTAAACAGTGTGCATGACAGCTATTGGTCTGCACATTTAAGAAATCTTAATAAAGAAAATGTGTTCTCTGACAGGGATTGAACCTGAATCTGCCTTCGTAGGAAAAACAACTGTTTGAGCCAGTGTGTTTTACCATTCAGCTACAAAGATCATCACATAGAAATTGTTTTGTCCATATTTCAGATATGAAACTAAGCAGATATGGCTTTTGAGGAAAATAATCTGAATGAGGAAGTGTACTTTCCTTAAAAAAATAAAATAGGGAAAATAAAGCCTTGCTATTATACTGTGATGCACTCTATAGCATGCTGGGTCAAATGCTGGTTTCTCCTACAAAGGGGATGCAGGTTTAATCCTTGCTGGAGAGCACATTTTTTAAAGATTTCTTGAGTGCGCAAACAAATAGACATAATACACACAGTTTAATAAATAAAAATGGAGCATCTGTTATGATCCAGAATGATGACGATATTTCATCGTACTAAAAACAACCTTTCCACCAGTGATGATTGACGACAAGAATATTTCATCATTCTAGAAATAATGATAAAAAATTTCATTATTCTAAAGCAACCATGTCACCAGTAATGATACATGATGATAATATTTCATCATTCTTATATCTGAAACTTCATCATTATAAAAATTACCTTCCACCACAAGATATAGGGTAGTGCAGCAGTAGTAAAAAGGAACAACACAGACATACCTTCTTCAATCCATGAAAATCGATAGTTGACAGTTTCAAAGGCTATCCTTAACCATGAAATTCTTGGAACAAGCAAAAACAAGAAAGCACAAACTTTTAAAGAAACAAAAGAGACAATAACACGAGAACATTTTTAACACACACAATACCAATATTGTAATTAGCATCACATAAAGAAAAATACACATTCTTGTCATTAATGTCAACGCGTGTCTCAGTTTTATTGTTGTTATTGTTGTATGTTTTATTCATTTCAATTTCAGTAAAAAATAGAGAAAAGGAATCCTCTATCAATTACTAATATAAATAACGTCAAGGTAACTTACATTAACAACTACACCTCAACTTCGTTACACATCTATTTCAAATACGAGTATCCATTATAATAACATTTGAAATAATAAAAATGTCAGATTAAAAATAAATTCATTAATTCTTTATAAATTCCCAACCAACAGTCTGAGAGAAAGAATTCCTCATATTCTGCAAGAATTCAGTTGACTTTAATTTGACAGAGTCCAGAAGAAAACAAACAATTATGAAAGGTTTAATCTCATATTCTTAGCCAATGTTACTATCATTACAAAACAGGTGCGACGTTGTTCCTTGTGTATTATTTTAGCTTCATTCCATTTATACTCATGTAATGCGCATCGTGCAACCCTCAAATTTTCACTTATAAAAAAAGATTTTATCATTTATCACATGTATCATGCGAGTTCCTTTTTTCGGAGAACAAATTACAATAACCTCTTTTCCTCTACCCATTTTTCTAGTTAAATATGTTTAAAAAAAGTAAAAGAGAATGTAACGAGAAACAGCTAAAACATCTTATGAACATAAACAATGGAAAAGATGCCTATTCACTGTTTGTATTTTATAATACGATACTAATATATGAATATTACATGTGTGGTGGCACGGAGCAAGCGAAGGACCGGATATTAACCCTCAGAGGTTTAGACAGCAAATGACCAATACTGGTCTCTGCGCACCCGGCTCCACGCAGAATTTCCGGTGGAAAACTAAAAAGAAATAAAAAGAATGATAAACAATTTTCCACCAATTAAACAGCTCCGCGCCATACCCAACAGTTTGTTTCAGCAGACTGACTCTGATCCGAAGGGCACACATAAATAGAGCGATAAATTCACTTCTAAGACAGAAAGCTTTGAAGTACCGTCAGTGAATGTCGCTACGCTTTTCTCACCCGTCAAACCCGATGCCTTCAGCCTTCCTTCACCAACGGAGATATCAAAGGACTCCTACCAACCCATCGACCTCACCTTTCATCTCCTGTGACCAGCACGTCATGAACTTAAGTATTAACAAAAGACACTTATATTCTTTTAATAATCGGATTTCTCTTCTATGAATGAACATTTTGTAACGGACTTTGTGCGTGTAAATCAAGAAACATTGTACTATTCATTGATGTTGTATTTAAATACAAAGTGTTTTTGATATACCCTTCTCTTTCGTATGTTATTTTGTTTATGTTATGGTGACCTCAATTTGATCGCTTGTTGAACCTTTAGGCCAAACTAGCGGTAGTCCCGAAGGACTGCTACTATTTATCTACCTTCTGATACAAGCAACAATTAACAACGTGAACTCTACCCCCCCATCACCATAAGTGGTGACCAAGACGTGATTTTAACACATATATATACACGCACGCACAAAAAAAAAAAAAATTGAACTGTCACAAAATTAGAATTTTTATTCAACACAAACCAAAAACATGGCAGATGACGCTGAAGAAACTACAATTAATCAAAACCAACCAATCCAAGCTGTTGCGATAAAACCACCAAACTTCATTGAATCAAACGTAATAGCTTGGTTTGCGATAATGGAGGCGCAATTTAATATTGCAAATATAAGACAGACCAGTCAAAAATTTTTTAACACTTTGGCAGCTCTCCCTGTGGACATAGTAGGAAATATACAGCCAACTATACTGCAGTAACAGGGAGTCATGCACAAGTCCCCCGATTGTTAATTGACTCTATCAAGAACGAGAATAGTGAAATGACAAACTCGCACGTTAAAATTCTAGCCGACGAGATGCAAAAATTTGACATGGACAAATTATCCAGGGGACACCTGCATACAATACCTAATTCTTACATTCCAAAAGATTTACAAACATGTAAAAGTATCTGGCTAAGAACAGACAGAGTAAGAAAGCCATTGGAAGCTCCATACACAGGTCCATTCCAAGTATTAAGTCGTCATGAAAAATATTTTACTATTAAAAGATCGGATGACGTACATAGTAATGTTTCAATAGATAGACTAAAACCTGCATATATTTCTGAAAATATAAAATCAAAAGATTCCATTGGATCAAGACCGGATTTGGATAACTCCCTATCTTGTTCCGAAGAAACTAATGATAACAAACCAGAAACTAGAACGAAGTCCGGTAGAACGGTTAAATGGAAGAAAGAAAACACATATTTTTATTACTAAAAAAAACAAAAAAAACAAACAACAACAACAACTCCGTTTACTGGGGCGAAAGTTATGTGGTGGCACGGAGCAAGCGAAGGACCGGATATTAACCCTCAGAGGTTTAGACAGCAAATGACCAATACTGGTCTCTGCGCACCCGGCTCCACGCAGAATTTCCGGTGGAAAACTAAAAAGAAATAAAAAGAATGATAAACAATTTTCCACCAATTAAACAGCTCCGCGCCATACCCAACAGTTTGTTTCAGCAGACTGACTCTGATCCGAAGGGCACACATAAATAGAGCGATAAATTCACTTCTAAGACAGAAAGCTTTGAAGTACCGTCAGTGAATGTCGCTACGCTTTTCTCACCCGTCAAACCCGATGCCTTCAGCCTTCCTTCACCAACGGAGATATCAAAGGACTCCTACCAACCCATCGACCTCACCTTTCATCTCCTGTGACCAGCACGTCATGAACTTAAGTATTAACAAAAGACACTTATATTCTTTTAATAATCGGATTTCTCTTCTATGAATGAACATTTTGTAACGGACTTTGTGCGTGTAAATCAAGAAACATTGTACTATTCATTGATGTTGTATTTAAATACAAAGTGTTTTTGATATACCCTTCTCTTTCGTATGTTATTTTGTTTATGTTATGGTGACCTCAATTTGATCGCTTGTTGAACCTTTAGGCCAAACTAGCGGTAGTCCCGAAGGACTGCTACTATTTATCTACCTTCTGATACAAGCAACAATTAACAACGTGAACTCTACCCCCCCATCACCATACATGCATTATTATTGGATACAGTTAAGTAAAACATCAGTTTTATCAAAATCGTGTTAATTTTAAAAACATCTGTACTTTTTGACTACAGTAAATAGATATATAGTTTGGTCAACAGCAGTACATACACTATGTGGTGAAAATGAAGGAACTCTTTAATCTTTCCCTGACTTTCCAGGACTGATTGATTTCCCTTTGTTTTCGTCTTTCTCTCTTCATGAGGTAGTCGGCCATTTTCTTCTTACGGTTCGCTACCGGAGTAGATTTCTAGTGGAATAAAGTTTCACTCAAGCTATATGGACTCAGCCTTCTTTTACTTCCTCTCAAACCCTTTTTTATAACACACTAATTTTATATCTCGTGTATGATGCAACCCCCTTAAAATTAGATCTTCAAAAGTCGCATGATACACAAATGTATACAGTAGGTTGATGTGCTAGTCTTTTTTCAATGTATAGTCAATAATACCTGATTTTAAATTTTCTCAACAGTTTACAGCAATATTTTTAAGAGGCAGCTGAATTCATATTTTTACTTCCTGCCACAACTACATGGAATATTGTAGATGCAGTTCTAGGTCAGATTTTCTTCATTCAAGAATTGACACACATCAAAAATTCATAAATGCACTGTACGTTTGTTAATGCAATTCTTTTATAAACCAAATAATATATACCTAGCTTCAAGCACTTAAATTTTTCCCACCGCTGAGTAAAAATATTGTGTATATGAAGCAGGTGTTATTCAATTCAAAATTACAAAAAATCAGTTCAGCACAGAGCCACAGTAACAGGGATATACAGGAATGATATAAGAAACAGTGAAATTAAGATCTAGGTCAACTGTCGAGGTGTTAACAGTTTTATTTTGTTTCGTTTTTTAATTGAGTTCACCCTATGCAAGGCAGTAAAGCCACTAAGACACTAGGAGTTACTGGTTGTGGAAGAATTACAGGCAGAAACATTACTAATGACTGAGAACAAAAAGAGTAATCAGGATTATAGTAAACAATTTTATCTAGAGCATGATAGACTCTCTCTGCAATTATCACCAGTACATCAGCAGTTGATCTGGAGAAAAAAATGCCATATCGCTTGTCTGAAAAAAAAACCCTGTAATGAGTGATGCTTAACCAATTCAGTGTTAATTAGAGCCTCTAGGAGTTTCCAAAAAAGAGCTAGAAGGGCTGGACAGTTCACCAGAGTTCTTAAAAACTGGAACAACAGATGATGACTTCCAGCCCAGGCCCGGGCCCGGGCCCGAGCCATACTTCAAGAATGCGGACGGGTCCGTCAGTCCAGCTAAAGTGCGACCCTCTTCCAGGCACCTAACAGCAAGCCGGAACACTTGTTGCGGTTAATCTTGACTCCCGTTACCTTCTCGTACCATTCAAACGCCTTCTGTACCACCTCAATGTCGCTGCGACACGACATGAAAATGTATACGTCATCGGTGTACATGAAAACCCTGGCTTGAGCACCAGGGTTTTCAGGGACAGCGATTACACGTAGGGCCGGACTGCACGACCTGCGAACGAGGGGCTCAAACATGGCCAGCGAAGGAGGGCCTCCAGCGCCAAAGCATGAAGGAGGTGCGACAGTGGATAACCCTATCGAGCTGACCGTGACAGCGAAAAAGCGCGCGACCGCTTTCCGTTCACCAGTACCACAGCACTGGGGAAGTGATACAGGAGGATAATCTACTTGTAGAAGTCAGTTTTGAATCAGGCAGCCTGCAGGAACAGCCAGTTACTGATGGCTGACCTATCGAACGCCTTGATCCAAATTAATCAGCGCGGCTTGTCGTCGTGTTTTACACCCTCTAGAATAGTGCGGATGAGATGCAGTTTGTTCTGAATTGTTCGCCCCTTCACAGCACGTCTGCTCGTGTCCCAACAAACTCTCGGCAACTGACTGCAAACGCTCCTTCAGGATCTTAGCCAAAATCTTTAACTCTGTGTTTAGCAGTTATTGGCCTATAGTCATCTAAATCCTGCCCACCATCTTCAACAGCATGATCTCACACCTGAAGATCCGGTCGGGGACGGACCAATGCTGGAACCAGTTGTTGATCACGACAGTCAAAATCGGCACAAAGATGTGTGACAGCCTCAAATACAATACATAGAGCAGACTATCAAGTACCGTAGACTTGCCACTGCCGATCCTCTTCAATGCCAAGTAAACTTCGCCTTCTGTGATATCACCCACGCAGCTAGCCGCTTCTGTCAGCGAAAGCCGAGGAAAGTCAGCCAAATAGCTGCGAAACTCTTCGTCACATAGACCAGGCTCCTTGGAAAACCGGTTCTCGAAATGCCTCGCGAATGTTTTTGGTCGACCTCAGAGTACGCCTCTCTGGGGTATTGACCTCCCGAATGTACCCCTCAGAACCTCGACATATCTATTCCTTGCGCAATTCTGCTCCCATAATCACGGCATGGTTAGACATCTTGTCTCTCCCGCCACTTATTCCCAATAACCGCCCCAACTAGTTCTCGCTGCACTAATCTAATTAGCTGTTACCGGAAGTCCCGCCTGTCAAGTAAAGAGGGATTGAACTTCCAGTGTCCAGCCATTCTAGGCTTAGCACCTGACGCCATCCATCCACATAAAAATCTATGGTCCGAATAGCCTAACCAGTTGGACAATCTAGCAAATATAGATCGACCCCTCTCATTAACATTCTATCCAGGAAGCTGGCTACCCGGGTAGACGGCTACTTAAGAGCCCACGTCCACATCTCGCGCTCCAGATGATGGACCCGGTATCTATCGACGAGACCAAACTCACTGACTAGATCAACCAAGCTACGATCGCCCGACCCCCCGCTAGCTCCCCGCACCCTGTCTAATTTGGGGTCCAGGACGGCATTCCAGTCACCTACTAAGAGTAAGACCAGAAACGGCCCCAACCGACGAAAAAGGATTCACACCTAGTCTGATCGTTGGCCGCAAAAATCGCAACGATCCGAAACGAACTACTGTTCACGGCAATATCTGCCACACTCAACCGGCCCCCACATCGACGTATTGTCCAAGACTGTCAGTACCGATGTCGGACGTAGTTCGTCCGTCTGTGACCATACCGCCGACTTCCATCGGGAAGGTTAATTTAAAAGCCCTATATAAAGTGGTATGGGGAAGAACCGGGATCCTCTCTGCACAGAGCTGAGGAAGTTTCTTGAGTTCAGGAAACTCTATTTAAGCCAAGAGTTTCGGAAAAGCGTCCTTCGCATTTTGAAAATTACTTGGACCCTCCATTGACATCCCGTCAACGATGGTGCATTTAAATAAAGGAACCTTTCTCTGACGGGAAAAGTCCTTCTCAAGGGCCTGCCTGTCGATGTGATAAATTTTCTCCTCTTGGGATGGGTTCGGGGAGACAAATGGAGATGACAGTGCTCTAAAAGGGGAAGAAGGGTGGCTCCTTGCCTTACCTGGCACTTTGCCATTTTCACTCTTACTGGCGAAGGGGCGGATTGGGTCTTGGCTTCTACCAGGGCCTTCTCCGCCCTACTTTGACCAGATTTCTTCTTGGTAACTTGTTTCTCGTCTTTCTTTTCTTCCTGCCTCCCTCCCCACTTTCAGTGAGGATGGTCGAGGTGGGAGCAATTCCTCCACCTCCATGTAAAGGTCTAACTCTGGCAAAACTACCGGCTTCAGTAGCTACTTGAACTGCTGCTGCTGTTGTTGATGGAGCTGTTATTCCGGTTGCTCCTGCAGAATTTGTTGCTGTTATTGTTGCTGCTTCTTCTGCATGTGCTACTGCTGCTGCTCTTTTGATGGTGGTTTCTACCACTGCTCCTTCGGCTACTGCTTTGCCTGTTTGCTTGGTGAAACAGCCTTTTTGGGTGGAACATCCTGCTGGGGAGGAGGGAGCAGCCATATTTTTCTCACTCCTCACGACTTTCATCCACTCACTGAAGCCACTGGTCGGATTTTTTTCACTCCCACTGTTTCTTTGGGTGCTGCTGAAGTTGCTGGTGGGTTCTTCCCAGGGCACATCTTGGATTAGTGCCCCATGGCCCCACAGAATCATCAGTGGGGACAGCAACCCTCTAAAATGACCAGGATGTCCTGGCCACAACAAGATATTATGTCATGGATGTCTATGAAGTCCTTGCAGGTCACTGTGATCTGAAGGACATATTCTCCAATTGCAATGCCCGCTTTACTTGTTACAGCTAAAGACACCCCAGCCGCTCCTCTGTGAGATCCAGGGGCACCTCGTGTAGCATTACCCGAGTCCTTTGATTTCAGCCTGACAAATTGTTTGCATCCTCTTCACATGCCAGCAGCATGTTCCACATGGCACTGAACCTCCTGGTGAAGACCTTTGGCTGTATTTGGAGGCTTTTCAGAGCCTCCTCCATGTTGTCCCTAGTGACACCAATGAGCCACCATTTTCTCATGTCAGTTGTCAACAGGGAAATTATCTCCAGGGTTTCTAGTATTGTCAAAAATTCATTTGGAGCATGTTTTTCCTAAAGGGCCATTTAGATTTCAGGGCTCCT
The DNA here is from genome assembly GCA_964036315.1 of Acanthosepion esculentum. NCBI lineage: Eukaryota > Metazoa > Mollusca > Cephalopoda > Sepiida > Sepiidae > Acanthosepion > Acanthosepion esculentum. Next base: position 21,710,224 of record OZ038512.1, on the reverse strand, counting down.
TTTCTTCAGCCTGTTAGTGGCCTATGCCAATACTGCAGGGGGCGCTGCTGTTGACTGCTGTGGGGGACAGTCCACCATATTGGAGGGGTTCCCATGCCAGCACACCCAACAAAAAGTTCATGGCACAAGAAACACAAACTTATTTAACACAAACAAATGACAATAAAATGGTACGACACTCAACAATACATGAACAAAAATTTGACTTTTCCAATAAAAAGTGGAGAAAAGAAAAATAATCTCAGTGGGAATGACTTCAAAAACTACCCCCTCCCCAAATTTATAGTCAAAACACACAGATGCATGCTGGGATTTCTTCCTAGCCAATAAGATAGGCCACTTCTCAGTCTCATCTGCCTTAGTTCTGTTCTTTCTTGTCTTGAAGCCAGAACACTGTCATCGATTGCCTGTATCCTATTTTGTGTGAAGACCATTCTTAGTTTGTGAACTTTTTGCCTTATTTGCTTTGCATATAGGTGAGAGTTACATTTTCTTTTATAGGACTTTTGATGATCTAAGCTAGTCAGCATTAATTTTATTATTTATAAATAAACAGAGATGTCTATTTAAATGCATGTAAAATAATGTTTATACAGTGTAACTCGGATATAAGAGAGTTGTCAGTACCAGAGAATAATTCTCTTATATCCGGGTTTGGTCTATTATATATACATTAACGCAGACTCTAATTTGGGACCAGATAACATCTCTCTTATATCCGGGTTTCTCTTATATCCTGGTCTCTTATATCCGGGTTACACTGTAGTAATAAGAAATATGGATTAAAAAATCCATTACTTTCTTACATATTTATTGTATAAAATAAATGCTGTTTTCATAAATTAGGCTCTGAACATGTATTTCTATTGGTATCATTTTGATGATGGTTAACAAGTTAGTTTCATTAATGACTGTTAATAGTAAAAGACTTGGCAGGGTGTGTCAGCTTGCCCAATGGAAAGTGGGCTCTTGATAGATTGGGTCCCCTATATCAAATAAAAATGCAATAAAGAAACAAACACAGACAAATGTTTTAGTAATAAAAAGGAATAAGAACTTTATAATGTCATCTGCGCAATATCAATTATTCAAGTTCAACATGAAAAGACATTTTCAAAGCTAAAGATCATATAAAGACAAGGTTACGATATTTGCTGTCTTGTCTGAGGAGAATTTGAATTAATAAATGTTGCTATTCATTGGAAATGTATTGTTAGATGAATTGGTTGCAGAAGCAATTATTGGTAGTTTTACAAAATCATCTATTGAGCACAAACAATTTCTGTTATAGTGGATTTTCCTGCAATTCTCTATTTTGATTTTGAACTATACATTAATGTCTAAATTGTGTGGTAAACTAGTTAAAAATCTCAACCAATTACTTAACATTAAAAAAAAATAAATAAAAAGTTAAATTATGACATTCTGTATTTACATTATCTAATGCCAGTAATATGTACAATATATATACACTGTTATTACTAAGAAGTACACAATTTTTCTCAAAACATTTTAATTGTACCATTTTTCTCCATATGTATTTTTTAAAATTTTATTTATTCTTTATGAAAATTAAATGATAGTATTGTAGTTGTGGATGGGCACCATTTTGTCTCCTGGCAACCAATACTTTTAAATCTAGTCTCCTACTGACTTTTAGGGAAGTGAGTTCATTCCCTGTGGAATAGTCCAGTATTGGGGCTTTGTGCCAGTTTAATAAATACATTCCCATATATATATAATTTTCAAATGAGTAAAAAGTTCCTTTTTGATACTGAAACTTAAAAGAATATTAATATTTAAAAAATATATTAAATACTAAATATAAATGCATTTGGCACAGTGACCTAAGATACTGTTTTCATTCTCTATAAAACAAGCAGTCATAATTATATAATTTAAAAGGTTTTTAAAAGAATACTGGAAAAAATTAGAAATTGTAACTAGAAATAATCTCATTTTTATGTAAAGCAGTTCATCTAACACAAGAGAATTATCTCCCTTTCAGAGCGTTGTTAAAATGGCTGGCCAGTAACCAATTATCACTTATCTACAAAGAGGACATTCACCATTATAAATGAAGCAATAAAAGATCTAAGGCATTTAATGAGCTACTGCATTATTTTTTTAGCTTTGTGAACATCATTTCTGCACTGTTGTAGAACAAAATAAGAAGAAAAAAAAGAAAAACTCAGTCATAATTTCACTATTGGCCTTTAACTTTGAAGTACCAGAGATGAATGCAAGTGATATGATAATGAACAGATGTTGTTTGATCCTTTATGGAAGAGTTATTTGCAAGAAAATCACTGAATTATTCACAAAAATAAATGTAATTTCATTTACGGCCACACACAGAAGAATGGTCCCTAAAGAAAAATTTGGTCAAAGTTTTAAAAGAGTAAAATTCAAAAGAGATTTCATGGTTCCATAGGCCTTTATTTTAAACAATTTTTTTAAATTCATGAAAATATTGACTGTTTTTCATTCTGATAGCAAAAGATGTCTTAATTCTTGCTGATAAAATCAGAATCAAAATATAAGGTGCCATCCTGTTTAGCAACCATTAGCAAGATAGTCTTGAAAACCATGATGCATGACTGCTTTAGTGAATTTGATCCTTACCAATTACATTATACTTTTGACCTTGGCCCAGATTAAACTTGCATCTGTATGCAACTGTTTTCCCAGATCTTTTTCTATGTAGTTTCTCCCTTCAGGATCTGGGCAATCATGACTCTCCACAATTTACTGTCTTTTGTAGCCCATAGTAAAGTTCATCCTCTGCTATATATCCTAATCCTTGTTTTACCATCCATTTAGACAAGCTTTGTCCCTCTTGCATTCAATATGTCATGTTAGTGTCAAATTTATCAAGCCCTCTTTCCTCATTATATGCCCTAGAAATTTCATCATCATGAAATTTCTAATGTTAAGTATGTGGGTAAGTCAAAAATTATCTGAATTTTTGCCACAACATTAGGAGCAGTGAACTGATTTCTCTGGTTGGAAGGTGTGTCGGGAGCTGAAATTCATCAGACGCTTTTAACACAATATGGTAGCAGAGCACTACCATCTAGAAATATGTATGCGTGGATTGGAAAGTTTAAAAGTGACTGGACAAGTGTGATCTATGAAGAAGGTGCAGGAGACTCATCAACCTCCACCACTGACTTAAGGCCTCTGTGTTGATTCTGAGGCTGTGTGGGAAGATGAATGTGACTTGGAGAGCCGATATTTATAAGGCGGGTTTGAGTGTGTTGAATGCTAATGGATGAATTATAAACAAAAACTATAAAATCATTATCACTTATTATAGTTTTTATGCATATTATTCAAAGAGAAAAGTGAGGAAAAGGGTGACAACTTAGAGATTATAAAAATAAAGAAAAAAGGACATATAAAACAAAATTATGTTCCTAAATTTAATAGTTTTTTAAATATATGATACTCCAAGATGCATTCTATGTGCAATTGTGATGTGCCATTTTGGCACCAAGTTATCACCAATTTGCCCATCTTTCTCTTTGAACGGCATGCAGACATTACATCAATTCTGGCTTGTTCTTCCAGCTTTATTTGCAAGCAAATGCTCCAGGAAATTATATAACACCATAAATCCTAGAGTTACTAATTAGTCATTTAGACTAATCATAAATGAGATATGCTTATATCATTGGGAAAAAGTTTAAATCATCATTTGATGATGACAGCTGTGTAAGGGTTAATGAAAAACCTCCTGTCTCTCTTTGGTTTTTTTCTTCACCTGAAATATTTGCTTAATCATTCCACACTAACAAGGCGATAAAGTCACTAACATGCAGAGGGTTACTGAAAGTGAAGGGAAACTGAGAAAGAGTTAATGAGAAGAAAAAGACAATACAAAAAACAGGATTCAAGAAGACAGATGATGACAATTGACATTGCATTTAAATGTTTGAAGATTGTTGTTGACAGGAAAGCAAGAAGCTGGAAGAGAGTTCTGCAAGCGTGAAGTGCTAGAGAGGAAAATATTAGAATAGAATTTACAGTTGCATTTAACAATTCCAACAGTCAAGTGCTGAGACCTCGAGCAAATCAATAAAGCCTCTGAAGGATAGAACAAAATCGATATTAAGCAGAGAGAACATTAAATGAACAAGAATTAAGAAAACAGAAGATGACGATTGACATTGCATTTAAATTTCTGAAGACCAAAGTTGACTGGGAAGCAAGAAACCAGAAAAATGTTCCACAAGTGAGAATTTCAATAGAAGAAACTGTTGGCATAGACCTTAAAATTATAAAATGACGAGACCTAACTGCCAATCTAGTACTCTTCTTAAATTCCTGAAGTCAAAGTACCACAGAAGAAAATTCATCAGAACAATTGTCATGATATTACTAACATTTAAAAATAATACTCTTACAAGATAAATTTAATAGATTGTTCTTTTTACCATTTCACATTCTTCTTGAAGTAAATTTTGCATCTTCCATTGAGAAATGATCCTTTTTCTTTCTGTTTCAACCTGTTTACTAATATTACTATTCTCTTTGTTTTTCTTTGCATATAATTTTAACAAAATACATGTATAACCTTTATAAAAAGAAATATATTAAATTGATCAAATCAGATAAACATAATTGATTCAGAATCAATTCACAATACCATTTCTTTTTCTCCTTCAATTGACTTCCAACTCTTTGAAAATTATTCATGTTTCTGTTTTATTTATTACTTTTAAACTGACATATTTCTGATTTTTCTTTCCAGATTACCAACGAAAAGCTGCTTTCCAAATTTTGGCATACCGAAATCTCTTCTTGTCATAATGTCTTTTTGATTATATGGTTGTAGATGCCAGCTCTTTTAGTCATATTTGTCATTTGAGTGACAATAAATCAATCAGTCAATCTTCTTTTATTTTTACTTTGATAGAACACAACAAGGAAATGGCCCAATTTTATGAAAATAGAACATCATTTTGGACAACGAGTAGATAATCCAAAGCACCTTGATTTATGTGTTTACACAAAGACACAAAAATGAAACATTTGAATAATTGAACAATTAGAAGTCAGCCTTAGTTGGCAACCAGTCTAAAAGAAGGGCAATTGAAAAAAAAAACGTGTGGAAGACAATAGTAAACCATTCCACCTCTTTACACACATCTTGAAGAGATGTATATCTCTTCAAGATGTATGTAATTATGACTCTTTGCAACTTATAAGTAATATTTATCTCCTTATTATCTCTCTCAGGCCCTGTTTCATTTATACAACTTAGTTAGGTCTGGGATTCGATCTCTGATACAGGCCGGTCGCGGGATTTGTCTGCGGGGTTTCCCTGCGCCGGTAGTATCGCGGCTACGTCTAACTAGCTATGACCAGCTTGGACAAGCTATGACCAGCTGAGACCAGCCATGACCAGCTATGACTAGCTATGACCAGCTCTGACCAGCTTGGACAAGCTAAGACCAGCTAAAGACCAGCGACTCGAGTGGAAACACTCGGGTCAACAACCCCCACCTCCCTTCCCACATTAAACCCCGACCTTGAGTCACAACCTGGCCCTGTGGGAGGTCAAGTAAATCCACGGTACTGACCGGTCGCCTCTGACACGGTCGGTGCACAGGCACCTGGCCTCAACGCCAGGATGCCGCCCCGGGCTGTGTATTAAGTTACGCTCCCATTTTTTTTGTCTGCCAACTGGATGCGAGTTGGAACACACACACACACACACTCACAGTCTCTCACTCTACACTTCTGACTCTCGGCATGCCACTCCTACTGGCCGCCCGCACGTCGTCCACAACCTTTCCCTGTACACACTAATGTTAGTAATTATTACGGGAGGTTTTGATTGGACTTGACCCGGCAACATCCAGCTCACTCCCACAGCTTCTAGCTCACTCCTGCAGCCTTCAGCGACCCACAGCTCACTCCTGCAGCTTTCAGCGACCCACAGCTCACTCCTGCAGCCTTCAGCGACCCACAGCTCACTCCTGCAGCTTCCAGCGACCCACAGCTCACTCCTGCAGCTTCCAGCTCACTCCCACAGCTTCCAGCTCACTCCTGCAGCTTTCAGCGACCTACAGCTCACTCCTGCAGCCTTCAGCGACCCACAGCTCACTCCCGCAGCTTCCAGCTCACTCCTGCAGCTTCCAGCTCACTCCTGCAGCTTTCAGCGACCCACAGCTCACTCCTGCAGCTTTCAGTGACCCACAGCTCACTCCTGCAGCTTTCAGCGACCCACAGCTCACTCCTGCAGCTTCCAGCTCACTCCCGCAGCTTCCAGCTCACTCCTGCAGCCTTCAGCGACCCACAGCTCACTCCCGCAGCTTCCAGCTCACTCCTGCAGCTTTCAGCGACCCACAGCTCACTCCTGCAGCTTTCAGCGACCCACAGCTCACTCTTGCAGCTTCCAGCTAATTCCTGCACTTCAACAACCACACTCTACCGGAGCATCAGCCACAACCAACCGCCGACAATACCAATATACATCCTATTCTTCCTCATGTAATAAACCCCTGCTTAATTCATACACATCTTCATTCTGTTGTCCATATTGTTTCACCTGGTCAGATCACAAAGTAAAAATGTGGCGAGCTCCCTGTGACATCATTCACCATACGACTCGGGGGGCGCCCGGGCCATCGCGCCCCCCTCCGGGGTGTCCGCTACACCTTGTCTCTTCAGGACATGGGTGATAATGGTTCTTCACAACTTCCTATCCTTTATAACACTTAGCAATGTTTTTCTTTTTACCATCCCTCATCTTCCTTGTTCTACCATCCATTTGCACAAGCCACAGTCAGGTAGTTTACTTGCTGCTTCCCTCTTGTCTCTAATATGTCCTATAAGCGTCAAATTATCAAAGCCATCTTTCTTCATTATATGGCCCAGAAGTTTTAATTATCTCTTTTTTTATTCTAGCATTTTTAATTTTCCTTAAAAGTTCTTTGTTGTTCATATGCTCCCTCCCTGATATTCTCAGCATCCTTCTGTAGAACCACATTTCTGTTGCCACAAGTCTCCATTTTATTTATGAGGAAATTGTTGTCTACAATTCATTAGCATATAGTAGGATTGTTACTACATAACAGAACTTTTTTCTTTGTTTCTAATGAAATCTTCCTGTTTCTTTTATTATAAAAAAAGCAAACTTTGTTTCACTAATGTAATATATTCTCTTATTTTATTGTGAACAAGAAGAACAAAAATCTTGAAGCAAGGAGTTGAAAAGAAGAAAGAGTTTTATGCAAATTTTCTTTTCCTTTTTCTCTTGAGATGATTCTATGGCAGCAAAGTGAACTAGGAAAGCTATAAAGTTATATAAAGTAAACACATTCATCACCTCAAACCATGCACAATAGCAAAAACCCAATCAAAATAAGAGTACATTGAAATAACATTGTAACAATCTTGTATATAATAAGGTTCAGATTTCTATTTGCTGCTTCAGGACTGTTAAAATGCTCTATCCTGAAGAATAAAGTATTTTCTAGCTCATTTTGCAACTAATAATAATGTGGAGTCTTCATTCACTCCAATAATAATAATAATTCAATTTTTATACATATTTTTTTTGCTAGAAAAGCTGATGAGAAAATCATAGCAGAAAAAGAAATGAAAAGATTATGAAATTACTTTTATAAACAAAATTTTATTACATATAGAAATAACTTTTGGCAAATTTGGACCATTGTGCTCACAAAAAATAGTGTTAAAAGGAGAGTTTTTCCCCTGACACCATCATTATTTTAACTACCTTCACTCCTCATCAATGTTTATTGTTTTAGAAAGTGATGATTAGAATTTTAATAAAATCTAAACATATGATGAAAGTGAATTCATACATTTTCTTTGTTCTTGAGAATTGGCCACAAAAATAATAAATACTATTTATTTATTAGATTGTTTGTTGGACTGGTTGGCAAAACATTGGCTAATTGCCAATTGATTTGAACTTTATAAAATTGTAAATAATAAGGATTTTCCTTATAGTTCCTTATGGTTGTGCTATATAGGAATAAAGTGTCACTTGAGTTTGAACATAGATTGCAAGTGAACAAACACAGGACATCTAAATGATCCCTATTTCTAGTCTATCCTCTATTACTATACGGTTCACTATTCTCTATACTAATTCTCTATTCAGATCACTATATGGATTACTATTTGAGTGAGTATTATCAAGCAAGTACTATTAGTGTGAGCTTATTCGAAGGCATCTGACACTAGCATTGTTCAACGGCATATTATAAGTTATATCTGCAATTACAAATCTCTCCTACAACAAGCTGATGAAAGTGACAATGAGTATTCACTAGCATTATAAAAGTGGCAATGAGTGTTTGCTGACATCACAAAAAGTTGGTTGACATATTTTAATGAATTAGTAAATGTTTATAAATTTATGAATAACAAATTGTTTTCATATTTATTTCTCTATAAATTGGTAAATGATAAATATTGCATTGCATTAGTTTTTAGAATGTTGTAAATATAAAATTATTCTTGTAAATAAACAATATAATAAATAGTGTTTTTTTTTTGTTGTAAATTTTCAAGAACAAAAAAATGTATAAATTCATTTTCATCACAGGTTTCATTACTGTTGCAATAATTGCTTTTTAAAATGATAAACATTGTCAAGGAGTGAAGGTAGTCCAAATAATAGCAGTGGAAAAACCATCATTTGACATTATGTTTTTTTGTGGGCACTAAGGTCCAAGTTTGCCTAATTTATTTTCAGAAAATAGACATATCATTATTCCACAGTTATCATTTCATTTCAGGTAGCATTTCACAGGCATCATTATATTATGAAAAAATTATTAATCTTTTTGGGGAACATTTCCACATTTTATATAAAAAATATTTTAGTATTTCAATTCTCAGATGAGTAAGTGTCAAATTCAATATATAACTATTGTTCTCATCATGGTTGGTATAGTTATTATTATAGAAACAAACTCAGGTCATCATCAGGCATCAATTTTGGCTGATATGTCATATCTGTTGATTATTGTGATATCAGTTATTGTATGTTCCTGCTAAATTTGTCCATGACTAGCAGGTCAAAGGATAGAACCATTAAATGACATGCATAATTAATTCGTCCACTATGCCACCATCCCGAAGGATATTAGTGGTGTGATTTTTGGAGCCTTTTGTATTTGTAGTGAGTCCTGATAAAAAACAAGTAAAAATAAAATATAAAAATAAAATAAAATATATAAACAAAAATAAAAAGAATTAAAATTAAAATAAGGTATTTACTTTCCTTTAAAACCCTTCTCTCTCTTTCTCTCTCTCTCTAAACTACTATTTCTATACTTCTCTCTCAACTAATGACAAGGCAACCCTCAAATAAAAAGAAGAAAAAACTGAACCTGGCTGATAAACACTAGAAGTTTGAAGGTGCAGAGCCTACTTATTTGTGACTGAAAAATACCAAAAATCAGGGAAGCTCCACACATGACTTCTGTCAGGGAGAAATAAAAATGAAAGGAACACCGGAAAATAAAATAATTTTGGCCAATCAAAAAATTGACACAAAGAGACTTTTGATGTTAGCCAAAACCCAAACTCTGAGCCTGGTCAAAAGTATGTAACTTGACACCTCTTAGTTGGAAGCTAAAGAGACAGCAAGAGGACACACAAAGAAGCAACCATATAGAAACCAGCCATATATGTGAAAGACCAGTTAAGATGTCATCTGCTAATTATTTTTCTGTCCTTATTAAGGTCAAGGAAACACAGTAGATTGACACTGACCTGTTTCAAAGATTACTGCTATCCCTATCATAGTCTGACTTCAAACTACCAAAATGGACATTTGTCCAAACTGTTACCAATATCCACCTTATTAACAAACTTTTTACTACACCAAATACCAAAGGACTCACTCATCACTCTAAAGAAAATAAATAAAAATATATTACTTATTCTAAACTTTTAAGTCAATTTGTTTTTTTCCAAAGTTTCCAGTAAAGAAAATCCTAGCTACCACACAATATCAACACTGGTGACCTCCCGGCATGAACACACTCCTCCACATATTCAATGTCAAGTTGTTTTTGATATTTGGTGATGGTGGCAGCTTTTCATAATTTATTATTTCATGTTGTAATTATATGTTGTAGTGATATTCTGTTCCTGCAATGTCAGTTATTGTTTGTCCCTGCTGAAATAGTGCTTCACTACCAGATACAAGGATTAAATTCATGCCACTAGATACAAGTAACACATGTACTCTAACACTTTCGCCCCAGCCCCTCAACCTCCGACATCTTACTCTCTGGGTTGAGGTGTCTCAGGTCCCCTGAGCATCCATAGATCGTAGACCGGTCCACTGGTTTAATCCTGCTTCCTGCCCACATTGTGTTTGGTTTGATCCAGAAAGCAGAAGTGATGTTCATCCATTCACGGTCGACTGAAGATGGAGACACGGCTGGAGAGTCTGTGATAAGAAATTTAGAATGCACCAAAAAAATATATATATATCTGCAGAAAGCTGGACAAACAACTATTCAATGGTTGAATTGTTAATGTCATTTATATAGCAGAAAAGAATAGTATAGAAAAGAAACGGGTTACAGAAAAGAAAAGTAATTGACGTAAAATTCATACACTGGATTCTAGACAAAGATAGAGTGGGTTGTGATTAACTTGTTAAATCCTCTCAGAACAATATATGACTCTTGCGATGGAGAGATAAAGATTTCTGTGCGCGGCTTAAAGTTTATAGTTGCATTCTGCCTTGGCAGTAGTAACAGTAGTAGTAATCTTCATGGTAGCAGAAGCAGTGGTACTTATATCAACAGTACATATTAGCGGATGCTTCTTTCCAATCTTTGACCTCACTTCCACTCCCCCTTGAGTCTCCAACTCGACTCTCCACTGTCTCTCTCTTCCGTCTACCTCTTCCGTCAGCAAGGAGATGGAGAGAATAATTTGTCTTGCCCGGGCTAAATTCTCTCTTCTCTCTTCAAGAATTATCTCCAGTCTCTCGTATATGAACGATGATCTACAAAACAAAAGAAAATACTTTGTGTAATTTCATTAAAGGAGATGGGTGGCTTGTTCGACGTTTCCGTTCCCAGTGGTAGTAATAATAGTAGCATTAGTAGTCTTAGATGTTGGAGGAGTAATTCACTTTTTCGTTCTTATATCAACAGCACATGTTAGTGGGCGTTTTGTTCCTATCTCTGATATCACTTTCATACTTCTTTGAGCCTTCAATTCAACTCTGCTCACTATCAATCTCCGACATATCTCCACCCAGCTCGACTGCACTCAAAGACAGACTAGCCAAAAACTACTAATTTTTTCAGCATAACTACGCATTTATATAGATAAACCTGGCTGGCCCTACTACTTTGCACGTGATTATCACGGGTTCTGGCTACTTTCAACCAAAATCATGTGAATTCCAAAGTTCCTCATAGCTTACTAAGTTCTATTTATAATTTTAACCGATAAAAATTATTTTGACCATTTCCATTGTTTTTCTAACAACCCAAATTTCATTGGGTACAACTTTTGCCCTAGATCAGATTTCCCATCAGTAAACAAAAATGCTCTGATCTAATTTCGCTACTCATATCCACTCCAATTTCAGTAAAAAAAAAATACTTGTGTGTGTGTGTGTGTGTGTTTCCCCAACTCTCTTCTCTGTCACAGTACTGCATTTCATAATTTAGTATTTTGTGAAATTACTAAATTATGAAAAACTATATGAACCTGCCATGAAAACCAAACATCAAAAACCATCTGACAATGAATGTAAATGGCTCCAAAACACACCATTAATATGCTTCAAAACCCTGACATAGTGGATATAGGAGTATTTTATACATTTGTTATTGGCAACTTGTGGTCATGTGTTCAATCTTTGGATCAGGAAGTGAAGCACTAATCCAACAGGAATGAATAATAACTGTCATCACAGGGTCAAAATAATCAACAGATATCCTGTATCAGTCAAACAATATATACCTGGTGACGACCAGATGGTACTTGATTGAAATGTTGAGCTTATAACAACATTGATATGAGATGAGAACAATAATCATGGCAACTGTTCCAATGAACTAATTTTTCTGGTTCCCAGATTGCATTGCATTTAAGCAAGCTACTAGGCTGGCATCTTGATCCTACCCTTTCACTGTCAAAACGGTTAAATGTGTCCGTCTCTTCTACGCAAACAGATTCTTCGCTTGCACTTCCCATCTGTGGAACTCTTTTCCTGTTTGTTTCTCTGATAACTATAATCTCCAAATATTTAAGGATGGGAAATAAGATCAAGGTATCAGAAGGTACCTTGATTTTGTTCCCCGTCCTTCTCTGTATCCTTTCCTCAAACACACCCTCTCTACTCTTGTTCTCAATCCTCTGTAGCCCCTTGTGCATTAGTAGCACTCCCGCTTTGCTTGGAGTGAATTGCTTAAAAAAAAAAGATAATATTACCTGAAAAATATTTCTTTGAATTGTAATTGCATATGAAAAACTTCTGATTTGGGATCAATAGAAATACAAGTGAAACTAACTTTCATGTTAATGCAGTTTGGCTAATTACAGAATTGTCCACCATTATTTCTTACAATATAAATTCTATAAATAGGAAGTGGCTTTTTTTATAATATAAATTCTATAAATAGGAAGTGGCTTTTTTTATAATATAAATTCTATAAATAGGAAGTGGCTTTTTTTTATAATATAAATTCTATAAATAGGAAGTGGCTTTTTTTTTATAATATAAATTCTATAAATAGGAAGTGGCTTTTTTTATAATATAAATTCTATAAATAGGAAGTGGCTTTTTTTATAATATAAATTCTATAAATAGGAAGTGGCTTTTTTTATAATATAAATTCTATAAATAGGAAGTGGCTTTTTTTATAATATAAATTCTATAAATAGGAAGTGGCTTTTTTTATAATATAAATTCTATAAATAGGAAGTGGCTTTTTTTTAATAATATAAATTCTATAAATAGGAAGTGGCTTTTTTTATAATATAAATTCTATAAATAGGAAGTGGCTTTTTTTATAATATAAATTCTATAAATAGGAAGTGGCTTTTTTTATAATATAAATTCTATAAATAGGAAGTGGCTTTTTTTTATAATATAAATTCTATAAATAGGAAGTGGCTTTTTTTTATAATATAAATTCTATAAATAGGAAGTGGCTTTTTTTATAATATAAATTCTATAAATAGGAAGTGGCTTTTTTTATAATATAAATTCTATAAATAGGAAGTGGCTTTTTTTTATAATATAAATTCTATAAATAGGAAGTGGCTTTTTTTATAATATAAATTCTATAAATAGGAAGTGGCTTTTTTTTATAATATAAATTCTATAAATAGGAAGTAGCTTTTTTATAATATAAATTCTATAAATAGGAAGTAGCTTTTTTTATAATATAAATTCTATAAATAGGAAGTGGCTTTTTTTTATAATATAAATTCTATAAATAGGAAGTGGCTTTTTTTATAATATAAATTCTATAAATAGGAAGTGGCTTTTTTTTATAATATAAATTCTATAAATAGGAAGTGGATTTTTTTTATAATATAAATTCTATAAATAGGAAGTGGCTTTTTTTTATAATATAAATTCTATAAATAGGAAGTGACGTTATATCATGCTTAATGCCTTTGAGTGTGCAAATCATTTGATAACACTTTTCAATTTGAAGCAAAACAAAAACTCTTTATTTGCATATCAAGCCATAATTCTTTTCATTTACAAGTATGACATTTTTGTAAATATTTATTTGAAGATATTTTGAAATCAAAATTTAACAGGTGAAAGATGCAATGATGTGTGTTTTTTTATTTATTTATCTTCACTGGAAAAATATCTTAGAATTTATTTTTACAAAACGCTTATTAATTTGCACTTGGTTTTTCTGTAACCCTATAAAATAAGAATCACCATCAAAAGATTTTTAGAAGGCAAGTGAAGAATTCTTGACATTTTCCACGTTCCTTTAAATGGAATTTTGTTTCTTTAATTATAAAAAATGGATCTTGTGCAAACACATTAATCAATTGAATTCATTTCTTTTGTGAGTTTCATAGAATCTGACTTTTCTTGTCTTTCTTAAATATGAATTCATTTTCTCTTCTTCATTTTGATTACTTTATGGCAAAGAAGAAAAAAGCAAACATTTTAATTGACACTGTTAATTGCTTTCTTTAATAACTTCCTCACATTTCATTATTTCTTGCTGTAAACTGATATTTTGCAAACTATTGAATTTGTTTCAAATTTATTTGCATTATTTATGTTTTAACTAATCTCCTCATTTTTGTTGTTATTATCGTGATGTTTCAGCCATTGTACCTTTTGCCTACTTCAGATATCTGCCAATCTGTTTCAAATGTTTGGTTTGAAAGTAGAAGAAAAGTTGTGAACGTTTTTGAGATTGTAAAATACTAATATTTTTATGAAAGGCATGAATCCACTTTTTCATTTCTTAATGACATTTACAGATTCAATGTTTTTGTTGTTTTTTTAATCATTTCACCCCAAGCAAGGCAATAAAGCCACTAAGATTCAAGGTGTTACTAAGAATGAAAGAAACAGAAAAGACAGTAATAATACAGGATTTAAAGTGACAGAAGATGACAATTGACATTACATTTAAATTTTTGAAGATCATAGCTGACAAGAAAGCAGGAAGCCAGAAGAGAGTTCCACAAGCAAGAAGTGCAGGAGATGAAACTATTAGCATAGAACTTACAGTTACAACTTGAACAGTGAAATTATGAAACATATCTGCCAATCTAGTATTATGCTTAAATTTGTGATGTCAAAGTACCAAAGAGGAAAGCTCATCAGAACAATTACTGTAAAAATATTTATAGAAAAGGCATAGGAAAGCTGTTATGGCAAAACAAAAGGAAAGAAATGGTTATTAACATGGACAACTGAACCAGTAAATAAAGTTTGAATTTCAACTGAGAATGTCCTCAAGGACACATGGCACAGTGGATAAAGGCATTGGTTAGATCCAGTGACAGACCCAAAGAGTGTGAGTTCAATACCCGGTTCAGGCAGTGGAGAACTTTCAGAGGGAAAATTACCAGGAGATAACTGATAACTGACATCCATCAAACATGGCTCGTGGAACTAGAACAGTCTACCCCAGTGATCGAAATAAAGGGTTCGGTTCGAAATTCCAACCACCTGAAGAAGGCCGGAGCGTACAACGGCCAAAACATTGTGACAAATATGGCGACAAAGATGAGGACAATAGTCCGACTAATGTAAATACTGTATATAATACCTCATCTCGGGAAATATAGACAGACTGAGAATGTTCTCTTAGAAAAAGACATGAATCCAAGTCCCTATATTCTCTTCTATTGTTAGATATCTTGATAAAAAGATGTTTTGTTGTCAATTTTTAACCTTCAAGCCCTGAAAATACGGTGGGTCAAACGACATGTACTGCATTTCATAATTTAGTATTTTGTGAAATTACTAAATTATGGAAAGCTGTATGAACCCACCATGAAATTCAAATATCAAAAACCATCGGACAATGAATATAAAAGGCTCCAAAAAATGCGCCACTAATATTTTTCAGAGCCCTGCAATAGTGAATATAGGAGTACTTTATACATGTGTTGTTGTCATGTGTTCAATCCTTGGATCAAGAAGTGAAGCACCACTCCAACAAATAAAGTTTGAATTTCAACCGAATATACTCTCTTAGAAAAGACATCTATGTCCCTACATTCTCTTCTATTACTAGATATCTTGTCAACAGTTTTTAACCTTCAAGCCCTCAAAAAAATGGTGTGTCAAAAGAACAGTTATTCCTTTGACACTGCTATTATTGTATACTTTTTTGACTCACTTGATAATGTTTATTTAAAAGATTTTAAAAATATGTGAACCAAGTACAATGTGATACTTATTATTTACTTTCTATACAGATTTATTATTTCTTTCTTCTTCTTTTTATGGGCCATGTCCTTTCAGGACATAGACAATCATGGCTCTCCACGTCTCTCTATCCTTTGCAGCTTTCAAAAAGTCCCTTCTCTCTACTTCCTCTTCCAGAGCACATTCTGTCATCCACTTGCTTAAGCCTGCCAGGCATGTCACGCATTGTTTTCCCTTGTCTCTCTTTCTCTCTATTTGGCCCATGAGTATCAGATTCTGAAGGCCCTCCTTCCTCATTATGTATCCCAGAAACTTCAGCTACCTCTTCCTGATCTTAAGCATCAGCCTCATCCTTGTCTGCATCCTCTCCAAGACCTCATCATTGCTCACATGGTCAATCCACAAAATCCTCAGCATCCTTCTGTAGAACCACATCTCCGTTGCCTCAAGTCTCTCCTTCATCTTTGAGGAGACTGTCCAGCATTCGCTGCAATAAAGAAGGACAGATATCAGTATTCTTTTCTTTGTTATCAAAGAAATCCTCCTGTCTCGCAATGCTCTGCCCAGCTTTTGGAATGTATCCTTGGCCATCCCAATACGTCTACGGATCTCAGTTCCACACTTACCATCTTTTTATTTAAAAATTTATAAAAAGTTACAAAATTGTCAAAATGTGTAAACCAACTATAATGCAATATTTATTATTTACCATTTTATAAATAACTATAGAACAAAAAAAATTTGAACAAAAATATGAGATAAACATAAATGATAATAATGTTTGGTTCAGAGGAAGAGATGCTTTCAACCTATTTTAGCAAATGAAAAGGCACAAGGAAGTTATGTTAAGGTAGTGTGAAAGTGACTGAAGCCGAGATGCCAGGTCAGGACCAATAACATTGCAGATTGTTCTTTAGATTTTATCAAGAGAATCTAAATATATAGCAGGCGAACCTAACCAGATGTGGCAGCAATGTTCAAAACATGGACAAATGGTAGACTTATAAATAAATACCTATATTTCCTCCTTGAACCTATATTGTAGAAATATCCTAAGCTAAATAACTCTGATCTGATTAATGTTTCCAATTAGACCAGCAAATTCATGACTTGATTGTAATAGTCAAATGTTCTGAAATATACATGATGATGTTATGACAACTTTTCATTGATTAGTCTACAAATACAAATTTCTGAAGCGGCTATAATGTCCGCTTCTTTTCAGCTGAACTCATTTTACATATGATTATCATTTCCTTTTTATTATGCCAGAGTTTGGTTGAAAAGAAATTCTTGAACAGCAACTTACAAAAATATATGCATTTACTGGCATTTCTTCTAAAACATTTTGAAGGTTTCTGCTTAGCAATTAAGCAATGTTGAGTCCAGTCAATACTTCGACGGAAGGTTGCATGGGAACAAACTTCTACAATCTAAAATAGGTTTCAGTTTCATAAAGGGTTGATAATCCATAAAAAACAAATCAATCAACAAAAAACAATTCTGCTTATCATACTTCTGAGTCAAGTATGTTATCCTGATGAACACAATTATATAAGTCTTTGTGTTTGCCTGTTTGCCTCTCTCCTCTCTCTCTCTCTATATATATATATATATATACAGGGTAAGATGGATAAATTGTCACCTAAATTACACAAAAATGAGAATAACACTAACATCTCATTTTAACAGATATATTTGCCAAAATTACACAAAAATATCTTGAAATACGAAAGAGTAAATTTATTCAATAAAATCGACATTGGTTACACCACGGCGTCCAGACGACTTCGGAATCTCTTGCAACTCTTCTGGACTGTCTCCTTATTTAAGTTGTTGAATGCTGCCATAATCCTTGCCTTCAGTTTATCTTTGAAGTCTGGAGAGTTAGGTGGCTGGATGTAAGGGGTGATGTGGTCACAGAAATTGTCTGACTGCCGTGACTGGGTTTTCCTGCTTGTGTAGCATGGTGCAGAGTCCTGTTGCCAGACATAGGGTCTTCCTGCAGCCACCCTCTTGACACAGAGTAGCACTACCTCTTCAAGGCACTTGATGTGTCTGTGGACCTCACCAACAAATTTGGGTGTTCTTTTCTTATCACAACGATCAGAATGAGTTTTTCAAGCTGCCATAGTTTGTAATCACCATTAGACTCATCCAACGCTTTCTGAATCCTCTGCACTGTCCTCAGATTGACATCCAAACACTCTGAAATATTGGCATTAGAGCTTCTGGTGTGAATGCCAACCAGTACAGCATACTGTTTCCAAATTTCTGGTGGAATGAGTTGCGTTATGGTGCATTTCTTTCTCACAAATGGTGCCCAACTGACCCTACTATACTGTGCAGTTGACAAAATCAAAAACAAACAATGTGCATGCACAAAATTAAAAATATAAAATAGCAACAATTCACCCATCATCTTCTGTATATGAGGAAAATATAGTTTTAAGGTGTAAAAGTGCTCAATATCTGAGATAGAGCATGTGTAAATACAAATATAAAAGTGGACACTGAGGTCAATACTGAGCAGCTTGGTGTTAAAGGAAGAAATATGTTGGTATCATCTTAATTTAAAAAAGTTTTTTTGTACTTCCAATAAAAAATTTCTTAACATCTGGGTTTTCAGTAGATGAAATAGGGATTTCTACAATTACATAATTTATTATCAAAATTATTGATTTCCATTTTGGTATTACTATTATTTTTATTTAGGTTTAAGTGTTTATTTAAAATTTTATTATTATGTTTTTATAATTTTTTTAGAATATCAGTACAACTATAACTTTATAATTTTAGCATATTTTTATTGAAAATCTTGCTTAGAGGATTCTTACTCGAAAAATGTTTCTCAATCAAAGCAAGAAACTTTTGCCCTAACGTACAGCTAGCCATTTGGTTAAATTGGGATGTATACCAAATGATTTTTCTATTTCTATTCTTTTTCTGGTTATTAATATTATCTTTTCTGTATTTAATATTGAGGCATATTTTTTAAACATTTTTATAAAAATTGCAGAGTTACTAATAATTCTATATTCTATAGATGAGGGTACATGTTTTATTATAGATGGGGGATGACTAGACTTTGGGTGTATATATAAAGGATTTGTATTTTTTTTATATGGTTGGTATATATTATTTACTAAGTCTAATGTTACATCGAGGAAGTTAACCTTTTTAGATTTGTATTGATAGTAACTTTTTTAAAACTCTCTATATATTAATTTTCTAATTTTGTCAATTTTGAAATTTGTTGAATTCCTCAGAACCATAAGGCCATCATCCCTATATAATCCTATATCATCTATACTGATGTCATGGTGGGCAGTAAAGTTGTATAGAATAAATAATCCAACAAGATCAGAAGACTCTGCAGAGTCCAACAATCCCATTGTAATATCAAAATTGTCTCTAGAGTTATTTTTTATCCACTGTTCCCAATTATGAATGAGAACTGATTTTTTTTTCAATCATAATGATGTTGCATTCCTCCTTCAATAGATCCAGGTACACAGTGGCAAATTCTAAAGTAGATGTTCCCTTGAAATTGACAGGTAATATTCTTCAACGTCAAACTGGATTAGAGAACAATTGGTTTTATCCTTTATATTGTAAAAACCAATTGGTTGCATTGGTGGTATTAATCCATTGTGTTAATCCAAGGTACTCATTAATTTGTTTATTTATCCTCTCAAGGATTATTTTACTTATTCTACCAATCTCAGGCCTAGTAGGATTTATGATCCTGGTGGTAGGATTTGTATCAAAGTTAGGTTTGTGATCCTTGATGGTAATGTAACATTCCTTTGTGCTAAGTTTTCTGACACTGTCACTAATTTTTAGTTTATCCATAATCTTTTTACTAGACATATTTATACTCTCTATTAAATTAACTAAGTTATTATTTACTTTTCAATAGTTTTTTGTTAATTTTTTTTAATTACAGTATTATAATCCTTGGCCTTTATTTTATAAAAGTTTGCTGTTTTATCTGACTTTATAAACACTTTATCAAATTTATTTATATCCTTTACTACATGTTCAAGGGGTCTTTGGAAATAATCTTTTCTTTTATGAAAGGAGTTGTTATTCACTAAATCCAGCAAATCATTTTCAAACCCAAACAACTTTTCAATAAATGAAGCCATTATTTTGCTTTTAAATCCATATACTTTAGAGTCCTTTTGCATGTTATACTTGTGAAGAAAGATATAGGCTTTCCATCTCATTCTTCAAATTAAATCCTCTGTTTTATGTATCAATTTAATGAAATAATCTTGTCTATTTGTATTGGGAATATATATATATATATATATATATATATATATATATATATATATATATATATATATATATATATTTGTCATCCACAGACAGACTGTTTCGCTGTTTCACAGCTCATCAATGTGGCTAGACGTCCGGTTGCCTCTAGCTAGGATCGAAACCCGACTGAATTGACGTCAGTCAGAACTTCTACCACTAAGCCGTCGGCTCACGGCAAGGATGAAGGTGAATTTTAGCATGTTTATTTTTAGATTTAGATAAACACACAGTGACTGACAGTGACTCAATTCTGCTGAAGAGTCATGCTATATTAGCTTAAATAGTCACTGTTTACAAACTCACATTTCAAACCAAAGAGCTCAACCGAAATTAATTTTTCAGGAGCCAATATATATATATATATATATATATATTACATTTCAATAATTTAGGCATGCACAGAATGACCATACTTACAAAACTTGGTTCTTGATAATGGCTGATAGTCAAAAGTAATTAGAACAAAGCAGGTTAAAAAAAACTTTGGACAGTTTATTCATAATTTTGATCCCAATATGCAGCATCATATTTGGAAATTGGAAAAATCTAATAAAAAATTAAACCAAATCTTGGAAGCTAAATTTGACAAAACTTGTTTGGATATTATTTACACTATGTCACTGACATTTCATATTTGGGAAGAAACTTTTTGGAAAGGAAAATATTCAGTTTTATTTCTCTTACTGAAGAGAAAATATTTCTAAGCATTTTAATGGAATGAAAATACATAAATAATGTGTCACACCAATTTCAGCCATTTTAAAAATTATCCATCTTATGTAATAAATCATTTTTAATTCATTATAATAATCTCTGATAAAGAATTTAAAGTGTCGACAGGTGAGAACTGACTAAAGTACTAAAGAAGGATTCTTTTATGGCCTTCTTCATATTTTCCTTATACAAACACACACACACACACACACACACACACACACACACACACACACACACACACACACACACACACACACACAGATATATATATATATATATTACTTAAAATGTTATTATAGTGCATACTCTTATTTGAAAGTGACATCCCATTTTTTTTAATTGTTTTGCCCCAAGCAAGGCAATAATGCCATTTGAATGCAGGGAGAGTAAGGGAGTGAAAGTGGGAGGGAATGAGAAGACTTTAGTGGGGATGATTGAAGAAATGACAAAAAGGGACAGGGTCCAAGAATACAGAAGATGGCAACTGACATTGCATTTAAATTTTTGAAGATTGTAGTTATCAGGGAAGTAAGAAATCAGAAGTAAGTTCCACAGGTGAGAAGTGTGAGAAAAGAATCTGTTAAAGTAGAAGTGGTGGTTACATCTATCTAGTTCAACAATAAGATGAATTAATGGATTCTATTTTAATCTGATATATGATATATGTATATTTTAATATAGTTTCTGTTTATACATTATTTTTGTGGATACAATTTATTTGAGTAAATGCTCTGTTTTTAATTAAACAGTATTAGTCATATTTACTGACCTGAATATTCAAGAAATTTTGTAGAAAATATGTGTACTCCTTTGCTAAACCGGAAGTCCTCTGTTGCTGAACAGCACGTCAGGCCAAATGATGATTTCCATATAGGATACAGGTTTGATTCCTGTTGGAGGATGCATATTTTCTAAATTAAATTAAGTGCATTGACAATGAAGGAGATTATGCAAAAACAAACAAAAAACAAATATCTGTTGTGTAAAATAAATACTTTTTTCTTTATATATATATATATATTTTTGAATTGGACAATGTTTCGACAATTTATTTTAAAGACATTTATGATATGTTTAACGTTCTTTTTATAGATACAAGTATTTAAGCAAATGCTCTGTTTTATAATAAACAGTATTAAATAACATTTACCAGTCTGAATGTCCGAGAAATTTTCTTATAAAATTTTCGTTCTCCGACAGGAATCGAACGTGTATCCTATACGGAACCGTCATTTCGCGTGATGTGCCTTAACCTTTCGGCCACGAAGAAGCGTCCGGTTAGCAAGGTCGATTTTACTATCTTTAAACTTAAATCTTCCATGAATCTCTTCTATTCGTATCTGCTCTAGCATATCAAATGTAAACAAATGACGTGATATATTTTTGAATTGTCCGACAATTTATTTTAATGACATGTCTAAGTAAATAAATTTTAAATCTAGAGCAGATATGAATAGAAGAGATTCATGGAAGATTTAAGTTTAAAGATAGTAAAATCGAACTTGCTTCTTCGTGGCTGAATGGTTATGGCACATCACGCGAAATGACGGTGCCGTATAGGATACAGGTTCGATTCCTGTCGGAGAACGAAAATTTTCTATGAAAATTTCTCGGACATTCAGGCCGGTAAATGTTATTTAATACTGTTTATTATAAAACAGAGCATTTGCTTAAATACTTGTATCTATAAAAAGAACGTTAAACATATAATATATATATATATATATATATATATATATATACTTTTCTAAGAATATCTGCTTTAAGTGAAGCAGAACAGAAGCAGCAATGCCAGTCTCAAGAATATCTGTTTGGTTACAGAATTAGAAATTTGCATCTACAATTAACTCAGTTATTTCAGTCAGGCACGACTCGGCTCAAACATTTGAAATGGCCTCAAATTAATTCCCCACTTGATTAATTCTTGTATCTGCTTTTATGCCTGCATACCATCAGCTAACACACCTGAATGTCAATTACGAATCAAGTTAAAATATTGCTGAAATGTTAAAAACATTGTGTGTTTAATGGCCATTGAGTGTTGATAAATTACCATCAGATATTTTTATGATTTTCTTTCTATTCATTCAATCAAGTTAGGAAGAAAAATATCTATTTCTATACATGTTAATGTTACTTGATAAAACTCTTTAACAACAATTTGGTAAATCACTGGTTAAAATATCTGACTTATATTTTAAGAATGTTAAAACATTTGGTTACAAACAAAAAAGAAATATGCTGAACTGCTATGTCATATCAATTCTGAATGCTGGATTATTTATTTCCTTACAGATGAAGAGATTTGAAACTATAGAGATGTGATTTTACAGATATATGCCGAGAATACCACAGATGGAACATGTGAGTAACAAGGAAGTTCTAAAGAAAATAAGAACTAGAAGGAATCTTAAAATCAGGAGACAATTTTTGTTTGGATTTCTGAGATAAGGGGTTATCATAATTTAAAGTTGGACTAATATCCTCATCAATTTGGATCCAAGTTGTTAGACTCAGTAGAAACTGAACAAACAATAACTAAGCAGTACCCACCCCCAAGAAAGGAACAAGAAGAAATATTCCTTGATTTGGACAGTGAAATAAGAACACTCTATCACTGTACATTAAATAAATGATTTACTTCTAAATTTTCTGAAGGTTATCTGGATCGATAGACACCTGAAGAAGGTAGAAGGGCATGACAGTTGAAACATGATAATAACAACTAAGTTGGGAAATCTGTAAATAATGTAAATGTGTGGACAAAGAGGTAAGAAAAGTTTAAAGCTTTCAAGAGACAGGTAGTCATGGAGAGCTATGATCACTCATGTTCTGAAGCACACAGAAGAAGAAGAAGAAGAAGAAGAAGAAGAAGAAGAAGAAGAAGAAGAAGAATGTGTTTAGTGCCAGGTACCTTATAAATGATGATTATTGATGGTAACAATAAGAAAAGGTAAAAGATATTATTTCTAGTTTTTTTAAAAATAATTTTACCCTAAGGAAGGCAGAAATGTCACTAGTATGCAAGGGGTTACAGGACGCAAAAATGAAAGCGAAGACTAAGAACAGGGAGAATTGGGGAAAAGACAAAAGATAAACTGGATTCAAGAAAGATGGCAATTGATATTGCATTTAAATTTTTGAAGATTGTAGTCATCAGGGAAACAAGTAAAAGGAAGGTAGTTATACAGGCACGAAGTGTGAGAAAAGAAACTTTTGGAGAAGTAGTGGTGGTTACATTTAGATATTTTAACAGTAAAGGGGTGAGACCTAGATGCTAATCTATTAGCACACTTAAACCCATGTAGTCGGGGCACCAGGAAAAGAAAGCTTGTCAGAGCATTTGCCATGAAAATATTTGTAGAAATGACAGAGGGAAGCTATGCAATGTTGGCAAGAAAGTGACTGAAGTCAAGATGCCAAGTCAGGATTGATTACATTACAGATCCTTCTTTGAATTTTGTTAAGAACCTAGCAGGAGCACCAGAAAATTTTGCATGATCCATTTTAGGTAATCCTTCACTTAAGCAGAGAAAAATAAACTGCTATTCCCTGAATGGCATAAAATCAATAAGACCAAGGTATATATGTTTATTAAAATTAAACCTTATTATGAAAGGTAACGGTGGACTATGTAGCAAATTAATGATGAAAGCACAGGACTGTTCATGAGAGTATATCCCATGGTTGATTTTCTCAATTCCAGTATATACCTCCATCAATCTGAAACAATATGGCTTCCAGGCTGAATATACCATACAATCACCTCTTGCAGAGTCTCTGCTCACTGATCAGGCACTTCAACTAAGAAACACTTTCCTGTCCTTGCTCGATACCAACAAATATCCAATGACCAAGCTGCCATTGGCCACTGTGATATTTATTATGAAAAAATATTACAGATGAAAAACATTAGAGATATAAAATGACAGTTTATTTTACACTGTTAAACTCAAGCAGAACTTTGACAGATTATTTTATTCCACCTATGTGAAGGATTTCCCAATTTTAAATGTGCAAAAGCTAATCTATTATTCTTTGATCCCATCATTTTTTTTATTTTTTAGTCAATAAATCTTTGTCAGTGTGGTTCATAGTTGACGTTTCATGTTAGTGCTTATTTTGTTATTTATTTTTTATTTATTTCACAAGAGAGATAACAAAGAAACATCAGTGTCTCTGAAGTACATTTATAGTGGGGTTGGGGCCATAAAATTACAATAATATATGGAAAATGTGAAGAGACTGGATAAAGTTGACAGATTTTATATAGCTATCAAAGGAATAGCATTCACTTGAACTAAATAAGTTAGCAAAATGTCCTATGACAAAAGTACTTAGCCACTTTATAAAGGCAATAAAATCAACCAGACTCTGAAAAAGGCTGGCAAATGGACCAACCAAAATGTTGACAAAAAAATGATAACTGAAAAAAAAAAAAATTATATTGAAAGAAATGCTTGGAAAAACTACTTGAGCTACAATCAGATTTTGAAGAAGAATAACTAATTTTTAAGATACAGAATTATCATTAGTATGGACTGATTTACTTTGGACGAGTATCCTCTTTGTGATTGTTATTATCCCAACATTTCCGCCATTGTATCCCCTTCAAGTGTCTGTTGTATTTAGCAACCTTCTGGGAATTTTGAACCAAATTAGATTTCAGGGTTTTCTAAAATTTCACCATTTTCAAAACAATGAACTTGTAGTAATAAATGTTGGTTAAACTTATGCAGTTTTCTGGTGGTTGTAAATTCAATCCTTGGGTCATGCAGTGAAATGAAAAGAACCAGAATAACAATGAAAAATTTAAGAAGAATTAACTGATACAAGTTATCTCCCTTAGCATGGCCAGTGGAATGGGAAAAAACTACCCTAGTGGATTGAATAGTGTTTAGTTCAAAATACTCATTAAGTACAACAGGCTGAAGGTAGCAGCAACATTATTATGATAGCAACCAAAATGAAGACACTAGTTCAAATAAATCACTGTATACTAATGGGAATTAATGTCTTGTTATCTCATATATTATTTTATTTAATGCCATATACCTTCAGAACATAAATAATGATGACTCTCCACAGATTCAATTTGTTCATTATTTGTGGATTGCCATTCCTTTTTGGAGATAGTGGAGTATTTTCCCAATACCTCCTCTGCATTTTGGAATTCAGAATATCCCTTCTCTTAGACTATATGCCACCCAAGGCTAAAGAGCCCTGTCTGCCCTGTTATCTAACATATAGCTGGTGGGTGAGAAAGAAGAGATGGATTCATGCCTTTCCTGAGGACATTTGCATGAATGTATGAAAGTGAATGCAACAAACTTGAAATTATTTCTGCTTTTGCATCAGTATTCTTATCAAGGTGCCAAATACACAGAGGCTTGTAGAAAGTTTCTCCTTCATTTTAATCTCTTTTTTCTCCTTCATTTTATTCTCTTTTTTAATAAGAATACAGCACATTTGTCTATATTGTATATTTATTTATAAAGTAAATATGTCCAGGCATTTTCCCTTGGTTGCATACTGAGGCATTGCTTATAACACAACTGCTTTCTCTTTGCTTTTCCTGATTTTCTGCATATTACTGCAGGATAAAATTCTCTGTACTCTTTGTTTCTTATTATGAACAATAATTGGCTTTTGTGATTGACAAAAACCAGAGCTAAAAACAACTTTGTGGCCTTACGAGACACAGTCTCTGAGAGTCAGGAAGATGTTACTTAGCTTTAATGGATATCAATATAAAAGCATCTGCTGACTGACAGAATGCATCACACCCACATTTCTATGGAACCAAATGATTCATAAAAGATTCACAGTTATAAAATATATCAATATATCAACTATTATATATTATCACAATTTTTAAAATGGATTTTTTTATTAATCTGCCAGATTTTTATCACTTTAAACATTATTTTTAGTGGATACTTGTATTTAAGTAGACACTCCATTTATTTATTACAGTATATGCTACCATTTATTTATTACAGTATATGCTACAGTATAAGGCTACTTAAGTTAAAATGTAGGTTTCAGACTATATTCGCTATACAAAACCAACACAACTAAACCATATTTTAAAATGTACTGTATTGAAATTATTAAATAAATTCAATAAGTATATCCTATCTTTTCACTCAAATTCTAATTCCAAGGTGAGCAGTTTGTTTTGTTTACAGTGTGTGACAATGGTTTTGGATTTCTCTCTTAATGAATATACATTTTATTGTTGTTGTGCAATCATACCACATATTATATAAGGTAAGAGTACTTTTATTAAACTACCCTTTTATTATTTTATTATAATAAGGTGAATTAAGTTTTATTTCAGTAGAAAATGTTTGTGTTAATAGTTATCAAGGGAGGGATTAGCCTACTGTCAAAATTCTCTAACAACTTATCATAAAGCATAGGATTTAGAGTTCACATTTTATGCCTGGAGTATAAGACATCCCTCTATTTTGTGTGTCTGTGTGTGGGGGGAGTTTTTAATGTTAAAAATATACCAAATGATTCACAATTGATTCACAGTTATAAAATATATGTTGGCAATATTGATTCTGTTTTAATTCATTGCATCTTCAAAAGACACAAAAGGTTTTTCTTTTTTTTAAATTTGCTAATTTCACTGAGTATTGTTGCTGTGGTTGTTATATTTCCTTCTGTGGTTGGTTTTATGTTTTGGTTTGAGAAAGGCTCAAAATCTGTTGCAGCTTTTTTTTAATTCCTTTCATAGTTGCAAAATATTTTTCTCCTTTTTGGGGCACCAAAATCAAAAGCTGAGAAAGGAAACTGTGCTTTTCTGATGTAACTCCATTCCACTCTTGTCATGCGACTGAATATCAGTCACATGACAAGAGTGGAGTTCATCTTTATAATCTAGTATTATTTCAAAATTTTCTAATCTATTATTATTTTAAACTGAAAGAAATAGCTGAATATTTTTTTAAAAATATATTCTGGTTAACAATGGAGAAAAGAATAAAATGGTACCAAGCCATTTTTCAGTCAATATTTTTCGGAGATTTAAAAAAATCAGTGTCAGTTATTTTGTCTAAATTTCTTAAATGAAGCATTACTTCTATTAATACAGTCCTGGGTATGATGATAAACTACGTCTGGCAGCAAGGTCTCTGATTAGAGATTTTGAGGAGCATGGAACAACCTTTTAACTGTTGTTGTTCCCAGGTCCAACTTGACTCAGGATGGTAGCATCTGTTAGGGTCCCAGCTATAAGTAAATAGTGCCTCCTCCCCACCAAACAAAAAGAAAACTCTATAAAAAAATACATTTTTATATAAAAAAATACCAACAATACATATTTGTAGGGAAATTATCAAATACATATTTATAGTAAAATTACCAACAATACATTTTATCGTAGAATTACCAACAATACATTCTATCTCTTGTTGAATGTATACAATTGTGTTCAAAATATATTTAGTTGAAGCCATAAAATTCTATTCAAAATATTTAGATTTTGACATTAAATAACCCTTAGAGGTTGATATGCCACTAAACAAAATCAAGCAACCAACAATACATATTTATAGTAAAATGACCAACGATATATTTTATCTGGAGTTGGAGGCATATAATTGCGTTCAAAATATTTAGATTTCGGCATTAAATAACCCATAGAGATTGATATGCCACTAAACAAAATCAAGCAACCAACAATACATATTTATAGTAAAATGACCAACGATATATTTTATCTGTAGTTGAAGGCATATAATTGCGTTCAAAATATTTAGATTTCGGCATTAAATAACCCATAGAGATTGATATACCGCTAAACAAAATCAAGCAACCAACAATACATATTTATAGTAAAATGACCAACGATATATTTTATCTGTAGTTGAAGGCATATAATTGCGTTCAAAATATTTAGATTTCGGCATTAAATAACCCATAGAGATTGATATGCCGCTAAACAAAATCAAGCAACCAACAATACATATTTATAGTAAAATGACCAACGATATATTTTATCTGTAGTTGAAGGCATATATAATTGCGTTCAAAATATTTAGATTTCGGCATTAAATAACCCATAGAGGTTGATATGCCACTAAACAAAATCAAGCAACCAACAATACATATTTATAGTAAAATGACCAACGATATATTTTATCTGTAGTTGAAGGCATATAATTGCGTTCAAAATATTTAGATTTCGGCATTAAATAACCCATAGAGATTGATATGCCGCTAAACAAAATCAAGCAACCAACAATACATATTTATAGTAAAATGACCAACGATATATTTTATCTGGAGTTGAAGGCATTAACTGAATTCAAAATATTTAGATTTTGGCATTAAATAACCCATAGAGGTTGATATGCCACTAAACAAAATCAAGCAACCAACAATACATATTTATAGTAAAACGACCAACGATATATTTTATCTGGAGTTGAAGGCATTAACTGAATTCAAAATATTTAGATTTCGGCATTAAATAACCCATAGAGGTTGATATGCCACTAAACAAAATCAAGCAACCAACAATACATATTTATAGTAAAATGACCAACGATATATTTTATCTGGAGTTGAAGGCATTAACTGAATTCAAAATATTTAGATTTCGGCATTAAATAACCCATAGAGGTTGATATGCTGCTAAACAAAATCAAGCAACCAACAATACATATTTATAGTAAAATGACCAACGATATATTTTATCTGGAGTTGAAGGCATTAACTGAATTCAAAATATTTAGATTTCGGCATTAAATAACCCATAGAGGTGTTGATATGCTGCTAAACAAAATTAACCAAACAACTTCTATTATTATATTTTTTAATATTTCACATCTGATTTTTGTGGTTGAAAAAGTTGTGGATATACATGTCTTAGCTGTTTCTTTAATAGATCTGCAAAATCAGATTGATCAAACAGAATCTGGATATGTTATTGCAATTTGGTTCTATGGAAATAATCAGAATCAGATGTTCACAGATAGAACTGTCTCTACTGCAAAGATGGAGTTTAATATCTGTAAATAAATTGCTCACAACTTGAATTTAATATTCAGCTATCTGAAACCTGGTAAAATTCAGAAATAAAATCAAAGCTTTATTTTCCAAGATGAATCAGTATCAATTTCATTTTTTATTAATATTTAACTAATATTTCTTTTTATTCTCAAAGTAGCATTAGTAGTAGGAAGTTGTTCAGTATTCTAAGATGTTATTATTAATTCTTAGCTAGTTTTTATTTCATCTTTTTGTTAGATTTTGTCAGAAGGCACAGGTTACTTTGATATTCTACAATCATTAAGAAAACAAAAACCAATACGGATCACAAATTAAAAAAAAGTTGCTGATTAGATTTGAACGGATTTTATCTATCCTTGCAATTTCACAATGTATCAAAAACTTTCTTATTTATAAACCCTGTTGCTTAATTAACATTTGTCAGTTGGAAAAATGAGGAAAGCATTCTGATAAACTGAAATTCAGTGAAAACAGAAAGAGAAGAAAAATGAAAAATGATTCTAATTAATGATCAGTGATTTGTGATAAAATAAAAATTGATTCATTGATTTGTTTTTACAGCTTATCAACCCTTTGTAGGTTATTTTATAGCCAGAAAATATTTTTGGATTTTAAGAATTTTTTAGAGATAATAATGATTTACTGATACAAATCATTATTTAACCCATAGCTAGTGGGAAGAGATGGATTCATACCTTTCCCAAGGGTATTTGCACATATGTGAATATAATGAACCAAACTGTAATTGGAACTCAGCTTTCCAATCTCAAATACAAAATTGTTATTCATTACACTACCTACACATCCTAGCTTATAGCACTCAGTATTCACCAAAGTAGGGACAAAAGAATAGCTAGTTAAAAATTAATTGCAGTTCAAAACTCGTTAAAATTAATAACATTTGTAATTAAGGATTATTTTATTATATTAAAACAATAATCAAATATATAATGAAGGGATACAGAAAATGATTACCTCCCTTTGGTGGAGATAAGTCACATTGGTCATGTGACAGCTGCTTAATGATGTCACTCCATAAGCAGCAGTCAATATCAATTTGTTTACAGCAGCCAAACCAAGCAATTGCTTATTTTAGCCTGGGCCAAGAGTCCCTGTCTGAGGCTAAATCTGCCTCCTCCAACAAATGCTACAGCTTACAAGTCCATGGTGCCATTTCCCTTTGAGAATACATATTTCCTTGATACAGAAAGAAACTCTGGCTCACAGTCCTCAATTTGGGACAACCCAAGACTAGCCGTTTCCACTCCATGTATTATGTCCTTGCTTGGGACATAGTAGATGAATATAGCCCCTTTGAATCTGGAGTCCTAAACATGACTTCTCCAGAAGCACAGAAGAATTTCTATGAGATCTTTCATTTTTGCTTCTCCTTACATGCTGCTTGTGGTATAGATATATGTGATATATTATTCTCCACATGGAACACATCTATACATATTTTTGTGTATGTCTTGGTTAAAAAGCCTGAGAACAAAGTGTTTCCTTTTCCTTTCAACCATTCTTTTCTATCCATGAATTACAGTGCTACTATATCACATATATAATAATGCTCATAATGGGGGAAATAATGAGAGAATAAATCTTTTTCCCATAGCATTCTCCTGTTATAATAATTAGAATAAAACTAGTTAAAAATGATTCAAAGCAATGTTTTTCAACCTTTATATCTCGCACCACACTTAAACCTATAGTTAAACTTCTATAGCAAACTTAAATTTTGATGATCAAAAAAGAGTATACATTTATGATTTATTTATTAACACAAGCAAAACAATTTATTATATGTTGTAATAAAATAATAATAATTAAAATAATTTAATTATTGACCCTTATAAATTTTCACAGTATGCCTATGACCCTTTCACGGAACACTAGTGTACTATGGTACACTGGTTTAAAATCCCTGGTTTAGAGTATTATGATCAAAATGAATTGAAAATAAAATAAGTTAAAAAGAAAGACTAATAAAAATTCAAATTAATAATCTGAACACCTTTTTAAACATGTAAGCAGCTTTTAAATATTCTTTTTATCATGTCAGTCCTGGGTATGACAATAAACAAAACCAGGCAGCAAGACTTCTAACCAGGAGATTAGATGTTTTGAGGAGCATAGAACTACCTATTAATTGATGTTGTTCCCAGATCCCCACTAACCTGGGTTAATAGCATCTGTTAGAGTCCTAGCTAGGGGAAAAAAACACCACAAAAGTATAAAAATATAGTAAAAATACCAGCAATATATTTTTATGTAAAAAAAAAAAATATTAGCAACAATACATTTTTAAAGCATCATGACCAACAATACATTTTATCTGTAGTTGAAGGCATACAATTGTATTCAAAATATATTCGGTTGAAGCCATAAAATTGTTTAAATTATTTACATTTTGTACTCAATTGTGAAAGCAGAATAACATATTTTTATTACTTCAAAGCTCCCAAGAAAATTAAATTTTGGCATTAAATGATCCATAAGAAGTTGATATGCTGTTAAATAAATAAATCCATTATTATCATGTTTTTTATAAATTTCAACTGAAAGTCACATTGGCTGCTCAGTCAATGAATGCCAAATGTTTCCTTATAAGGAAACAGTTAACATTACCATTACAAAGGACTACAGTTGATTCCACACACCTCAGATAGTGGCATATCATAGAGGTTGATATGCCACTAAACAAAATCAACCAAACAACCAACATGAAAGAATTCTTTGAAGACATCAATCCATACAATATCTGACAATTTCTTAAGTCAGACGGTATTCCAAAATATAAGGTCAACAAATCTAAAAGCATAAAAAACATCATTGTCTCTGATAATTATGTCCACACAGACATGTATATGAACAAAAGCTGAGTATCATCTACCATGTACTCAATTGGGAAAGCAGAATAACATATATTTATTACTTCAAAGCTCCCAAGAAAATTAAATTTTGGCATTAAATGATCCATAAGAAGTTGATATGCTGTTAAATAAATAAATCCATTATTATTATGTTTGTTATAAAATGTAACACAAAATTAGAATGCAGGTTCATCAACATGTCCACAGCAAATAATGAAAAAAACAT
>OZ038512.1:21622160-21672160 GCA_964036315.1 Acanthosepion esculentum | reverse complement strand
TCTTTCTCATTTTTCATCACTGGTGGCAAGGTTGTTTTTAGGATGATGAATTTTTTTATCTTTATTTCAGGGATGATGAAATATTCTTATTTGCTCTCATCACTGATGGCAAGGTTATTTTTAAAATGGTGAAATATCGTCAACGTTCTGGATCATAACATATATTTGATTAACATAATATCCCATTTCATTGAATAATATTTTTAATTATTTGACATGATAGTCATCCTTTCTCCAGCTTTCATCAATTGATTCTATTAACTTTTCTACTATTTTACAGTTTTTATTGTTTCTAAGGAATCTTTGTGTGGATATTGCTAAGAAAGTTGGTTCACTGTGTTGAGCTAGACAGTTTTTTCTCCCAAATCTATCTTACATATCTATAAGCCTACAATTCACCGATGCTTAGAATATTGCTGCCACATTTGATCTGGTGCTCCTGCTATTTTTTTAGAGATACTTGTAAAATCCAAAGGAGAGTAATGGATATTATTGGTCCTGGCTTGGCGACTCAGCCTCAGTCACTTTCTCACCACCATAAAATTGCTTCCCTGTGCCTTTTCTATAAATACTTTCATGGTAATTGTTCAGATGAGCTCTTCACTATGGTACTTAGACTTTAAGTGCAGTACTAGATTGGCAGCAAGGTCTCATCAATTTACTTTTGAATTGGCTAGATGTAATCATAAGTTTTCTGCTAGCAGTTTATTTTCTTGCACTTCTCACTTGTGGAACTCTCTTTTTGGCTCCATGCTTTCCAGCTAACTTTAATCTTCAAAAATTTAAATAGAATGTCCATCATCATTATCAACTGATTACTCTTCTATTGTTCTTGCTCCTTCATGTTTTCTGTTTTATAATTCTTTCACACCTAGTACCTCCTTCTGCCTTAGTGGCTTTACTGCCTTGTTTGGGATGAATTTGATTTTAAAAAATGAATAATAAAATGCAAGTTTTCTATGGAATTAATGTTATGAAAGCCTGGGGACTATACCATTACTTGGTATCTTTGGAACCTTTTTAGTAAAGTGAGCAATAACCAGCAAAAAGAGACATTGCCTTGCAAAAATATATTCTTCAGCAACAATAACTTGTTCATTAATTTACTTTTCTTGTTTATTTCCCTCTTATTGCTTCTTGAATCTTTTTTTCATTCTTGAAGCTAGTTTTTTTTACTTAGTTCAACTTTTTTTCTCTGTATCTCCATCAATCATTGTATCAATGATGATACAAGAGTATATAGGTGCACCTCCAAAACACTAGATGACCAGAGTCTGGCAGCTGATCACTTCTATGATCAAGCTCTAACAGCTCAGCGGGGGGTAAACTGGCTGGTCACATTCAAACAAACTAGTGATATGATGTTACATCATCATTGAATAGACCCTGAATTTTCACCTATTGCAGTGAATGGGGTGTTCTCTCAGGGAAGCCCTCGTGCCTTGAGCACCTACTGGTACTTATGCTCAAGTGAGACATCAAGTGGAACTCATACATACAATTCATTGATACAGATTCTGGAAAAATGATATGTACCCTGTAGCATTTCAGTAAGTACCTGACTCCTTCTGCTATTCTTTACCTTTACAAGAGCCAGGATCAGGCCGAAAATGGAGTACTGCTGCCATATATGAACAGGAGCTGCCCAGTCTTCACTTTCCAGTCTCGACAGAGACCAAAGGCGTCTCTGCAGCCTTGTAGGTGATGAATTATTTCCCTCCCTATGACCCTTTTCCAAAAAATGAATCATTGCAAGTCTATTGATACTCTATTGCTATTTCCATGGAAAGTGTTCAGATAAGCTACATTCCTTAGTTCTCCCAGTTTTCACCTTGATGTCTAAGACGCACCAAGCCACACACCTTCTAGTGAACTACCCTCATCCCCTTCATATTCCATTGGTGAGATGTAAGTCCCACTTGAACAGCTTATTCCCATAAACCACTACTTTGTGGAACCAACTCTCAAGAATATGCTTCCCCAATCCTAACCTGTTTAAGTTTAGGGTGGAGCATTATCTTCTCCACATATCCTCATAATTGTAGCCCTTACCTCTTACTTTGTAACCCTCGACCTCAAGTGGTTCTTGAACCTTGTACAGGGGGAACGTTATTGTAAAAACAAAAAAATCAACATCTGTCTATATTTCTGAGAAGTATTGTAATTATTTATACTATTTACATTGTTTACATTATAAATCTATATTATGCTATTTACATTGTTCCAATTTTTTATACAAATTTCATCAAACCAATTTTCACCAGCATACAGATTGACTATTCTGGGTTCAATTCAAACTTCAAACAAATATCACCTGAAGAATTGCCAGAGTGTACAACGGCTGAAATGTTGTGAATGTGACAATAAAGATGAGGACAATAGTTCGAACAATGTAAATAGTATAGAAACAATTTTACAATATCTTGTTTCTCATTTGAGGTTATATATTTCTTATGACCCATGGCAATTTTTATATAACTGAAATAAAAAAATAAATATTAGTAACTATATTATTATACATATTTGTTTTCAATATGATGATCAACCTACTTCAAATAAAATCATACACCATTACATAAGTTGCAAATATTTCTGATCAAAACACTGAAATGTACATGATATATTTAGCATATATAACATATCTTGAAAGATCCACCATTGGTTGATTGATACCAATATTATGGAAACATTAACTTGCATAATAAAAACAGACATAGTATATACACAAGGCTATATACAGATTTTCAAATCTGAAGAATGTTGTAGGACAACAATGGTAACATAAGCAACACATAATAAGTATCACAATATGGTAACATAAGTAACATGAAGAATTAGTACAGTCATGGAAACAATGCTTAGAATGAAATTTATTATCATTAAGCATTTTCAATATACAATTAATTTTTTTTAAATCAGATTTCCGAAGTGTAAAGTATAAATTTATTCGGAAATTATGTTAAACATCTATCATTGTTGAATTTTCAAATTTTTTTTAGAAATTAAGAATCTTTTTAAGCTCTGGATAAAATGTATAAAGGTACTGACAAATTTTAGTGAAAATATTTTCTTAAAAATATATTCATCTACTAAAAATGTGCCCAGTTAAGACATTTTTTGCTGTTGTTAAGATTGGTTATTTTCAAAGCTAAGTGGATGTTGATTGGTCAAGTTTCAAAGCTAAGTTGATGTTGATTGGTTATTTTCAAGTCTGGATATTGATTGGTCATTTTCAGAGCTAATTGGATGTTGATTGGTTATTCTCATTGTGTGCCTCACAAAAAACAGGAAATTTTACATTTACTATATGATGAAAAAAATTAACTAACATATAAAAAAATTAACAATATATTTTACTATATAAATGAATTAAAAAAATTAATTAACATATAAATTCTTTATACCATTTGTTATTCCAGGATGCTGCACTTATCAAATTTTCAACACAAGGTGATTGTTCTCTTTTTGAAAGAACATCCAACTTGGAGACTGAAAAAATGCCAAGAAATTTTGCCAGAGATCTTCAGTTTGAACACCACATCTAACATTTGTGTTTTTGTTCTGTTTTAAGCTACTATATTTCTATTCTTTCCTTTTGTTTCTAATAACTGTAACAAAAATTCCAACAATTAAATAAACTGTACCAAATTTCTTGTTTTTTTTTTGTGGGATACCCTGTATAAAGGATTTTTTATAATAAAATTATTAGAAAAATATCATTTATATTATCAATATTTTTTGAAAATGTTTTTTGTAAATACAAAAAAAAAGTTAAAACTGTTCTTGCAAGTTTATGACTGTGTTTAAGAAAATTCTATATTCTGTGCTGGCTTTTGCCTTTGACCAAGAATTAAAATCTATCCAAAACTTCTTTCATCAGCCAAAAGACATTTAACTTCTGCTTAAGCCACCATAATGAATAAAAACATAAAAACAAAAAAGTATCATGTGAAACAAATTGTAAGAACAAATGTTTTCTTTCTTGTCTGATCCATGTTTTATTAGGGACAATTTGTTATTGCTATGTTTTTAGTTGATTGACCTCAGGTCAGTATTGATTCATACCAGTTGGACATAATTGAAAAGTTAAAAATGGCTGACCAGCAAAGACTAAATAGTAAAAGTTCCAGTTGTATTAGAGCCAGGTAAATTTCAATCTTAATTTCTTTAAATTGTGGGGAAAATGTGAAGATGCTCTGGTGTTAAAATGAACTAAATCAGTACATGGAAAATGAATAAAAGCTTTTCTTCTCTTCATTTTCTCTTGTTTTGTTTGAACAGAAACATGACTATCAAAACTAATAACAATTAATATTTATTTTTTATTGATACTGTTAGCTAACAGTCATAAAATGATAGTTGGAGTAGTGATACTGTTAGCTAACAGTCATAAAATGATAGTTGGAGTAGTTGTGATGAAAAGTAACTGAAATTAAGATGAAAGAAATATTAATTAAAAAGATTGATAATAATTGATAGTGCTTCATCTAATAATATACTTCAGGATATGTTTCTATCAAAATTTCAGTATTACCATTTTATAACAATTCATAAAAAAAAGTGGGAGGGTAATACAAAATATATCCACCCCCCTAATTTTAGTTATGAATTGTTTCTTATTTGCTATGTCTTTGTTTTGCTATGTTTTTTTTAATATGACTGCGTTTTTTTCACACTAATAAAATTTTCTACCCCTGTATGATATTTTTCCTTTTTTAATGTTACTCATAATATTTGGATCAGATGATCTGTAAATTAATAAATAATTTATATCTATATCTGAACAAAAATAATAGCAATAATGTGAAGTTTGTGAAAATGGACAAATGAAAAAACAAATAAGAAGGTATTGCTTATAAATCTCAAACATTATAGATTTTGTTTGAATTTCAGCAATGACTAATGACAAAAGTGAGCTGAAAGGTTCTTGAAATGACCCATTGGTCCAAATCTGATCTCATTCTGAGTATGATGATAAAAAACTACATCCGGCAGCAAAGCCTCTGATTGGGAGGTTTTGAGGAGCGTAGAACCATCTCTTAATTGTTATGCCACTAAATAAACCAAATCTGACCAAATGGCCAAACATTAAATCTTTTTTTAGCCCTTCTTGATCACTGAAAACTTTTTATTAACCCCCTTGTACAGGGCCAGATTATGACCTTTGGGGCCCTATGACTAATGAAATTATGCCCTGACTTCAGATGGAGCCACCCGTTAACTCATCCACATCTGTCTTGTGATATATTTTAGCAATATTTACCTAGGTTGAAGTAAACTTATTGCAAATTTTTTAAATAAATTAGAATAGGAATCTTTTGTTTGTCAATAAAAATATTCTTTAAGAAATAGCACTTACTATTTATTGCAAACCAAATTAGCACAGATTTCAGCACAACCGTAGTAAAAAAATAACAGATTTCTTAATGATTATAAAAAATCTCTTTTTGTTAAGATAATGATTGAATAAACTTATGGCAAGTTCTATGACAATAAAATATCTGTAGAAATTCCTCTATCACATTGTTAAATATCTGAGCTTAACACTTTAACAAAATATTGCAATAACAATCATAAATGTGAATACTCATTATTTAAAGAAGTAAGGGAGTACAAATGAAAAGATTTGAAATTGACAACTTTTTCCATTTCACTGAAACAGACATAAAACACATTTCTTTCTTTCTTTCATTTTCTCACTGAAACCATGTAGTGTCTTTGATATACCTTTTCCATCTTTCCACATGATTAAAATAGAATAGTCCATTATTTATGAGGTATTTGTGGGTGACATTAAACACTTTTATCTTCCCTTCTTTCTTTCTTCTTCTCATAGAAACCAAACAGTATCTTTGATATGTCTTTTCCATCATTCCACCTGATCAAAAATAACAATCCTAAATATGAATGCTGGTCATTAATTAAAGAAGTAAGGAAATCCTCATAAATATTTAACCAACTATAGACACATATCAAAAACATTATATTACATCACCGACCTTTATACTGCTCTCACTCCTTAAAGAATTGTATGTTTATCTGAAACAAATCCCCAAATCTACATGCAAAAAACCACCAGACATAATGTCTACAAGACACACGTACGCATGTATACACACACACACACATTTACAAATACACATTATCATCTAAATTCATCATAGGCAAACTAGAATTATGTTACACTTGTATACATAAAGCAATATTTATGTTTTTTCAGCTAGGCTTGGAGTCTGTTAATTTCTTAGACGAAAGGACATGTTATCTCTCCTTGAACTTAGAACACCATAAATTATACTAACATTATTTAACAAGTCAAATGCATGTGAAATCTGATTAATCAATGAAAATCATACAACACCACAATACAATACCACAATTTTTTTGTTCTTTTTCTTCATATTTCATTCTCTGACAAAGCTTTAATAAAAATAAAATATGTTAGATTGATAAATGTTTCCTATTTGTTCTTTATTCGATCATTCTGTCAGATTCCCATCCACATTAGCTCTGTATTTGATCCCAATTCATCATAATTAATATGCTAAACATGATTGTCACCATATCTGATGGTAATTGTTCTGCTGAACTTTCCTCTATGGTACCTAGACTTTATGAATTTAAGCAGAGTACTAGGTTAGTGGCAAGTTTTCATCATTTTACAGTTGAAATGGCTAGATGTAAGCATAAGTTCGATGCTAACAGATTCTTTTCTCACACATCTCCTTTGTGGAACTCTCTTCTGGTTTCTTACATCCCAGTCAAAATTTGATCTTCAAAGCTTTAAATGTGATGTCTACTTTCTTCTTGATTCCATTTCTTTTATTGCTCTCACTCCTTAATAGTATTTTTTTTTTTTTACTAATATTCTTTCACACTTAATAACCCCTTGCATCTTAGTGGCTTTATTGCATTGCTTGGGATGAAATGATTAAAAAGAATTCAGTTTTTCAGCATAATTTTCCATAGATTTAACCTTTTGACCCTCAATTGGGATGTGGCTATTAGTTTAGAAACTTTTGCTCTAATAAATTTTGAAGAATTGTATAACAGTGCTTCTTTTCTGCTTCTTTAACTGTTGCCATCAAAGAATTCTGTAACTTTGTCTGTCATCTACAATACTGATCAGTAATATTGACTTAAGTAGTTCTGTCAGGAATTATTATATGTAATTTACAGCATTTGAGGACATCTGTTTAAGCTATCACTGTTAAGAAGAAAAGATGTTTTGAATGTCAAAAAAGAAAGAACTTTTGGAAACATTTAATACAAAGTAGTAAAGTGATAAAGCAAAGGAAAATAAAGTTTTAATGCATGTGTTGCTGAACATTTGTGTAAAAAGTACTTTTAGGGCTGAAAAATTGGTTCTATTGATAATAGTAAACAAAAAAAGAACAAAACAAACAAGAAACATTTCCAGTTTCCTGAAATGTTGAGGTGAGTAGAGAATAACAGATTAAAATTTTGTTCTTTGTTTCCTTTTAAGAAATAACCACTTAAAATATTGTGGCTGCCAGAACTCACAAGAGCTGTGACTAGAATTATTGTACAAGATGTTACTTTGCTTCAGTCTATCTGAATATCTTCAAGTCTTTTATTTATATATTATAAGAAATGTTTTTTTAAGAAAACAAAACTCATTCCAGACAGCAAGGTAAAAAAGTCAGTAATAAAATTCCTTAAATAACAAATAAAAAAATAATTTGTTACATTTTATTTGTATTTCTTTTGTAAATAATAGTGAGACCTACTTTTTGTTTTTTTAAAGCTGCATTATTTTTTTATTAGCAAGAAGTATATAAGCAAGACGAGGCTCATATTAGTTCCAAAATTGAGCCAATTTTGAGCATGAAGCAAGACTCAGATTTTTTATAAGAATGACAAAGCTCAGATTAGTTAAAAAACTGAGCCTATTTTAAGCGTGAAGTGAAGTTCAAATTTTTTATAAGCAAGATAATGCTCAGATTAGTCCAAAAATTAATAAACCTTCTACTAGAGTTCTACTTACATTCACGTTCAAAGATCTTTAGTCAAATATGTCCATATGATACAGCGTAATGTATGTATGTACATCTGTGCATTCCATACC
Source organism: Acanthosepion esculentum (assembly GCA_964036315.1). Taxonomy (NCBI): domain Eukaryota; kingdom Metazoa; phylum Mollusca; class Cephalopoda; order Sepiida; family Sepiidae; genus Acanthosepion; species Acanthosepion esculentum. The sequence goes on along the minus strand of OZ038512.1, from coordinate 21,664,071 downwards.
AGAAATATATCATTACTATATTATGAAAACCAAAATTAATTGATTAAAATTACAGATGTAACATTCGCTTAAGATACCCTTCCAAAGAAAGACCTTACAACTGTAGTCACCCCCTCCTTAACAAAAGGAAAATAACTAAAATGTCTAATTGACATGAGGGTTATATTTTAAGCCTGAAATAGGACTCAATCATGAGAATTCAATAATTATGACCAGGTTGCGCTAAAATTACTTGATGTTTTTTAAATGTATATTTTTTCATATTTAATTTCAAACAAATTTTTCAGCTTTTCTGTTTTTTTCAAACATTAAGTTCTGCAATTAAAAACGTATACAGATCATATTCATACAAATAGGTGGAGCTGCACTTTATCAGCTAAATTGATGCATCAGGAAAAAGTGGTGCAATTGTAAACCTACAAGTGACTGTGTCTTCTACACACCATTGTTATATTATATTCAGCCTGAGAATTTACAGTTGCCAGAGAAATCATTCTTTACCCTCCTGCCAGTTGGTTACAACTAATAACTACTAAGTTTGCAGGTTGGATGTGCAGAGAACATTTTTTCTTTCTTGACTAACATAAAAAAATATTGTTTTAGTAATATAAAATGTATAAACATACATGCGGGGCCTTTTGTCAGTCTTTTACCAACTGGATAAATCACTCTACATTTTGTTTCGATTCTCATGTGTGTTGGTATGCAAAAAATTTGATAAGGCCTGGTGTATATTCATAAGGGAATCAAAGATAAAATAATGCTATGGCAAGAACAGAAAACACAAATCCTGTCTTCATTAGATTGGTTATTTATTCACAGGTTGCCCTGGGGTGGTTTAATAGGTAGGTGGCACCTGCGATATCTTTGTTGCTATTTCTCTTTTCTTTCATGACAGACTAATGAACCAAATCTTCCCTTCAGCCATTGAGAACCCCAATTTCTCCTCTGTTCATTTTTGACTCCAACGGCCTCCACATTCCAGCAGATGGCATGTCACTTAATCATGGACAGCTTCTTTCTGATCACCATCCTGTCACCCCCTATGGACAGATTGCCACTAAATGTTCTTTTATTCAGCCTATGCAAGTCCACAATCAAAAGTATGCATCTTCCAACCAAGTAGTACTTGATCTCAAAAGTTTTTATTTATCTATTTATTTTAGTTCCATTTTTTTATCACTTGTAGACAGTGGCTGGTTGCTTTGAAGATCTCCCTCATAGATTTTATTGTTTATGCACTTTAGGCCAAGCTAAAATCATTCACAGTCCATTTTACTTTATGGGTATTCTAAGCCACAGTTGGGTTCAACTGTATCACATTATTTCCTTCACTGACATCAAAAGACATAATTGTTTTAGAATATATAATTTATTTGCTTTTACAGTGATTGAATGTATAAACATTAATTTGAAATGTAAGCAAAACTCATCAAATTAAAGGTACTCCCTACCATGAAAAAAACTGTGATATAATGGTTTCTCGCTTGATTGGTTTAGTACACACATTGTCAAGATGGCTATAAAAGATTTTATCAGGATCTGGAACACCAGCAGTTTTATGACAACCAGCAATAAAATTGTAATGCAATCACCTGCTGTTCAGAAGTTTAAATTAAATAAATTATATGAATGAAATGAATAAATAAACAAAACTTTTATGATTAAGTATCACTCATCTGAAAGGTAGGGAATTCTGGTTGTGGGCTTATATAGTCTGGCCATATTGTCGATATACGGAAGAGTCATAGAGTTATCAGAGGGACAAGCTGTCTGTCATGATGTGGAGATGAGCAGTAGGAGAGAGTTATGGTTACAAGCCATCAGTTGAGATGTAAGGAGTCACAGTCAGAGATGGGCAGAAGGGTGGTTGGAGTTCTTGCTAGCTGAAGATCTGATCTGGTCCATTAGTCTGTCATGAGAGAAGACAAAAGTAACAGCAAAGACATTCTAAGTGTCATTTACCCTGTTTCCCAAGGCTGTGCCAGGTGAATCTATGTTCGTATTTTCTTTTCACCTCCAATTCTCGTAGGTTGAACATATACTGGGCCTTTCTCAGTTTTTCCTGACATGAAGCAAACAAAAATTGAAACATATTGTCGGATGTCAAGTAATTGGCCATGGTTAAATGTAATTGGCAGAAATGTCCAACAAACAAAACTGTCAAAGTCTCCAATAAAGGAAAGAAGAGAACAGGGCAAAGATAATACTAAGCAGACATATATATATATATATATATATATATATATATATATATATATATATATATATATATATATATATATATATATATATATAGCTTAAAAACCACCCTATCAAGTGGCATTTAAGCTAGTTCCTGTGGAGGTCTCTTGATTGGGCCTTCATCACAATAGGTATGGAGGAGTAGATCTAATAGGTAACAATAAACTACAGAAGAACTCAAAATTAATCACTGCATTTAAGTATTGCATTAATATTTAAGCTTATCTTTTAAAAGCTCAATGATAATTCTTCTGCCACCACTTAATTTAAAGACAATTTGATGTATGTAGGTCCTTACTTTCTGTACAAAGAATTATTTTTATTTCATGGGTGACTTTCATTGCATTTTGCAGTTAATTTTGCTTATTCCTAAATTTATTTCCAAGTTATAAAAATTGTTTTTGTACAAAAAAATTTGTTGCAAAAAATCACATAAAAAATCACTGAAAAAAAGTAATGAAAACTTGTGAATCTAAAATTTCAGGATTGCATATCCGGTTACAACCCAGAATGTTTTTAATTTGCTCACAGAGTCAGCCAGTTTCCAAAATGGTATAATATGTTGGGCTATGGCCTCTAGGAGTAAAGTAGAAAAAGTGTGACACAATGACACACTGACATTCACATTTATTATATAGATATATGCAAGACAAAAGTAGGTAAAGCAACAGTAATGAGGCAAAAAGTTCACAAAGTAAGAATGACGTTAACACACAAAAGGAATACAGACAAGTGATCACAGCATTCTGATTTTGAAACAAGAAAGAACAAGAAAATGGTGAATGAGACCAAGAAATGGTCTATCTTGTTGGCTAGGAAGAAATCCTAGCATGCATCATGGTTTGTCTATAAATTTGAGGAGGGTAATGTTTTTGCAGTCATTCCTATCCTAGATTGGAAACAAAAATTGTTTATTTACAAAAGAAACAAAACAAAAGAAACAAATATTCATATTCAAAAGTTTTCTTTTTATTCTATGTTATTTAAGATTTTGAAGATTATTATCCAATAAACAGCATCCCATGAAGATACAGTCAGTGATTTTTAAAACCAAATAAATTGAAATATATTAATTCATTGAACACTGACTGATTGATTTTCTACGGCTTATCAACACTTTGCAGGTTATTTAAAGCCAGAAAGTATTTTAGGATTGTAAGAAGCTTTTTAGAGATAATAAAGATTTAATGATACAAGCTTTACTAATTAATCCATAGCTTGAGGGAGAAGAGGTGGATTCATACCTTTCTCAAAGGTATTTGTGTATGAGTAAATATAACAAACCCAACCGAAATTGGAACTTGGCTTTCCGATTAATAATTCTGAGCCATTATCCATTACACCACACACACATCCAAGCTTACAGCCCCTGCTATTCACAAGTGGTCACCCATTTAGGTACTGAACAGACTTGACATTGCTTAACTTCGGTGACTGTATAGAAACTGGGGTTTCAAAGCTATATAGCCATAAGCCATTGAACACTGAGATCTGATCATTGGTTGATAGTCTATGCCTAGACATCTGGGTAAATTTCTCTATTTCAGAAATGACTATGAATTTTTTTTACAATGATGTTCACCCTGTACAAGGCCCAAGAGTAACTCAAGGTAGATGGTTACATAGTAAGAGGCAAAGTTTATGAGGATATTTGGGGAAGATAATTGTTGACTATGAACAGGTTAAGCTTGTAGTGATTGGGAAATCATCCTCTTGGGAGTTAGTTCCACAATGCAGCAGTTCATGAGAAAAAGCTACTTGAGTGGAATATACATCTTACTAATGTAATATGAAGAGAACGAGAGTGGTTCGCTACAATGTATGTGTCATGGCAGATCTTAGACATTAAGGTTAGAACTGGTGGAACTAAAGAATGTAATTTGTCTGAATACTTTCCATGGAAATAGCAATAAAGTAGCAAGAGGCTTGTAATGTTTTGTCTGTAAGAAAGGGGTTGTAGGGTGGAAAATATCCAGCCACAAGTCTGCAGAGATGCTTTTGGATTCTATTGAGACCAATAAATGAAAACTGGGCAGCTCCTGCTTGTTCATGGCAGCAGTACTCTATTTTCGGCCTGATTTGGCTTTTGTAAAGGTAGAGAATAGCAAGAGAAGTCAGTATAGGGAACTGACCATTTTACCAGAATCTGTAGTGATGGATCCTATGTATGAGTTCCACTTGAGGTTTCAGTTGAGTTTAAGTAGCAATAGGTTCTCAAGACATGGAGCCTCCCTGAGAAAACACCTGTTCATCATAATAGGTGGAAATTCGGGGTCCATTCAGGGTAACAGAGGAAATCAGCAATGAAATTAGTAAATGGCTGCAGGAAGAATCATTAGCATATCTAACAATGTTTATATGCTTGTATATTTTCTGTTATTAATACTGTTTCAGCTGATCCACTCCTGCCTTCATCAGGAACAATCCATAAAAACACAAAAACCTTCTTCCTCCTAAAATAATCTTTTTTTCATGGAATAAATGTAAGACTGAAGAAGGCTTAGCTTTTTTCTGAGTTTCCATGTTACTTTTTTGTGTTTTTCATGTCTTATTCATTTATTTATTTTAATGTGTTTTTCTTTGGTTCTAAGTTTTCATATTTGGAATAAAGTTTATTAGATTGAGGTAATGGGATTTTATTTAGTCGTTTTGGTCATGGTGTGGTGGTAGGTAGCTTAGAAATTTGCTTTCAAGTATCCACTTGGAAACAAGATCTGATCTTTCATTAAGGAGTGTATCTAGTTTTGGAAATGTGATTATCACTGCTATTTTATCCTCTAGGCAAAGTTACATTGTTTTGAGCGGTTGTTATAAGCTGGTGCTGTTTTCCTTATTGACTGAACATGAGCAACAATGAAGTTTTAGAGAAAATAAAAACAAAAAGGACACATTTACTTAACATCAGAAAGAGAGAGTTGAAATCTCAAGGGCACATAATGAGGAAAGAGGACTTGGAAAATCTGATACTCACAGGACAGATTGAAGGCAAGAGGGACAGTGGAAAACAATGTACAGCCGACCTGGTGAGCTTGAGTGAATGGATGGTGGAGTAGGGTTTGGGAGAGATGATCAAAGAACAAAATTTATTAAGAGCTACAAAAAAGAGTTGACCATAATCAAGATCATCAAGTCAATGTGAGCAATCCTTTCTTTAGCTGCATAGTATGTGCTTCACTGGAGCTAGATACAGTTTTAAATTCAGAGTTTTTCCTTCTCCTAGTCTGGTTGCCACCCAAGGGCATAGACTGAAGTCTGTGCTACTATTTACCCATAGCTAGGGTGAGAAGTGTTGGATTCATACCTTCCCCAAGGGTAATAGCATGTAAGTGAATGTAATGAACACAACTGGAATTCAAGCTCTCCAATTCCTCAATCCAAGCTGCAATCCATTACTCTACCATGCCTACAAGCTACAAAAGACTAGAAATTGTGGATCATCATCAACATCAGGACACAACCAATAGAAAAAGAATTTATATTTGATTCTGTTTTCGTTTGTGTTTTTTTAGTTGTCATATATGCTTCAACAGAAAAAAAATGACATTTTGTATGACGAGTTTCTCAAGTAAGTTATTCGTTTTTGTTATTCCTATATTTTTATGGATTTCCTTTGTATATTATGATCTTATTACACAAGCATGATATATGAGGCCATCTTATTAATAATACCTGAATTGAAGATAAAAGTATGAAAAATTCAGATTTAATTAGAATTTATTCATTGCCATTATCAATCAGCTCCTTTCAATGATTCACAAGCTTCAGAAGATTTTTGTAAAAGTCAAAAGACTTTTACAAAAATCTTGGTTTGGAGAATGTTGAGAAAGTCGTTTCCATTTCTTCATGTCTTTTAAAATGTCTGTCTAAACCCCAAAATAGGTGGCAATCAGATGGAAGATGATCTGAAAGGAATAAAGAATCGTGGAATTTTTTTCTGGTCAAGGTTTTCAGTCTTTTCAAAATGGAGCCATGCATTATCATGATAGAACATCATACCTTTGCAAATGAAAGAAAAGAATCCTAGTTTGATCAAAGCTGTGTTTAAATGTTGTAACTGCCTATTTTAAATACTTACTGTAATTATAAAATTGTCATGTCACAACATAAGCCATTAAGGCTCATAGTGGCACTACTTGTACTGTTGCCATAGCAGAAATATTGTGTCTAGGGTAAGGTAGCCCATTCCTTTTAAGGCTGGTTTTGAATTCAGTTTTCTTCTAATAGACTGGTAAGAGAATCCAGATTTCCTTACTATTTAACCCATAGATGGAGGGGGTGAAGAAGAGGTGGATTCATACTTTTCTCGACTATTTCTATGAAAGTGAATGTAAAAAAACTCAACTGGAATTTGAACTCAGATCATTGACTTCTCTTTCCAAATTGCTAACCAATAAATTACTTGCAAATCAACATTTAACATTGGCTGGTAGAAAATTAAAATCGATCGTAATGCAGTCCTACCAAACATTTCCTTAGATGTAGATCTATTTTGAGTTGTGCTTTTATCACTAATAAAAATGCTGTATTTATTACAAACTGCCTTATGGCTAAGGTAGTTGTATATTTTCTCACTGGTGTCATCATTTTTTTTTTTGGCAAAGGCCATTATTTTGAATGCTGATTTTCAAGGCATCCAAGTCCTCTTCATTTGCAGGATAAGTATTGGGTTGTCCAAAAAGTTCATGCCAATTTTTAAAGGAAATTAAAGCACAAAATAAAATTATGTCATTTTTTTAAAAATTTGTTTTTTCTGTTATCCAAAGAATTAAAATGTTTACCATTGTGATTATTTTGCCAGGGCCTGAATAAATGAAAATCCGAAAGAACAATGTCTGGTGAATATGGCAGATGGGGTAACACATACCAGCCAAGCTGCAACAATTTTTGCCGGGTTGCCAAAGAAAACTGGGCTTTTTTTTTTTATTGCTGCCTTTAATTTGTCCAGTTGTGAGCAGTACTTTTCCGAATCAATTGACTGTTTACTTGGCAGAGGTTCATACTACAGGATTCCTTTCCAATCCCACCAGATGCACAGCATGACTTTCTTAAGATGAAGACCTACTTTTGAGGTGGCTAAAGTTGGCTCATGTCACTTACCCCCAGGATCTTTTTCACTGAACATTGTTGTAAATGATCCATTTCTCATCACCTGTCGCAATTTGCTTTAAAACCAGTGCATTATACAGAAAATCACCAATGAAATATGATCCAAAAGATTCTTTTCACTCAGATAATGTGGTACGCAAACATCATAGTGATGATTTCAGTACCCAAACTTCACTAAGTGTTCATGGATGGTGTATTTTGCTAAGTTTAGTGTTTCTGCCAATTCCTGTGTTGTGTAATGCAGGTTATTCTCAATGTCTTGATTTGTCGTCATCTTCAGTGGGGAGTGGGGGGGGGGGTCTGCCTGAGCATTCTTCATCAATAAAGCTACAACCACCAACTCTAAACTTAGTAAACCACTTCTGTTCAGTCTTGTTAGCTAAAGCATATCCATTGTACATAGCACATATCTTTTTTGTTGCTTATGAAGGCATTTTTGCCTTTATGGCAAAAGAAAAATCATCAAGTGTCTAAAATGCACCTTATAATCTTTCATTTTCATAAGGATGCAAAATTGACACAAGTCATTTTAAACTTTCTTAAGAGATAGTTTAAAGTGTGCTCTAATCGGAAATGTAAACATATATCTGTCAATAAATTTGATGTGTTCTAACATACTGGAACATGAACTAATAAAAATGGGCATGAACTTTCTGGACAACTCAATATAACACAAAACAACTTTCCTATTTTGTGTTATCCTGAGCTAAGTTTTTTTTCTTAAAAATTCCGTAAGTCCTATGTGTTATTAGTCAAACATAAAATACTGACACATTACACTGCTTGTGAATACCAGGTGCTTTAAGCTTGGATGTGCAGGTGGTGCAATGGATAATGGCTTTTTAAAAAAAATCAATCAATTCACCCCAAGAAAGGCAATAATGCCACTAAGAATCAAGGGGCTACTGGGAGTGAAACAGAAGTAAAAGACTTCAGAAGGAATCGGAAACCCAATCCTAAACAAGAAACAAGGGATAAATTTCTACTTCTGTTCAAAAGACCGGGGAGGAGTGTGAACTGGACAATAGGCAAACACATCTACTCCTATAGAAAAAAAAAAAAAATAATAAATAAAATTTCATTGTTTAGGCAGAGATTTTAGAAGAATAGAATTGAAGTAGATTTTACAAGTAACTGCTTGGAATTGTTAATGGGAGAGTTGAGTTCTAATTCCCATTGAGTTCGTTATATTCACTTATGTGCAAATACTCTTGGGAAAGGTATGAATCCACCTCTTCCCCCAGTTATGGGTTAATTAGCAAGACTTGTATCACTAAATTATTATTATCTCCCCACACCCAAATTCTTACAATCTAAAAATATTTTCTGGCTTTAAATAACCTGCAAATGGTTGATAAGGCTTAGAATCAATTATTTAAAAGAAAAAATGTTTAGATGTGGGAAAATGTTAATTTAAAATTTCTGGGTATAAAAAATTACAGAAAAAGTTGTCAGTTATTTCAAGTCAAGATCTAGAAAATAGCAACCATCTAAATGGCAGAAATTCAATGATTTCCATTTCTTAAAATGGCCTTCTAAAATGAATGCCACATTTCAAAACTATATAACAGGTAATATATATATATATATATATATATATATATATATAAAATGAAGTAATTCATCGAGTCTGAAAGCTCAACAGAATGCAGAAAGCACTGGACGGCCGTTTCGTCCTATATTTGGGACTCATCAGCAGTGTGCATCCACTACTGAGAATTGAAACCCTGACAGTTAGGTTATCAAGCAAACGTCATACCAACTGTTCCAACGGGCCTTGGTGACGAAGAGGTAGCAAATCAGACTCAATATAGCGCCGCTCACTCACAAATTTTGAGTTTGATTTGCTACCTCTTCGTCACCGAGGCCCGTAGAACAGTTGGTATGACGTTTACTTGATAACCTAACTGTCAGGGTTTCAATTCTCGGTAGTGGATGCACACTGCTGATGAGTCCCAAATATAGGACGAAACGGCTGTCCAGTGCTTTCTGCATTCTGTTGAGGTTTCAGACTCGATGAATTACTTAATTATAATTATCAAATCCTCCTAATAATTTCTATCATTTATATATATATATATATATATATATATATATATATATATCATAATTTAACAAAGAATATTTATGAAAAAAAATTCAAATGAAGATTCATTCTTGTCCATATATCTTCTTTTAAAAATATTTTAACATGATTCTGATTTGTAATCTTTTTAAAGTTCTATATATTTCATTCTGGGGTCGTAAGATTCAGGGTGCTTTTTGGAAAAAGATTAAGTCTTATATGACAAGTAATATGGTATTAACAATAAAGGAAGAAATGAAACTTACTGAATTTTAATAAAATTTAATAAGTCTATAAACTATCAATCTCTGAATCTACAGCCAATTAAAAATTTGTTTTTTGCTTGAATTTCTAAGATGCAATGTTGCTGACAGGTTCTTGGAAGTAACAGACACCTGGGAAAGGTTACAGTGGTTGACAAAAAGAAATAGAACGAAATGAAAAAGAATAGGCTGAAAAAGAAAACGTTTTTTTTATTTGTTACTTCAGAGGAAAAAGGATTATTATGTGGGTTGGGCATTAAGTTGGATGATCACTGAAAGCTGCTGATAAAAAATTTCAAGAAATTTGCTTCCTCAAGAATAGTCAGTTGTAAAAAAATGGAATCCTCATATCGCAATCATAATAAATATAATGGCTCATTTTATTTATTATTATTGACCAAAATAATGAATGTGGGGATTTGAGCATATATCAAAAGTCAAGAAAGTAGATTCTTACTAAATCATTTGATGTTTCTTTTGAAATGTATTTAATTTTATAATTATCATTGATTTATTCAAACTATTGTCTTCATCTTGTTTAAAATATCGTACTTTTGAGCCTTCCTCTGTTGGAATTTCAATCTAAACTATTTATTCAATCTACAAAGGAGACTGCTTTTCATTTTGCTGTTGATGTTAGGGGAATAGTTTGTGTTAATTGATTCTTCTGTTATTTTTTAAAATCTTTTTCACCAGTCATTGGTATGTTGAAATGAACACTTTTATTTTTTGTAATTTTCTTGTATTTTCATTCTTTGTTGTCTGTTTTTATCACTTTTCTATTCCATCCTATTCTCGAATTTTATTTTATTTTTTTCTACTCAGCCGTCTTTGTTTCAATTTTTAATATTATCTTAATACTTGCCTCTGTTTGTGTGTGTGTGTGTGTGTATATATACACACACACACATATATATATATATATATATATATATACCTGTGTGCTTGTAGACACACCTGCAAAAGATCCTATCACATTTTTTTTTTCTACATTTTAATGAGTGCCCATCCTGAGTGGGACACTGAATGGGGAAATTTGGCTTGACAGTTTTCACAACAAATTGGATACATTCCACAAATATTTAAAACTTTAGAACTGTAAACTGGTTAAAAAAAACCCAAAATGGAATGTCTAAATCTTGGCACTTCCCAATACCTGAGCTACTATACCCTTTCCCTGTTTCCAATGTTGGTACCATCAAGCCTTTCTTGTTCTGATATTCATTCAAAACACCTGCCAGTTGACTTTCGACAGTCATCATTGTTGAAATGATCAGTTATTTTTTGTAATTTTCTTGTATTTAACTTGTTTTGTGTTGTCTGTCAGAATATCTTTCTGTTATTCTGTTGGCATTTCTTCCCTGACTTTCTTTGTGATGTCCCCTGGAATGCCGTTTTTAATCATGCTGTTCATAAAGGTGTGTCTGAGTGAAAAGCCGGCACCGATGCTTTCATCCCAGCAAGAAAATACCAAGTTTAAACTGCATTCATCTCTTTGGCTCTCACCTGCATGCATGGCTGCTATAGCCGAAGGGAATCACTCATAATGAATGCAAGCGTGTCCTTAAAGTGAACTTACTGTTTGCTGATAAAATGAATAAACCTAAAGCATCTTGCAAGTTCAATTCTAGAGATTATTGGTGGATCTGCAAGAGTGTGCTGAAAAATAGAAAAACCCTACATGCCACCTATATTCAAACAATTAGAAGTCCTGACATCTACAGTAGAAAAGATTGAATGTTTTCCTTGGAAATTCTCTTCCAACACTTGACTCATTTGGAGTACCCACACCTGATTTCCCTCCAAGAACAGAGGCACTTCTGAGTGATATGCACATAACCCCATCACTATTCTCATTTCTAAATTAGACTCCCATAAGACAAGCAGAGTTGGACAACTCAATATGTCAGTGTCTCAATGATGCCTTCTAGAGTTAAGGGCAAAAGAAGAAGACATTATACTGGTTTTCTTTCAAAATAATCAAGATTACACAGTATATTGAATGTCATTAAGAACTAAATATATTTAAATTTGAAAATTTTATGGTTTTGTGCTGTGCAAAAGCAGATATTAAAAGATATTTATTTTCTTTAATAAATAATATCTTGATGTACAAAAGACAAGCACAAAATATATCAGAATTAAATAAATGCTAAAATACTTGCCTTTTTTATTTCAATTTTCAGACAAGGAATTGTCAATATAAATTAATTCATTTAAACTCTTGTTCTCATCTTTATTATTGATGTTATTATAAACAATGTTTCAGCCAAATACCTTCTGGCCATCTTCAGGTGTCCATTGTTTTTGGCTGATATGGGATATCTGTTGAAGAACTGGCATCAGAGAGAAAATAATATCAGCCAAGAACAATGGACACCTGATAATAGCCAGAGGGTACTTGGTTGAAATGTTATTTCCATAATAACTTCTAATAATCAAGATGAGAACAATATTTTGAATAAATTAAGTGTTATATATTCAACATGCTCAAACCCATCCCGTAAATATCAGATCTCAAAGTCTCAGTGTTTGCATGACTTCCTGCATTATTTTCAATATTATGGCAGAGTATACATGGGACAGGTTGAACATTGAGAGCCGACATATTATTGAGAGCAGGTTGAATGCTAGAAGAGTTAAAGTATATTCCTTTGCTTGTGTTTTATATTAATATAAAACAAGAGACCAACAAACTGCTGCAGCAATGAAGATTTTTGTTATTTGTCTTTTTCAATTCAGAAGTTCTTGTTGGTTGGATTTAGTTTGACTAATTCCATTACAAGCCTGGATTAATCTCAATCAGATTCTCCTTCCAAACTTAAATCTGAAAATAATCAAAATATAGTCGTAAAGTAAAAATGATTTGAGCAAAGAACTGGATGATAAAACTAAATTCAGCCTTGAATGACAACCAATTATACAAAATAATTAAAAACATATATACAATTAATAATTGATAGATTCAAAAGGAATTTGGCTTGAAATTCAAATATAAATTGATTTTAGACTTACAAGTATAATTATGCAATACTATTGGCAATTAATATTTGCGGTGCAGCTATTTTAGGAAAATTTTCAGTGAATAAACATTTCTTTATTCATTATTCTTATTTCTGAAATCTTTAATATTTAATTTCCCTGATATCATGTAAAATGTTTCGGAATAAATGTCCATTTTACTAATTTATTTTATCAAGTTTTCACACATTTGTTTGATAAATACTACCTATGATATTGAAATACAATGGATCCCCACTTGATTGGTCAGGACTGTAAATAATTTAATCTGGGCCTGGAGTGACCAGTGGTTTTATGATGCCCAACAGTAAAATAGAGATGTGAGAATTTCAAAGAAAAGTTCATAAGTAAGAAGAAAAAAAAAAAAAGAAAAAGAAAAAGAAACAGAATAAATAAAAAACTTTCAGGATGACCAAATGAGAGTTGGAAGGTAGGGAAATCTGGTCCAGCGTTTATATAGTCAGGCTGCATTCTAGATAAGTGCAGGGAGAGTCACAGAGTAAAAAGAGCTGGAGAGTCATATGGAGATAGAGTTCTCACTGAAGGCAAGATCTGGTTTGTCAGTCTGTTGAGAGAGATGTAAGTAGCAGTGACAATGCACAAAAGTGTTGAAAATTCCACTCTAATCAGATGAAAACTTAGTTAGATAAAGGGGTCGAAGTTATCTACCCTTAGTTTCCTTGTTGTTATGCAGGTGCAATGTTGTGTTGTTCTTAATGAATAAAATAAGTCACAGCATGTGTTAACATTGTATAATATGTGTTTCTTTCTGGAGTTTATCCTCCTGTTTGGATTATGAAATTGAATATCTTCATTCACACAAAAAGTATGTCTGTTTGCTAACTTGATTCAAAAAAAAAAAAAAAAAGATTCTGTGCATGAAAGATACAGCTGAACAGCCTTAACTTGGAGATGGCCCCACTTTCTCTGTGCTAAAGCTTATAGGGTATAAGATGTAACCTCATAAAGGAAACAAGAGATTAAAAAGTTAAGAGCAAAAATATATTTTACTCAGATTGAATTTAGCCTACATGACTAAATATTTTTGTAGCAGTAAAAAATTATAATGCATTTGTTTCTACATTTTTAAAAGAATTTTATTTTCTATTTACTCAAAAATTTACATTTTGTCAACAATTTTGAACTTTTTAAAATATATTTTATCAAACTTAGAGGGGAAAATCAATTTTGCTATATCTTGCCATATCACCAAGCAATACGCTGTTCAAGGTGAACATTGATATTTTAACTTGTAAATAAAACCTGTTCTTTTATTTAAAAGGAATTAAAGAGATAAAGTTTTTTTTTTTTAGCTTTTTTTGTTAAATTCTGATGCTCAGATTCAATCTGACACTAAAATACAATTTTGCTTTAAGTGATAGGAATAGTGTTGGAAGTTGGACAAAAATATAGAACAGCTAAAAAAAAAAAAAGAAATTGAAAACATTGGCACAGACTTGTTTTAAGAAAGTCATAAAAATGATTTAAGAATAAAGGGTAATAAGCAGGGAAAGTGGATTGACCGACAAGAAAATATTTGAAGAAGCTGGTAATATGAATGCAGAGAAAAAAAAAAGATGCAGAGGATTGGCTACAGAAATGAAAGCAACCAAACTACCACCTTTAAGTAAACACCAAAAAGAGAAACATGTAAACTGGATTTTAAATATAAAACTCAACAGTAATTTTTAGTGATGAATGTAAAGCTACATTGGATGGACCTGATGATTGGCTAGAGGTTTGCTCGTTCAAAGAAATAGTCAACCAACATGAATTAGGGGTCAGCAGGGAGGAAATGAGGTGATGTTTTGGGATAGTATTTTAAGCCGTAAAATTTTTCACTCTCCAAATTTTATGATAGTATCAAGATAAATGCTTTGTCTAGTATTAATCCTACTTCTCGCATTTTTCTCTCTGCTTGCAATACATGACCCTGTGTCTGAACCTGAAGAAATCTCCATTATTAAAGGAAACTACAAGAGCTCTGACAGAAGGTAATATAGGAAAGTGAGAAGGAAGGACAAAGCAAAGTGTATACATGGTTGTCAGAAAAAGGAACAGAATTGGTAACACTAATGTCAAACAAGTATGAAAAATTTAAATATCTAAGTGCTGTAACAGAAGATGGAAATTCTGACACTGAAATCCAAAGGTGCAAAAATGTCTTCTAAAAGCTAAGCAAAGTATTAAGAAACAGGAAAGTTTTGATAGAAACAAAGAAAAGAGTGCTGACGTATTGCAATGAATACTGAACAATCTTCTTCAAGATGAAGAGGCTTGAGGCAACAGAAAGAGAACCCAATGGCCTGAATATCTGAGCAACAATGTTTTTTAAGCAAAATGGAAACAAAAAAGACAGGAGAAAAGAGGGCTTGCTTATAGAATTTGATACTCACAGAGACATATTGAAAATAAGAGGGAGAAAGTAAATCAGCAAATAAGCTACCTAAATGGTTGGCAGAACAGATAAGGAGGATAGCAAAAAGACAAATGTTACTAAGAGCTACAAAAGACAGGAAGTTGTGGAGAGCCATGATCACCTGAAGTGACATGGCTCATATAAGAAGATTAAGATAAATATAGAGATTTATTGTAAATTATTTTTTTTTCTAAGTCTTACAGCTTTAAGCTATGCAGAATAGTCCTTGTTCACATTTAGCAAAACTGAATATTGCCCACCTTGCCAAAAAGAAAGAAAAACAAACACATACACTGAAAAGAATATTTAAGAAATGAAGATTTCTAAAAGACTAATGATTTTTTTTAATCATTTCACACCAAGCAAAGCAAAACGATAAAGCCACGTAGACACAAGGTTACTGAGTGTGAAAGAATAAGAGAAAAATTAAAACATTATTAAGTAGAGAGAACAATAAAACAAGAGGAATTCAGAAGACAAAAGATGATTGATTGATATTGCATTTAAATTTTTGAAGATCAAAGTTGACTGGAAAGCAAGCAGCCAGAAGAGAGTTCCACGAATGGGAAGTGAAAGAGAAGAAACTGTTAAAATAGAACTTACAGTTGCATTCTAGCCATTCAGTTGTAAAATGACAAAAACTTTCCGCCAATCTAGTAATATACTTTTTTTTAAGCGTATCACCCCAAGCAAGGCTGGTGGCCACTATCACGCATGGGGTTACAGAAGGGTTTGTGGAGAAAGAGAAGGACGGAGGGTCGATCAAGGCAGGGGGGTTACAGAAGATTTAGAGCGAGAGCAGATAGGAATGAAAGATGAAAGGAAGTGGAGAAGGGAAGTGGATAGATCAAGGCAACTGGAGATGACGATTGACGCTACACTTAAACCGTTGGAGATTGTATTTGTCAGGGAAACAGTAATAGGGAAGGGAGTTCCATAGGCGAGATGTGCGAGACATGAAGCTATTGGAGTAGAAGAGACGTCTACATCTGACAGTTTCAACGGTGAAGGGGTGGGAACGGGATGCCAGCCTCGTAGGACGCTTAAATTCACGAGGCTTAGGGACAAGCGAAAGCAACTTCTCGGAGCAATTACCGTGGAAGTACTTGTAGAAAAGGCAGAGCGATGCAACATCGCGTCTGTGAGAGAGCGACTGCAGACGAGATGACAAATCAGGGCCAATCACATTGCATATCCGTCTCTGGATCTTATCAAGAACCCTGAGGCAACACGCGGGGGGCCCCAGACCATAAATGGCAGCAATACTCCATGTAAGGGCGAATGGTAGACTTATAGACTTGGAGGATTGATTCCGGGGAGAAGAACTTCCTGGCTCGGCAGAGGGAACCAACTTTTCTTGCGGTGGATGATGCAACTGACTCGATGTATTTGTTCCATCTCAGATCAGCGGACAGCGTGAGACCGAGCAGCCGCAGAGAGGAGCTCTCGAGAAGTTGGTCCTCAGACATTCTAATGGGATGCAGATCTAGCTGGAAGCAAAAATTGTCACCATAGAGTTTCCCCCCTTAGCACCTTTAGGTACATTCTGTTGCCTTGAGAGAGTTGCTATAAATAAACTCTTATTTACAGTATTTTAAGCTGGAAATAGCCAACTGAAACGAGACTAAACTTGTTTTTTGACACCATTTTGAATTCTTCTACATGTGGTGTAACATCAATTAAACCCATGTTAATTTTGTTGTTATTTTTTGTAAACAAAAATGACTGCATTAACATTCAACAAAGCCTTTATTCAGGAGTTTTTCTTTGATTCGGACTCCGATAATGATTTTGAAGGTTTAGTTGATGGTGAAATGGTCAGAATTGGAGATGATAACGATGCTAGTGATAGGAAGGAAAGCTATGATGATCACGAGGTTTCAAGAGGCTACTATCATCCATGACTGACTAATTTTATGGAAGCTACTGATCCCATGGATGTACCTGATATTATAAAAATAAATTGTCCCCTACCCCACAAAAAATATTAACAATAGATATTATAATCAGAAACTGACATAACGTATTGCTCATATGAGTATATCCTGAAAACTTTACCAACATTGGTTGGTTAATACCAATTTTATTGGGCAAACATTGATTTTTCATAATAATGTCCGAGAGAGTAATATTTGTGTATTCGTATCATCTTTACTGTTTTCTATTATTTTCGTATGTCAATTCTCTGGTTATTACTCAAGCAAGAATGAAATAACCTAAAACCGTGTGAAGATGAAAAGACATCCCCCCCCCCGGCCCTGTAACACCTTGAACAAAAATTCCTTGTTTATATTTCATTACACATACTAACTGCTGAAAATATAACATTTAATCACTCAAGTGTTACAAAGTGAAAGTGTCATGAAATGTATTTGAAGTCAAATAATAACAGTTTTTAATATTTTACAGAAATGCTGGATAACCTAACAGGAAGAAGAAAAAAAAAAAGAAGGTATTTTGTATTGCTGAGGTGAGGGGTGGGGGGGGTGTGAACAAAATCAAAATGTCATTATTTCTACCTTATCTTCTTTATAAAGTATGGTGATGAATTTATTAAACAGTACTTGTCCCAAATCATTTAACTTCAGGCCTTCATTCTTTTTTAAGCTAAATTTCAAAATGCTTTTAGATTACAAGGTCAGTTTTAAATGCATGAAGATAGTTACATATTCAAAATACTAACTTCATGCCCCAGGGAATGAGCAGAATGAAAGGAGAGTTCCATAAGATTTATACTAAACTGTTTCATTAATTTTTCTTAGTAACTAATCAGCTAAGGGAAAATTTCAAGATGAGCCAGATCATTACGAGTTGCATGCCATTCATTGCTGTGTTTCATTTGTTTTGCTGAGTTAATTACCAGTGCAACCATTTTTCTCAAGACAAGCGATGTTTGTACAAAACTTTGATATTTTTATTCTTGTATGCAATTTTCTATGCAGTATGTCGGAAAACAGACATACTGGGTGCGATGGGTAAATTGTCGCCATTCTATATCTTGTATTTGTTTTCGATTTTGTTGACTACACACTATAGTAGGGTTAGTTTGGCACCGTCTGTGAGAAAAAGAGCACCATGATGTAATTCACTCTGTCAGAAATTTGGAAATGGTGTTCGGTGTGATCACTAGTGATGGCAACATTAGGTCTCCATTCATCTTCCAACAGAGCCTCAGACTCAACACGGAAGCCTACATCAAGAGCCTTGAGGAGGTAGTGCTACACTGGGTCAAGAGGGTGGCTGTTGGAAGATCTTATATCTGGCAACAGGACTCAGCACCATGCCACACAAGCAGTAGAACCCAGTCATAGCTGTCAGACAATTTCTGTGCCCACATCACCCCTTGCATCTAGCCACCCAGCTCTCCAGAATGCAATCACCTTGATTATGATGTGTGGGGTGTAGTTGACTAAGAGATCAACAAAACTCCTTATAACACCAAAGATGAACTAAAAACAAGGATTATGGCAGCATTCACCAACAGGAGACTGTCCAGAAGAGATGCAGGAGATTCTGAAGTCGTATGGAGGCAGTGGTTGAAGCCAATGGGGATTTTAAATAATAAATTTACTCTTTAGTATTTCAAGATATTTTTGTGTAATTTTGGTAAATATATTTGTTAAAATGAGGTGTCAATGTTATTTTCATTTTTGTATAATTTAGATGATAATTTATCCATTGCACCCTGTACTGTCAAAATATTGTTGAACATTGTCAAACACTGTGTCTTTCCTTTGCTTAAAGTGTTGAAAAATATTGTAAGAATTATGTCAATCATTTTGTTTAATAATAAGTACAATAATAGGATATTTCAGGTTAAATGGTTCAGAAGCAGCATTTGACATTTTTGTCACAGAAAGAGAAACTGAATTGAAAGTAATGCTGTGAGAATCTGTGAAGAGTTTAGAGAAATAGTGTCACTTGAAGATATTGATCAAAACTTAGTGTTATTTGATATTTGGTTACCAAATAATTTTGAATACATAAAAGCCTCTGGAAGAGAAATGTATTTTAAATGAAAAGAAAACGAAACAAACATTTATCAAGAATACAGCATTTATTGAAGACTCAACACCCTTTTGTGGAATATATCATCAGAAAGTACCATAACCATTTATAGAACTGCACAGTGTTCTGAATATAGGCACAATGCAATTATCGAGGAGGAGGAATATTAATAGAAGTAGTAGTAAGAAGCTTCTTTTTTTTCTCTCTCCCTTTTCTGCCAGTGTTAGCAGCAACAGTAGCAAAGTGTGTGTGTGTGTGTGGAAAGAGAGAGAGAGAGAGAGAGAGAGAGAGAGAGAAATGAACTGCTTCTGGATAAAGCAGCAACCAAATTTTAATCACCAATTCTTTCAATATAGAGGCATTTATAGCTTATTTGTTTGTGTTTTATCCATAATTAATTTTTCTAAATTTTCTAGAATGTCAATTTTTGAGATTTTTTTCTGACATTCCTCAAATCGTATACCAGATGGTATAACCAAAAGGAATAGTAATGCTTTTCTTTTGTTCTTTAATAGTAAGAGAGATTTGTAAATGATTGCAACGCCCCAGTCAAATTGTTAATAAAAGTAAACATGTCATCAACCTTTTCAGAGTTATGGGATAATCCTTGCATCCGAAGTGAACCCCACCCAACCAAACAAGAAACAAAACTAAAATTGTACAGGAGGAGGTCACTCTGAAATCTGTAGGTATATGCCACATCAAGGGATGATTACATATGTAGTCAGTTAAGAAAGAGGTAATATGTTTTTTCTTCAGGCCTTTCATAAGACAAGCGTGAAGGCAGACCCATATATTTGCAGCACCTTCACTTTTACTGGTTTTTAAGGACAAGAACCAAACTAGACCAAATATGCCACAGACTGAACAAACCAAGTGATTGTGATGTTATCAAACAATAAATGACAACAATTGGTTTCTTTCAAGACACAGACCTTTTTGTTTTGTTTTCCTGCAAACTTAGATGTTCTACAAGCAGGTGGGCAAATCTAAAATAAGAAGAACCTTTATTTGGGATAGAAAGAAAAATGCTTGGCACATGATGATACACTGGAACTAAAGATCTAACTTAACTCTTTCAAATCATAGACAAAAACTCTGGAGAGAAATACTACTTCCTTGTAAGAAAACCTAAGATTTGGAAAATAAAATATTTATTTCAGGCATTATTTCTAAATAATTCCAAGCCTGTTGATAAAAATTTGATTTTTTTTTTAAACAAAAAAAAAAAATAAAAAAAAAAAATGTCTATTTGATTTCAAAAATTGTTTAAGGGACAAAATCAATTTTTGATTTGGTATTATCTTGGGAAAGGTATGAATTCCCCCCAGTTATGGGTTAAATACCAGAACAGACTTGGTTCTCAATATCAATGATTTTTTTCTCCTCTTAACTGTATCAGACTTCTATTATTTTTTTAATTATTACTTTGTAATAGAAATTAAAAACTTATTCTAAAGAACCTGTACATATTGTATAAGATATTTAATGTGTAATGAAAATAAAAAAATAAAACAAATTACATCAAATTATGGTAATTCCAGATGTATAACACACATTTTTTCCTAAAAATATATGCAAAATTAGAGGTACGTATTATGCACAGCTACAAAAAAAAAAAAATCTTTAAAATAATTGTCATTTCATCGGTTGATTTCAGTTGCGAAATGAGTACTCACCACAAACATGACAATTTGACACTAAAATTCGGCAATTGTGATCCCATAAGGATGTCTAATACAATCATATGTACCTAACAATGCTTACAAATGTAAAATAAAATAAGAATTATCATAAAACTAAATTAGAATAATATTATTCTATGTTTAAAAACATTTTTAATAAGCGTAGGAAACGCTGGCTGTAATGAAATTGGAGAGGTACAATTTATAGGGTTTGATTACCAAAAAATGGGTACTTATGTTTGAGTAGAAGTATTTTCCCTACACTCTCAGCACAAATTTTGGGGTGTATATTATAGATGAAGGCATATTATACGTGGGAAATTAGGGTATTTTAACAGACAGAATGTTGTACTTTGGGTAGCATTAATAGTTTAAATAAAATATTAGTAATAATATAGTTCTCTTTACAATTATTTTGATTAAGATTTGTAACTAATTAATATTTTCATTAACATGAGAAAATGGATTTTAATTATAAGGTAGAAAAGTTTAATTTATTGTATTCTCCCATGATTAAATTGAACCCAAATGTACTGAAAAAATACTGTAATTATTAATAATTAAATATTTAAAATTAACCCACTTGACATGTGACCTTTGAGATAAGTGTACTTATTTATAATATGTAATTATTACAGTAACTAATTTACAATTTGCTTCAAAAGATGTTCCTTTGTTCTGGTTTGGAACTGGAGCACTTTGTTTTTATCAGCTAAGTTTGTAGTAATACAAGAAGTATTAAGAATGGGTCTTGGTGGCCTGGTCTCGTGCTATATTAATGACATTTAGAAAGAGCCTTACCAATAATTGCATACAGTTCCCATTCTCTCTTTCAATTTCGAAGATAACATTTTATTAGTATATTCATATAAACTTTATACCCTTTTAAAATCAATTTGTATCATTGGACAAATTGTAAGAAGAAACATGTTTGAAGAGATTGAGAAAACAAAAATAGGACATGTCCCGGGGAAAGAAATATTTTGTAAAGTCACTTAAAAAAAGAACAAAAAATTCACACAAACCAAAGGCATCAACAAATTTGCTATTTGCCTTTTCTGCTCCAGTATGTGTATTTTATACACACACATCAAGAAAGAAGAAAATCTTAACACATCAAAAAACTCATTAATAAATATATTTCGACAGATAATTTTTTTTGTCTGCCTCATCAGACCAAAATTACAGAATGGTTTAAATTTATCCAGACAATTTATTAAAAATTATTTTAAAATTAAATCACAAGAGAAAAGAAAGTAAATTCAAGTAATTTAGACATTTACTGCCTTTTCTACTTTTGTTATATAAAAAAAAATTTATCTGTCAAAATAACTTTATTACCGAGTTCTTCAATGATGTGTTAAGTTTTTTCCTTCTTGATGTATATCATATTGCTCTGTATGTAAATACATTGAGCTCTCTTCACGGATCTATCTTTTTAATATTTTATATTAAAAAGACCTACTTGGATTATCCCCATTATGGATTTGATATTTTATATATATATATATATATGTGTGTGTGAGAGAGAGAGATAGTGTGTGCTTTTAAGAAATGCAAGACAATTTTGATGAAGGTTTGTTTTCATTTCAAGAAGTGTAAACTAGTCTTTTTATTTATTTTTTTTTTTATTCTTGTTTGTATGCAGTTAAAAAGAGTCCAACAGATTTGAATACATTTTAAACAAGAGATACAAAAAAGAACATTGCAAAAAATGTACATATTAACAGCAGCTTGAAATATCACATCATCTATAAAGAAAAACCACCAGAATATTGCAGTTGCCTCTAAAAATAACAACTACATGCCAATGTTATACCACAGAAGACTTTTTGTTATAATCCAGTCTTAAACCCACTATAGCTGGATGGCAAGACAAGTGAGAGAGCACAAGTCTCATACCAACTAACAATAAAATGGCCCATGTTGACATTATGTCCAACTGACCAACAAAAAACAGGGGGTCATATAGAGTTAGATAATTTAAGATAACAAGAGTACAGATGAATTTAAAAAAAAAGAAAAAAGTGTTATTCAGCCGCTCTTAAACTATGAGCAGTATTACAAAAGAATTATTATAATTTGAAAAATTTCTTCCAGATATTAGAGCTAAGGAAAAAAAAAAAAAAAAAAAAAAAAAAAAATAAAAAAAAAAATAAAAAAAAATCCCAAAACATGTTATTTGGAAGAATAAAAAAAAAAGGTTTAATGGGGATTTGTTCAACCTCCACCCCAATACACGCGTACTGAGCATTCTGAAATAGTGCTAAAAAGTAAATGTCGATAGATAAAAACAAGAGGTGGAGTGGGGAGACGGGACAAAATGCACACAACTTTTGACAAAAAAAAATATTAAAGATTACATTATGATTATTATATATATATATATATATATATATATATGTATGTATATATATATATATATATATATGTATGTATGTATGTATGTATATATATATATATATATATATATATATATGTATATGTATATATATATGTATATATATATATGTATATGTATATATATGTATATGTATATATATATATATGTATATATATGTATATGTATATATATATATATATGTATATGTATATATATATATATGTATATGTATATATATATATATATGTATATGTATATATATATATATATGTATATGTATATATATATATGTATATGTATATATATATATATGTATATATATATGTATATATATATATATGTATATGTATATATATATATATGTATATGTATATATATGTATATATATATATATATATATATATAGTATGTATGTATTTTAACAAAAATAAGGAAAACTGACTCCACCTTGGAGAGTGGACGGACGGATAAATTTTCTCCCTCATTTATTGTTTTCACAAAAGGAGATGCACTCTTAAAAATTAGCCTTTAAGGCTATTTTTTGTTGTGAAATATTCCTTAAGAGTTTAAAAGTTTATCCATGCATTTCTAAATTGTCTCTTGTTTAACTTCATTGGATGTAGGCTTTCCATTGAAAAATGTAGTTGAAAGAATTAATAGATGCAGATTAATTTTTTTTCTTTCTTTTTAAATGGACTGTTTGGGACACTTTTACAACAGTGGCCGGAGTCATTGTCAGTGGCAGAACCTCAACAAATTCTGAATGAGTCAACAGAAATGATTTTAAGAACAAGAACAAAGAAAAAGATTAAAAAAAATAGAAGGTATGAGAGAATTCCAAACAAAACAATTGCCCCTTGCAAACAAAATGGAAATATTACAAAATGTATAACAATATATTCCTTAGAAATAAAAAACATAACTGTTAGTGATAAAAATGTTCTGCTTTTAGTGGCACTGAATTGTTTTTTGCTTTATCCTAACAGAAGAAAGTGCCATTTTTACTGGTGGATTGATATCTACATCAGTATTATGAACAGTTTATAAGCTCTGAGTGTTAAAAGTTTTCTCTCAATTCCACTCTTGAATTAATGCATTAAATCAAGCGTACTCCTAAAAGTAGTTTTCCTTTATATATTTATTATGAAATACGATATCAAAATCTGCTTCTCAGTTTCATGCAATAACAATCATCATCGTCATCATTTTATCTGCCCGATGATTTAACAATTATCAGGCAGATAAAATGTTATTTTACCCACATGAAAACCTGAGTAGCAGATATTGATATTATTTCATTAATAATATTATTATAACAAATTACAAGCTCCCTTGACTTTGGCACTGAGGCCTCAGTTTATTCTTTATTTAGCTTTAGCTTATATCCTTACTCTGTGTGTGTGTGTGTGTGTGTGTGTGTGTGTGTGTGTGTGTGTAGTGCATCAAGAAGCCTGCAGTTTATGTAAATATTTATTTTTCAATAAAATATCATTCCTTGTCAATGCACTTAATTTAGTAGTGAATATTAATCATACAGACAGAATATCACAGCACAGTGAAATTCACATCAGAATTCGGCTAACAGTTATGTATCAGGCTATGGAGTTACTGAGGCGCTCTCTTCTTATATATATATATATATACATATATATATATATATATATATATATACATATACATACACACTAATTTTAATATAAGTAAGGCAAGAGGATTTTCTCATACCAGTTTAAAACATCAGAAGTGATGGGGTTTTAAACTCTTTGGGTCAAATGGAGTTTTCCCACTTGACAGAGGATACTTTGCACTGGTCAGTAACACTCCTCCACTACCAACCTAATGTAGCAGTTTAAGAAAAATTATGATTTAGTGATCAGGTCAATATTAAGAGATTTTCCTGGTGATAAATGTTCCTCTTAATAAAATTTATTAACAATTTTGAAATCACATCTGAAAAAATTAAATAATTTGAGTATTTAAAAAAAAAAAAAAAGAATTTGTAGGGAGCTATTTGAATATTTAATCTGAATAGCTCAATATTTAAAAGATTCAATTGCTCTAGGCTCAGGTTTCATTGATAAGTATTGCAAAGACTTTATTTTGTTTGTGGGGCAATCAACACTGAAGATCCCTGGTGCAGATAGAAAATATTTCACAATTCAGTCTTTGTGAAAAAACACAAAAAATTGAACATGGAGGGATATAGAAATTTTTTTTTAATTTAATTACAATACCAGAAATACTGGAAATTGCAGAAAATCTTTAAAAGTTTTACTTGTAATCAGACTAATTAATTTTAATAAAAATGTTGATACTTGTAAAGCAAGGCTCAAGCCTCTTTTTAATTTCTGTTATGTCACTTTGTAAATCTGAGCCTACTTTTCTGTAAGAAATTCAAGGTTTCAATATTTGCACAAAAGGTGCCATCATATCCAAAAATCAAACTGATATTATTCAGATAAA
Organism: Acanthosepion esculentum; assembly: GCA_964036315.1. Taxonomy (NCBI): domain Eukaryota; kingdom Metazoa; phylum Mollusca; class Cephalopoda; order Sepiida; family Sepiidae; genus Acanthosepion; species Acanthosepion esculentum. The sequence goes on along the minus strand of OZ038512.1, from coordinate 21,638,414 downwards.
AAGGGTCTTGTGGTACAAATGTATTTAAATAACTAGGTCACATGGGTGTCCAAGGTAGCAGTGGACTAAAGCATTAAACTTTTTGGGGATTTTAAAAATCAATATAAGCAAAAATGCCAATATATTTATAACAATTCTCAATATTTATATACAACAGTTTCATATTAATCTATTCTGAATGCATTTGGGTTGGGGGAGGGCAGATATGGTGATGTCTTAAAAAGGATACAAATGTAAGTAAGAAGACGTACATTTTTTTGGTGTTTGATGCAAAGGAGAAAGTTATATTTATTCGGTAGGATGTTAGAAAGAAATACTTGTCTAACAAACAGCATCACTGAAATAAACAGAGCTTGTTTATTTGTTTATTTGCATTTTCAGATTTTTCATTGTGACTACCAAAACAATTGTTGATAGGTGTACAATGAACGGTTTGGGGTTATAAGAGGACTAAAAAGAAATTTCAATATAAGAAATTATTTACAAACTGTTTTTTAAGGACACACACACACAAGCAAGACACATATATGCACAAAAAACAAAAAAAAACAAAACAAAAAAACAAACAAACAAACAAAAAGAAAAAGAAAGAAAATTTAAATTCTGTTTAAGATGAATTTCCGGAGTTGATCCAATTTTGAAATTATAAAAAACAAAGTGGATTTTAATGTAGAAAGAGGGAAGAATAAGGATCAGGTACACACACACACACACTCCAAACGGCAATGATCAATGCTGAAAAGACTATCTCCTTATAAAAAAAAAAAAAAAAAAAAAAAAAAAAACCAACAAAAAAAAAAAAAAAAACCAACAACTATTCAAGGTTTTAACTTCTCCCTTTTCATTTTGTGAGGGTAAACAGTTGGACATAATGTCAGCTTTAAAAAGAAGAAAAACCCAATATAAAATTGTTATAAACCAATCAAAGCCATCAACAAATACAAAATGCTGCGGGAGGGGAAAATATAGACAACATTGTAAGTAATAATGTGTTGCATGAATAGTCAAAATTGTAGGCAAATTTCTTTTCAGCGGTTAGCAGTCAATAGATTAGTAATTACATCACCTTGTTTATCTTAGATAGAATTTTATGATTATTGTTTGATTTGTAGAAGTTTTCAATTGTGTTACAGAAACCCACAATTCTCTACAGATATTCTCATTTCTGGTTTTACAAGTGCTTCACTCAAAAAAGCAATTTCATTTTTTTCTTCTTATGAAAACTGTTTTGTCTTTATGGCCCCAAAAGGTCCAAAACACCAAATCAAGAATTGAAGTCTGCAGATCTTGTTTATTTGTTTGGCTCTGGATAAAAGGCAGCAGCAGTGTTGATCTGTAGATTGTGGAAGTGTGGAAATGTCATGGTCAGCAGGATTTGTCCTTGTGCCAATCCAAAATCTTGGTTTGCAGAATGTCCACTCCGCAATAGGATGTCGTTATCACAGTATAAAAGACACTGGTGCACAGGCAATACCAGCGAACAAATGAGGAGTAATAGAAAAAGTACAACATGAATGTCAGCAATATGGTCCAGCCTATCAAAAACACATACAATATACATCGGACGATGGATTCACTGCGGGCCTCATATGGTTCTCTGGGATTTGACTGTACTTCCACAGAAAAGACATTCTCAGCATAAAAGTTCTTAAGAAGGTTTTCTTTGGTTGTCCATGCTTCTTGGCACCAATGGATAAGTTCTGCTTGTGACTTTGGAATCTTCTCAATTGGAAATGTTCTGACATAGAAATGGACTTCTCGTGGGAAATTGCCTGTCACAATATCAATCTCTGTTTGGGGAATGTTCACAGGATATGCAATAGAAAGATCCCAAATGGACTCAATTTGTTTATCTGAAATTAGAGAAAGAGGGGAAAAAGATATTAGAAATTATATTGAAAATTGGCAAATCTGTTGCATAGCATATGGAAAATGGAGAGATATTGAAATTAACTGTCAGAAAGAGAAAGAAGAGAGAAAGAGAAAGAAGAGAGAAAGAGAAAGAAGAGAGAAAGAGAAAGAAGAGAGAAAGAGAGAGAAAGAGAAAGAAGAGAGAAAGAGAAAGAAGAGAGAAAGAGAAAGAAGAGAGAAAGAAGAGAGAAAGAAGAGAGAAAGAGAAAGAAGAGAGAAAGAGAAAGAAGAGAGAAAGAGAAAGAAGAGAGAAAGAGAAAGAAGAGAGAAAGAGAAAGAAGAGAGAAAGAGAAAGAAGAGAGAAAGAAGAGAGAAAGAGAAAGAAGAGAGAAAGAGAAAGGAAAGAGAAAGAAGAGAGAAAGAGAAAGAAGAGAGAAAGAGAAAGAAGAGAGAAAGAGAAAGAAGAGAGAAAGAGAAAGAAGAGAGAAAGAGAGAGAAGAGAGAAAGAGAGAGAAGAGAGAAAGAAGAGAGAAAGAGAAAGAAGAGAGAAAGAAGAGAGAAAGAAGAGAGAAAGAGAAAGAAGAGAGAAAGAGAAAGAAGAGAGAAAAGAAAAGAGAAAGAAAAAAAGAAGGTATGATTCTTCTGATATAGACAACCTTTTAGTCAACTTAGTTTATGCCAAGTAACTTCAAAGAATTCAAAAGTTCTTTCTGCTTGTACAAAGATGGTTGACATCTGGAAATAAACAGATACTCCCAAATCCTTAAGTGAAACATGAAATGTGCTATACTTATAACATTGAATCTGTTGTAGGAGAAATAGACAGGATTATCAATAGTGCTGGCCAATCACCGAGACCAAAATACTCTGTGAATGTGTCAACATTGTTGCTTGACATGATTGGCTATTTCTGCTCCAAAATGGGACATGTTTGATCCTATATTACAATCTTTGGAAGGTGCGTCCAATGCAAACAGATTTCTACGAGTATGTAAATGAATACAACAGAACTTTTGGAAGAGAATCAAACAACACTTGCTGATGGATGAAAATCAGTTGTTTAACATTTTTTTTTAGCAGGAAGCAACATGAATATTTCAGTAAAAATAGAATAAAAAAAGTAATGACAATTTAATATATCAGTAAAATTGCCCCAAGTTATTGTCGAAAATATTCTTATTCTTTTGTCATTTGATATTTTTAAATCATTTCATCTTACAGGTTTTTGCTCAAAGATTTTTCCAATAATCCATTCAGTTATTTTCAGAGACATTTTGTTGATAGCAAATCAAAAGTATCTTCAAGAGTACATACAGGTTTAAAAGCATTCATTTTTAAATTGTAGGCATTATTAAAATAATACAACACAGAAAGCAAAACAAAACAAAAAAGTCTAAGAATTGTTAGTATTGTTAGAATTGTTTTAAAAAAAATGCTTTGACCCTTCAGGATGTAGATGATCATTGCTCTCCACAGATTCGTTTTTTCTTTATCATTTGTGAATTGCCATGAATCCTTTGGAAAGACAGTAGAGTTTCTTATTGCCTTGTTCAGCTTTTGAATTCAGAATTGTTGTTCTACAATGCAGTTCAATCTATCCTGCTATTTAACACATATCTTAAGAGTGGATGGATTCATGCCTTTCACAAGGGTATTAGTACAAAAGTGAATCCAACAGACTAGGTAGGAATTTGACCCTAACTTGTCAATTTCACTTTCCACATCATTAGCAGTTACACAGCCTTATTTTAAATAAAATAACTATTTCACATATGTTTTTAGAGTCTTACTTATTTACTATCAAACACTAGTTTTCAAGATAAAGTGATAAAAATCAGAACTGTGTAGGAATTGGTTTATAAATAAGCTAAATTTTTCATTATTATTTATCATTATCGAAGTGATTTTCTCTCATTTATTTTGCTTATTGTTATTTATTCCTCAAAACAGGACAACAGTGATGTTTTTTTTTTCACCATGATAAGATTGTTAACTTAAGGGACACATCTTTACACAGCTTCAACATAATCTTGACTTATTTCAAATAGAATTAACTCACATTTTCAAGAAAGTGAAAACTAACTGTATAGATTACAGTAAAACAGGGAACAGGAACTTAATGCATTGGTTATATTGTTTGAATATTGGAATTCTTGGTTCTTCATATTGTTTTAGGTAAACAACAGAGATACAATTCTTTTCTATACTATTTAATTCTCCAGGAAAGAAATCTCTGAAAATGAGATTGAAACATTTCATCACATGACTTGGATCTAATAGGTTGCTTTTGAATTCTAGCCGATTACCATATTTCTCCTTTGTTGATATATAAAATTATCTTAAAATAACTTTACCTCTTATGTTTATATAAAGTAATGACGAGAGTAGTTGTTTCCTTATAAGAAAACATTCAGCATTTATTGACCAAATAGTTTGTGTTATTGTCAGCTAAAATTTATAAAATCTTTTTCTTAAAATAGATTTTCAGGAAATTAAACTGAAATAGTAAGACATTAGTGGCAATGGTACCATCATCTAGCTAATGTCTTGCTTACCATTATGTGAGAGATATTTACTGTTAAAAGCCTTTAAGTGATGTGTTTTTTGCTATTTGGTAAAGTTCTTTGTGATTTTGTAGCACTAGTCTATAAGAAGATTTAAGCAGTTTATCATGATTTGGATCTATATTAAAAAATAAGGTAACTGTGAAATAATTGTACTTGTATATTTTAGGAGTTTTTCTGCATCATGGCATTTCTTCACAAAAAAGATTGAAAGCACTAAATGCATTTCTTGTATCACCTAATTTTCTAAAAGTAGCTGCAGTACCCCAAGATGGTTATAAAAAAAAAAAATAAATCAAGACAAATTAGAATGCCAGCAAAACCATTCCTTTGTACTGATGATGAGCTGGTCTGTTAAACCTTTAGTACTCTGCATTATTAATATTACTTTCCTTTCTACTGCATTCTTTCTCATGGCCTCTCAGTTGTAGTATCCTTACTGTTAATTTTACTCAAAGTTGTTTTCTGTTGCCATTGCAGGGTATGACAACACAACTATGAAATTCAAACACACTATAGTTCAGTGATCAGGGTCCCCTTCAGTGGTAGGATAAACTTTTTGTACAGTAAATGAAATCATATACACTGTAATAAAGATTAATATAACAAAGCCGAATTGAATTCACTCCACAATTTTCTCATATAATGTGAAACAAATGAAATTTATAATCAAGAAATGTCAATTTTATAATCTTTGCCAATGAAAAATTTATTGTCATTATTCATGTTCATTTTTATATGTACAGTAATTGTGCAAATATAAAAAATATAACAATTATTAGTGTGAAAGGAAAACAAAATATATTTGTTTCAGGTGAGTTTCAAATGTAAAAAATACAAATTTTTCTTGTCTTGATATTAATAAGCAAAAAGAAATTGTAGTTTTACACTGAATGGTTACAGATGGCAACTGTTAATATAAAATCCACATTAGAAAAAAATAGAATCTTGCTTTCCTCATGAGAAACATTTTTTTTTTAAAAACATTTTTAAACCTTTGTAAATATCTCAGAGAACTGGCGTTCTATCTCAAATATTGCTGTTCCACTAGCAGTGAAGATTTTTAGTTTCAGTTTATGGCAGTTTGCCGAGGTAGAAATTCAAAGAAAAATGTAGAGATTTAGAAGAGCATAATTAATTTGTCTCAAAAAGTTAATCCTCTTTATCTTAGTATATTTTTTCTTTACTAAGGTCTTATTACAATTAACATATTACGATTTGGCAGAGTTTTGGATGCATCACCTCCTGATTTGTTAACGAGGATGGAAGAAATGCTTTTAAATCTTTGAATTAATTCTACATGTTCAAACCGTTTTTGTAGAATAAAATCATGTAGGAACTATGAATTTTGGAACAAAAATATGACCTGAACCAAAATAAACATGAAAGTAACTTTTTTTTTATTAAGATTTATTTTATTGTTTAGAAATTGTTATACTGACATATTTTGCCAAATATATTTTTATGATTATAAAAGTAATTTGCAAAAAAAAGACTAATAGTTTGTACACCTTGTTATCTAAAAATATGGGATTAAACTTACTAGATTTAATTATGATATTAAATTAACAAAACATATTTTAAATTAATTTTGCAGTATAAAATTTCATGTTTGCTCCTATTTTGTTTTTAATGGTAAACTAAGCTAAAATTAAACATACTTTTTTGAAAATACCTTTTAGAAAGAAAAAAAAAAACAACAAAAAACAAATGTTAATGACTTTTTTAAAAGTTACTTATTTTCTTTCTTCTTTAGTCACAAGAAACACCATCTTAGGGAAAAAGTACTAAGATTCATTATTTAAATATATACACAAATAAACACACACATTTAATTTTTTCTCTTTTGGATCAGATGAAGCCTTAAACATTGTAATGCATTATGGGATATATTTCTAAACAAATCTACTTTCATGAACATTTCCAATTGTCAAAAATTTTTAAAACTTTGTCGGGACTATATATACTAATTCTAAAATGGAGAAGAATATTAAATTTAAGTGAAAAAAGTTAAAATTACAAAACCAGGTTTCCTAAATTACATTTTTTTTTTAGTGAGTTTTGAACAAGTATATTTGTTTTCACAATGAAAACATAAGATAATATAGCAAGTCAGCAAGAGAAATAAAATAAATATATCCTATATTTACATCAATTAAATAAGCTAAATGTATTCCAAATGTAAAAAGCATTTCTTAAGCTAATTATGGCAGCAAATCTACAGCAAACCCAGACTGAATCTTTGCTCCCAGTGCAATGATGAGATCGGCTTCCAGTTATGGGTGAGACATACATGATAACATAGCCTTAAATAATAATTGCCATTGCCTTGAATTTAAAATTTCTGGGGTCTATATGAAATGGTTCAGCCATGAACAAATAAAACCTCCCATAGATACCTCCCCTATGACAATGCACTATCAGATTTAAATGAACAAATAGAAGCCAATATTAATGAGTAATAGATGAAAAAAAAAAAAAAAAAATCGGACTTTGTTTTTTGTTTGAACAATGTAACCATAAAACTGGAAGTAAAAAGGAACAACTGTGTTGAAAATTCTTCAGTTGAAGAAAAATGGCAGTCACAATTGTGTAACTAATCAATAAACAAGCATTTGACTTGTTTCCTTACAGGTTTGTAAGCAATCAAAAGGTCAAAGTTCATTGTAGCACAACAATCCATTTTTCAGTTCTTTTGGAAGCATAAAATAAACTGTTCTTGCTCCCAATAGCCAGTTGCGTCAGTCAAAAAGTAAAGACATTAAAAAGATTGTTGTTTCATACACTGATAAAAAAGTTGTTAAATTTATTTCCACTGGAAAAGCAATGTCAGTAAGATTTGATAAATCTTTTAAATCTCAAAAGTGGTGTACAATCTAAGTAAGCCATAATTTTTCTGGCTAAAGATAATGGTAATGAAACTTTGAATAAAATCCATCCTAAATATATCTTTGAAAGTTGCACCAATCAAATTTATTATTTCTGGTATTTGTTCCTCTAGCCATTTGCTCAAACTTGTCAAGTTATATTACTTGCTGATTTTCTTTGCTTCTCTTACGTTTAGTTTATACTGTAAGGCAAGCGTTTTTTCCTTATATATCCTCAAATGTATCTTTCTGATTATAAACAACAGTCGCTTTATAATTTCTATTCTCTTGAAAACTTTTTCTTTCCTTCATGCTCTGTCCATGATGTTAGTCTGTGTACTTGCCACTTTGTAACTCTTAACAATTCAATTTTTTCATTTGTTTGTGTGGGATTCCCTCAATTAAAAAGACTTTTCTAACAAGTTCTATTCCTAAATGGATCAATGTGCAATGCATCAAATACACTTTATTATTGCATTCTTTTTTACCAAATATAAGTACTGCTTAGAATAGTCATAGATTTTTGATTCCTAGAACAAATCATGCCACACCAAATAAACACCATCGTGTGTGTGTGTGTGTGTGTGTGGGGGGTAATTGAATGTAACCATTTACAGACTTACAGATATGCCCATGTTATGTAACTGGAAAAGTATAACAGAATATATTAGAGATAAAATAGCCATGAAAATTTGCTTAACAGAGAAAAAAAAAGAAACAGATTAATGTCATGTCTACAGTTATGCAGAGATTTTATACATCTTTGTATACAAATTTATGAATAATTGAAAGAAATACAAAAAATTTATAAAGAAAAATATTTTTTAAGGTTAAGGCATCCATTAAAATTTTCTATTGGGTTTACAATGATTCATTATATGAATTAAGTTAGATTTAATAGATATATAACAAAGGATATTTAGTCACTGCATCCAATGTAATGGTCGCTTTTTTTGTTGTCATGGAACCAGTGTGACCTAAATGTGATATAATTGGCAATTCTAGTCACTGTACGCTTAATGTAAAATTTAGCTGGTAATAATTCCTGGGGTTATTCTGTGAAGGGTGTGTGAATTGGGTGTGGCTATTTCTGTCATTCCTCTCCCCAACAGAACCCGTGTCATCTAGGGAAATCTTCCTTTACATTGGGATTAAATACGCTGCATGTCTTTATTCATTCGAACAGGCCATGGTCTGTGCTTGTGGTTCAGGTGGTGATTTAATTCTAGTGACTTTCTTAATTTGGGTGACCTTCCTGAAATGACGAGTCAATATAAGGGTTGCATCAGACTTATGTGGTTCGACTTCAGTAAATTCTTTTCTTCCCTTGAGACATTGAGAGATATCTAATGGTTGAAATATGAGTGTATTGCTAACTTATTTGCTGCTAGAATTTTGAAAAAAAGTGGACAGCAGTGTAGTTTGGGCTGTGAAGTGTGGCTTTAGTAAATTGGTGTGTGCACTTATAAGGATAAAGGTTCAAATGGGGACTGATTAATTAGGCTCCAACACAAAGCCCCTCTTTGCCTTGCATGTGACTCCTGCTTCAAAGTACCCAAAACTAGGAATTTTGGTAAGTTTTCCATGTAAGTCTGCTGGATAGGGTTTTATTTCCCAACTCTGTCTGGGTTTTGCTGAATTTTGGCAAGCAATATTCAAGGCATGGATAACAGGAAGATAGATTCAGGAGAGAAAAATTGTCTAGCACACATACAGTGAATCAACTTTTTTAACAGCAGACCTAGCAAGGGATTCAATATAATCTTTCTACTTCATGTCAGCCGAGAATGTTAACCTGAGAAGGTGGAACGAATCACTCTCATGGAGGTTAGTATCAACCGTGCTGCTGGAAGGTAGGAAGGGGTCTTTAAGATGATTGATAGAGAGAAGTTTCATTTTGGAGGTGTTAAAATTACCAAGCCATTCCTTACTTCAGTTAACAATAGACTGAAGATCATTGAGATCAGCTGCCAATTTGACCGTATCAATCTGATCAGACATATTATTGAGACAGGAGACATGTTCATTGGGTTTTCTTTTTCACCTTTGAAAATATGTTCTTCATGAAACAAGCACAACTCGTTGTTTGGCATATAAACAGCGAGAAACATCAACCTGAGTATTTAGAGAAGAAACTGTTCAAAAGCTAACAATATGAGTTTTGCTCTGGTGATGAAAATATTCAAAATGAACTTTGCCAAAGACCAATGAAGATCATTAACAATAAAGACAAAACTTTCTCCAAAAAGCATTTCTTGTTATTTGGCTGTGATAGGAAAAGTAATATCAGACCTCAAGTGAAATGATGCTGGAAAAATGTTCAGTTCCTTGTACTAATCCAGTAAGTACCTAACTCCTCCTGATACCCTCTATATTTACAAGAACCAGATCAGGTCATAAATTGAGTACTGCTGCCTATGGGCAGGAGCTGCCCAGACTTCACTTCCTAGTCTCAATGGAGTCCAAAAGCATCTCAGCAGCATTCTGGTTGAGGAATTATTTTCCACCCTAAAACTCCTTTCCTCTGACAAAATGTTGCGAGCCACTTGCTGTCTATTGCTATTTCTATAGAAAGTGTTCAAATGAACTATATTCCTTATTTCTAACATTTCTAACCTTTATGTCTAAGATCTGACATGCTACACCCATTGTAGCAAATCGTTCACATTCCCTTTGTATTCCATTGGTGAGATGTAAGTTCCACACAAACAGCTTCCCACGATCTGCTACCTTATTGAACCCCAAGAGGATGCTTCACCAATCACTACAATCTTACCTTTTCATGTCTAGGGTTAACAGGCATTTCCCTCACATATTCTCTCATAAACTGCACCCCTTACCTCTTACTCTGTAACTCTACTGTGAGTGGCTCTTGCGCCCTGTACAGGATGAACATTGTAACAAAAAAAAAAAAAAAAATGCTTGCAGAGAAAAAAAATCAGAAATAGCATCACTTTTAGATGGATTCATCACTGTTTATTTGCAATAACATCTCTTTTGGAACATTTTATTGTGATGAAAATGGAACATTTAAGATAATTGGAGATATCTATCTTGATTAAAAGATTGCACTTTTTGCTTTTAGTTTGTCAAAATCATGCACTTTATGCAATACAATCTTAGAGGATTGCCATCTTATAAATAAATATGACTAAATGAATATATCTTCCATAATATAAATCTATCAGGTGTTGCAAATATAGCAACAGTTTCCAAGCTAGTATGTTTCATACACACTGTTAGTATAATAACCCAAGCTTATGCAAGTAGCTTAATGGTTATTTATATAAAAATTAGAATCAGTAAGCAGAGTTCAAGTTCTGGTCTAGTGTGTTGCAGGTTCTTGGGAAAGGCTTGGATCCCTTTCTTTTTCTCCTAACTATGAGTTAAATAGAAGGGTTTAACTTGGCTCTCTAGCTTTCGAGTGCCAAACAGTCTAGAACTATTCTGAATTCAAAACCATAGAGAAGCAGACAGCAAACCAATATTTTCTGAGAAGTTATGGCAATTTATAGGTAATAATAATAATAATAAAAATAAAAAAGAATCTGTGGAGAGCCACATCCTGAAGAAAAAAAATAGAAAGAAGCTTTACACCTGAGCATAGAGTGATGATTAGCAATTAAACCTTGTAGCAGTTTACTACTGTAGTGAGTTTATCCCTACTGCTGCACATTTACACAACAAAATTAAAAATCCTAAGCAGAGACTGCAGCAGGCAACAAGAAATTATAATACAGATGGCTTATAATTTTTCATATACTGTATAGATGCTCTGAAGCAAATATTTTCTCGGTTCAGTCATTCCAAAAGATGCAGAGCAAAACATTTATTAAAAATTCATGAAACAGGAATATGAATATTTTGAAATTATCACTTGTTAACCTACTTTCTCCATGAGTGATGCTTCTGTAGTTTCAGTAACAAGTGAATTTTTATGGAGTCTGATTGATAATCCAGCACCCAAGGTTGATGGCTAAGATGACACCAAATGCATTTACACATGGGTGGGAATAGAAGTGCATTCAGGTTTTTCTTAATGAATCAGGAAGAATAAACAGATAGAAAATGTATCAGGACATAGACAATGAAATAAGATAATCAGCCTCCAGAGATTAAATGAATGGTTTGGTCTGAAGTCTCCAGAATGTTACCACATATATCAGTAGGTATCAGTAGAAGACTGGAGAATATAGCAGTTGGAATACTATAACAAGATGACACTTGTCACTTTAAATCACTAATTTTTTTTTTTTTTTTTTTTTTTTTAACAAAGTATTGTCAAGTTCTTTTTTTTTTATTAGTATTTCTAAAAAAGAAAAAAACTAAAAAACAACCCCCAAAATTACTTGAGTGTAAGTTATTCCGAAATTAGTTGAAACATCTGTCGGTAAGAAATAAGAGAAGTGTGTTAATTGAAAACTGGCTAATTATTTAGCACTTTTTAAAATGAATTCAAAGGCTTTTAGTTTAACTAAGTGATGGTAGGCAGAAGAGGGACTGCTATAAAAAAAACAACAACAAAAGCAAATCAATTGATTAGCGAGAAAATCTCTCAGCTGTTTGGATCAATATTTCACAATTTATTGTTTGAGACTTGAAGCTAAGGTCACAGAAAATGATGGTAAGTTCATGACTTATGGAGGGAGGTGGCTCCTAACAGTATTAGCAAATAACTGCAGAAATGCTGTCTGAAGACAGTTCATCCAAAACATTGATAGAGAGGATATAGGCAATAAGTAACTGCTTCAAACGGATGCTATTGTGTACACATGCATATAGGCTATAGAAATACTCTTCAGATATGGAAGTAATGCTATAATGGTTATTGGCATGGGAAATGGAAATGTTAAACTAAGCTCCAAATTTGTCTGAGCCTGTTTATGTTCCCTTTGTACTAGTGTTTGGTAGGTATGAATCAACTTCCCTTTACAATTTGTCTCATGCACAAAGATGAAAATTGTGTGGGTGATGTAATGAGCATGAATTTCAGCTGAGACTATACAGAAATTGAACAGCCAATTTTGTTATATTAACAAGGAATCAAAACACCCCAGAAATGTGGTTCAACAAATTCCTAGAGGGAAAGTATATTGACTGTCAACAAACTCATCATAAAAGAAGCTGATATATAAATTAGAAGACAAAAAAAAAAAAAAAAAAAAATTGTTCACACCACCATTTAATATTCCGGTAAAAACTAAGATAAAAAAAAACATTTTTTTAAATAGTTGAAAAAGCGCTTCTCTAAAGGATCAGAATTGTTGAATTTTCAATAGAAATGCAATAAAAGTTACAATTGTATTGAAAAACAAATAAAAAGTCATAATAGAAAAGTATTAAATGGTAGAAATAAGGAGGAACAAAGGTGTAATAGCAGAAATCAAAATATGCCCTTGTAATGGTAATTGTCAGGTTGGAAATGTGGTGTATCAAGCAAGAGTAAAAGAGGGCTATCAAGACAAGATAATATATACATTGGATCAAGAGAAAGAACATTTAAAGACATAATTAGAAAATGCTTACAATGACAACCAAATACATGAGTAGTACCACGTTATCAAGGTACATATAAGAATTAAAAGAAAAAATAATGATGAGGATGGTGAGTTATGGGAAAGGATCAAGAGTTTAAAGGTTATGTTCAGAGGAAGAATTAGCAATAATAATGTACAACCCCCCCCCCCAAAAAACTTTTTAAATAGAAGTTATAACAAAATGTAGAAATAAGAGAGAGAGAGTTCCTACTTGTACAATGGGAGCCAAGAATTTAAATGAAAAGGCTCTCCTGCACCATTAATAGTAAAAATGAAATAAGAAAGAAAAATCAGATATGCTAATTTTTTGTTGGAAGTGGAAAGGAGGCAGTATATTTAAATACAAAGTGGTAAGCAGTATAATGATAATGGTCAATTTTGAGGTAAACTTTGTCCCATAATTGATTTAAATGAATGGAAATGTTAGATGAGAAAACGATATATACATTTTTATACATCAAGAACAATATTGTGGGGGGAATGTATGACAAAATGGGAAAAAGCTTTTGTGTGATGCATTTTGTCCTCTAGGAATTCATTGAACTACACATGCACATTTCTTCAATGTCTGTTTAAATTAATCAATTAAAAGCTTAAAATTTTCACTTGTTTGTTGATAAAACTACATTTTCTAATTAAATGTAAATGTTTTGCAAATATATTTTGATTAAAGTAATAGTATTTTATATATATATTTTTTAACCCTTTTGTATCTGGTCTTAAGATTTTGACCAGGGGTGTATATATCATATAATGCTGTAAACCTAAAATAACAAACTCTTATGCTTGGGGCTTCTCAGTACACAATAATATTAATGCTTCTGCCATTTGGTACCAGTGCAAAATGCTGTTTGGAGATACAACCCTAGAATAACCAACAGAGTTGAAAAAGTCAGATTGAAGTTAGCAATCTGAAGTGATTGTTCTCGAGCCTTGTTGACCGTCCTAGCAAGGACGAGCCTTACTGGGAATTGAAGTTACTTGAATTCAAAGGAGAAAGTCTATTGGATTTATGCTGATCCTGGGAATGAACACACCGTCCTTTTTGCCTACTTCAGATAAGATTGTTACCTCAATGACATGCAGGAGAAACTGCTTGACAGCTAGGCAAGGTACAATTTTGGGTAGTCAATTTGTCTGTAGCATGATGACCCCACCAATCTGAAGACTGTTGGGAGTAATATCCAGCAGCTCAAGAAGAGTGTTGACAAATCCAGTTGAGTTCTGAACAGAATCAGAAATGTTAGGAATTGTGTCAATTGGCTTGTACAGCTTAAAATCTCCAGGAATCTGTTGGAATAGCTTTCAGGTTATTTCTTCAAATGCATCTTTTCTTGGAGCAAGAATTCCTTGTTCACAAAGCCACTAGTGTCTGTCGTTTTAAAACAGACGAGGAGAGGGGCAGGGGTGAAAAGTCTAATCCAGAATTTGTGAATCAGATTTTGTAAACATTTTTTTCAGAGTTGTCCAATAAAAGGAAGTGGAGTCTTAAAAAACAAACTAATTAGTTCAGAGGGGGAGAGAGAGATTTTTAACCCAAAACTCTACCCTCTTTTTTTTTTTAAAAACTAACTTATCTCTTAGAATATAATTATTTGGTTGCAATGGCGATAATAAAACTAATCTTGCCTCTAACAAACCGTTTAGGATCTTGTGTCCAGTTCCTTCTAATTTCTATCAATTGTAAGAAGACAATGTATGGATGTAGGAAAAAAGGAACAGCCAAAGATGCAAGCTACAAATTGGAGGTGTTAAAATCAAGTAAGTGCAGAAATTTAAATATTTGAGGTGTGTTTGAACAATGGAAAATGTGACTAATTTGAACACACATTGTAAAAGCAAAAGATGCCTTCCAAAAGATAAACAAAGTATTAAGAAATAGGAAAATTTGTTAGAAACAAAGAAAACAGTGCTGAACTGTTATGTAATATCACTTATCTTATATGGCAATGAATGCTGGACAATTTCCTCAAAGATGAACAAATGACTTGATGCAAAGGAGAGCAATGAAGAAATTTTACTTGTATTTAGAATCAGAAAGAGATAGTTGAAATTTTTGGGACACAAGGAAAGAGGGCTTGGAGAATTTGACACACATACTGAAGGTAAGAGAGCCAGAGGAAAGCAGCAAATAAGCTACCTAATGAGCTTGAGTAAATGGTTGGCAGAACAGGGATTAGGAAGGATAGCAAAAAGACAAATGTTGTTAAGATCTACAAAAGACATGAAGTTGTGGAGAGCCATGATCAAACATGTCATGAAGGGCCACAGTGTATAAAATATTGAAAACATTAACTTTTAGTTAATTCACTGTTGCCTAATTATATTTTGAATAAAAATATTTTTGACAACTACTTTTTGTCTATTTTTAGTCAATATAAAAATAGTTTATAAAAAAAAAAATTATTGCTTTACAGTTATAAGTAAACAGAATCTTGCAGTATATTTGGTCATATGCAAGTAACAAACCAAGCAAAGAAACTAGACCACATCGTTTGTGTCAAACATTCTTTTTTGTAATATTATTTTTAATTAGAAGTTAAATTATAGCAGTAAAATGTTCAATTTATTTCTCATATTAAAATCAAAACTAGTAAGGTAATGTAACAGATTTCCAAACCAGTTTTTTTTTTCTAACAGAAATAAAAAGAATGCCATATATATTTTGTTGGTAATAAAAATATATTTTGAAAGAAGCTGGGATAGTTAACAAAAAAAAAAAAAAAACCAAAACAAAAAAAAAAACCCACCTTGCATGGCCTGAAGCCAATTCACTAACATCAAAGCCACTGGTGAAATCATCAAGAATAGCAAAAGCAGACAGGATAAATTTGGCCTTTTCACTCAGTTTTCCAGTCTAAGCTGGGATGTAATTATCAAATATTCTCCTATAAATAGATTTCCATATTTGATGTTGCATTGCTTCTTGAATGTCTTTTCTTTATTTTTTTTTTGCTTCAATGATCCACATTGTGTTGATTATACTATTTGCTGTTTTCATGACTAAAAATTGGCTGCTTGATATTATCGTAAAATTCTTCATTTATGCCTCAAAACCAATCTTGAGTTAATTTTATTTTTAGCAAAAAAATTAATCTTATTTGAAAATAATGAATAATGGCTGTGCACAATTGGTACATTCATTGTAAAGTAGGCAGCTTGAAGCTACTTTTTAACAAGTGTGTTATTCACACACACACATTACAATACTGGGAAGGAATTTTTTTTTTTTGTAAAAGAGGCTGACCTACTGCAGAATTTTTCTTATATAAATACCAATGTGCACGATATTAAAAAGAAGGAGTATTGAAGTGAGATGATTGTTTAGTAAAAACTCTTGCAATGAGTAACATTTGTGTTTGTATAGACATAAGAGATTTTCATGCACTGGAGAAATATTTCGTAATCTACATACAAACATATATAATATAGCCA